>OY987185.1:5309356-5909356 GCA_963920625.1 Dinocampus coccinellae | reverse complement strand
TAAATTGCAAACAAAAATAAATGAACGAAAAAAAAAAAAAAAAAAAAAATTCAATTATTTTCTCATGTCATCCCAATTTCTTAATCTATTGTCAATCTATCAATTATTATCAGTGACACATATATATTTATATACAATCGTTATTTCCAAACAAAACGAAGAGAATAATAATAAAATATTATCTATACCCAACACACGGAGCAACGCCAGATGTTACCTTTTATCCTTAAACAAAAAAAAAACTCTCACAAAAAAAAAAAAAAAAAAAAAAATTATCTACACTTAAATATATTTTTTGTTCTCATTTTCAATATACATTTCATTGAATAAAATTAATTTATATCAATATTGATAAAAATAAATGAATAAATAAATGAAAATTTATAATTACACAGGTAATAATAAAAGTGAGTATAATATATAAAATATAATAGAAAAGAGTAATACGTAGTAAAAGCCTGGCGCACCGCGCACTTTCAGTAGTATTGATTACAGCCTCCTATCCAGGTGCAGAAGCAGGGTCAAATCTTCCCCACCACTCTGTCCCTCTCTCTATCCTCCTCTTCTGTCCTATTTTCATCACAACTTCCAACATCACTACCGCTCATTTTACCTTTGCCAACTCTCTCACCTAAGTCACACACACGAAACCTCCTACATACAGTCTGCAATCCTGGTTTATCCAGCCTTGTCCTTCGCCCCCTTCTTCATCCTACTCCAACTCCCTTTTTCTCTCTTATTCACTCCATATCACCTGTGTGGGTCTCCGGTGTACCACGACCGTCACGCACCGGATTTCCTGACAGTGCCAAGTATCATAGAGTAGGGAGAAAGGCGGATACGTACAGTGTATGGTGGATGTGAACAGGAGAAAGGATACAAGGAAGAGAAACGCATTGAAAATGATATAGAAGAAAAGAGACAAGTTGCGAAACAGTGCAAATGGATGAACGGTAGGGAGAGAGATAGGGAAATAGGAATCTAGAGAGTTAGATGCACTCAAGCTTCCGTCGATATCATCTGCCATTAGATGACATGATGTATTACCAGGATATATCGGGGAGGAAATGCAACAAGAGGGGCAAAATTGTATTCATGAAAATACATCATCCAAAACATACACTGCAATGTATATGTATATGTTTATGTAAAAATTATTGAAGTGGAATATGAGGATTTTTATATTTTTCCTTTTCAATTTTTTATACTGAGAATAATGAAGAATGAAATGAAATAGAATTTATGATGTATACAAAAATTAATTACACATGTACAAGAATATTGAAATTGAATAATTCACCAAGTCTATTAAATTTATTTAAACATATCAATTATTTTTATATTTAATAAATTAAATAAAAAGTAAATAATTATTTATTTATATATCACATTAATCAAGTAATAACATTGAGGATTTTTTTTTCGAAATTACATATTTAAAATTTAAATAAATGTTTATAAGCTGATTGTAACATTTAAAATATAGTATTGATATCATTGATAAATACAATTGTTTTGACAGTATTTAATATATTCAATGCAAATAAATATTTCAAAAAAATAATATTAATAATAAATAAACAACTCCTATCTGCAATACAATGAATAAACTGACTAATCTGTAGGCGTACAAATTCCATCAACATCACAATTGTAATCCCCATGCTCAAAACCATCTATTCAACTTCACTTCACTTCACCACTCCCATCTCCATTTTACTTTGTCCCTCTTCGCCATTCCCCCCTCCTCTTCACTCAACATATCTCGCTCTTGAAGTAACTCACACCAATTGTGAAATACCACCCACCTCGTGTATCTTCTGTATTCGCGATTTGTATATTTGATACGACCGCCCCTGGGTTTGTGTACACGGATGAGTTCAAACGCCAGTGCGAAATTGAACCCTGACCTATTCGACTGAAGTATCACCCCCCCCCCCCCCCTTCTCTTTATTCACCTACCACTATCGCGTGTTAGTTCATTTTGTCAGTGGTGCACCTGAAATATTCACACCACGCCCCAACCAATACGCCCAGCGTCCTCTCTCATGTATATAAAATCCCACAGCACATCGGCATGTCTGCCCTAGCACGCACCATATCTACTGCATACATCAACAGTCTCTGTTAGCTAAAACATATATATATATATATATATTCCTCTTCATCTCATCGCTTTCTTACAAACATCTATATATCTTTATTTTTTTTAATTTTTTTTTCACGTTCACAGTCACATCCAGTTCCAAATATGATGTTCAACGAGCTTTGAGCATGAGCAAATGAAGAAAATAGAAGATAAAAATGACATGGGAATGAATAAATAAAAAAATAAATAAATATAAATGCTTGAAGATAAACCGAATCGTAGATCAAAGAATGCACAGACTGAGGATCACTGAATATTTTTCTCATGCACTCAAAAAAAAAAGTTTTTCTTTTTTTTTTCTTCATTACAACTTTATAGATAAAATGAAAAAATTAATTATATATAAATATTTAGAAAAATTGATGTAAAAATAGTTATGTCATGATAATATTTTGAATAACCAAGAGAATATTCAGAAATATGAGAATAGTCAGTTTATGCCCATTGAATGTTGATGCTACTTAGTGGTTTCAATTGTCATGACCATTTGTCTAAATTATATGTCAATGTTTTGACAGAATAGTGAAAATACATGTGTGAAGGATTGATGATATACTACAAGCACAGGAAACTAGAAACATGTCATTTATCGTTATGGTTTGAAAACATTTCCTTCAATCCATCGTGAATTATATTGGTACTGTGAGAGAGTAATCAGGCCATTATTATTAGAATCTCTAAATACAGATTGTCATTAATGCAATCAGTTATTCTGACAATTTCATTTACTTTCATATTATTTTCACCGTACGCGAGAAAATAAAACAAATATATAATTTGATAAATTACTCAATCCCATATTTATTGGATAAAATGAAAAAATAAAAATAAATAAATAAATAAAAATATATTATAATTATCGATTGTATCATCTCAATGATTGAAATTGAATTAAATTTTAAAATAATGTAAAAAAAAAAAAAAGAAATCGAATTTCGTTGTTTTATCACATGGGAAAAACAAAAACCGACGAATAAAATTGTCGCGTTTGAATTGTTGAACAATATTAAATTGCATAGATTCAACTGTCTAGCCATTATGAATCAATAATCTCGACACATGATGAATTATTGTTAATCGATCTCTAAAATATGATGAATATTATTTTTATAAAAAAATTATAATCATCATATATATTCAAATATCGATTGGGAATTATTCTATTCTAAAAATAAACACGCGTATTATTCATATTCACACAATCTTTATTCAAACATCCCATCATTCATGAATATTTCACAGGTTGTGAATTTTCGTGATATATACAGTATATATACCACGTAGCAACAATATCCCCATGAGAACTGTATGTTCACACGATGAGTCTACGCCCTTCAATTGTACTTCAACATGAGAAAACCCTTCCGCACATGATGATGGACCTCAGGGACTACCCTGAACATATCATATCTGAGATCACTCGGGAGAAAGTTTTGCCACAGAGAAAACTTGGAATATGTTACAACTAAACAACAATTCCCGCGTTGAATTATATACGAGAACAAATCACAGTGAATATGTGTTTTTTTTTTTGTTTTCATACAAACAAACAAAAAATTTACAATTCAATATCAAATATTCCGCGTATTCATTTCGACATTTAATTTTTTATTTAATATATAAATTAATATGAAAATAAATCAAATAAATATTTTTCAATATTAAAAACAAATATTGATATTTTTAATATAAATTTTCTATGGCCAATTCTTCAATGTTGAGTTATTATCCACATTTCAATTTGATATTTCTCCTGCGGTCGTTGACAAATATCACCAGTCATTTTATCTATCAAGACAACTTTTCTACTCATTTCACTCAATTAAAACATTCATAAGAGTGAAAGTGTTTCATCAAATGCGCAACTTGAAAATACCCAGTTCTTCTTCTTCTTCTTCTTATTCTTTTCCCCTCCTTACATTTTGTTATATACCTAGCGCCCGCATTTCAACATCTTAAGCTATTGCTTCAACTCATTAAATAGCTCTTGAAATCCTCAAGTTAACTGATATACTCAAGAAAGTAAAAAAAGAAAGAAGAAAAAAAAGAGAAAAAAAAAAGAAGAAAACCAAATTTTAACTTTAAAAAAAGTGGAGAGGCAAAAAAAAAAAACAAATAATAAAAAGAACACAACACCGGAGAGATATTATTAATTTTTCAAGTTTTTAATGAGACCATCAGATTTTAGTTGTTTTTTTTTGTTTTTCTCATCGCCGTCGTCTTTACTTGGTTGTATTGAGGATAGTGGTTGAAAATGCCCCGTGGCTTTGACTAATCAAAGTAGACGAAGTAAATGAGAATAGAAGGAAGAAATATACACTGATACGAATGCAAGGATTTGAAAACAATGGCGCTCGCAATGAAATCAACTAACTTGAAACAATAAAACCCGAATTAATATGGATTTCCGTGCTAATAAATATCCAACTAATTCATATGCACAATACCTTTATAAGATGAAATCCAACATTTTTACATTTAAATTATATTATTGTTGATATCTAACAGCTTTTAACTTCAATCTTATCTTCAACTTCTTTATTAAAACCACGTGAGAATAAATTAAAAACTAATGAACCAGTTGGTAACAAAAAAAAAAAAGAAAAAAAAAAAAAAGGTTTTAATTAGAGAGAAAATCTTATATAGATAGACAGACAAAGTCATAATAGAAATGAAAATATATATCTTACTTTTTATTGAATTATATTCAAAGATTGAATAATATAATTATTTCTCTTATCTCATCTATAAATTACTTAAAATCACCGCAAAGTTTGCTGTTCATATAAATAAATTTAGACAGCGCAAAAATGAAAAAATAAACTTCAAACGCATGGCGACAAGACCCAGTCAATTCCGAGATTGGCTTGAATTGGAATTGGAAATGAAATTTGTTAGATGCAAAAACGAGGTCACAGATAGAAAAAAAAAAAAAATACGCGCTTTAGCACGCGCGCGCACGATCCTTTTTATATATAAAAAGAAATAAAAAATATATCTCCAGTGGAAAACATGAGAGAAAAACAAAATGCGTATCATCAATTCAATGATCTCGGAGGATGAAAAAAATGTGGATGAAATTTACTTAATATATTCAATGCTACCAGCAATATTATGCTAAAACTGATGTATTAATGTTTTTCGCAATATTTGGAAAAAAAATATTAATAAAAATATGTTATTAAAATTGAAATAAATCTCTACTGTATTCATACATGTGTATATCGGTATCAAAGGTAAACTAAACGATAAATTTTTGATACATGATTGACATGTTTGCTCGAGGATAATTTCATGATGAATATCAAAATCAAACACAACGTCAATGAGATACACATACAGTAATTAACTACTCCCAACCGATATTTACCAAAAAGCAAAACTTGAACGTAGTATAACGATAAAATCAACATAACCGTATATATGCTTAATGCAAAATTAATGAAAAATAAATCATCTGTGCTCTTATTATAAAAAAATTTAGACCTTTGAATATTACCTTTTATTATTATCATTATTATTTTCTTTTTCTTTCTAGTACTAATAAGAAAATCTGAGTGAAATTTTAATTTCCATAAGTCTGTGGCTAGGAAATATAAACGACCAAACGTGATATATCATCACATTTAATGTAATAAAAAAGAAATAGTATCGTTGCTGACTCGTGCAAATACTATTCAATTTATACGTATATATTATACATTGTGTTAATAAGGAAACTTTGCTACATTAATTTTTTATATTCATTTTGGCATTTACCTTCAAGCGAAGCAGCTTATTGCAGTCATCATATATATATATATATATATATATATATCTATATATTCACCTACGCTTTGAAACTTTTAATACACCCATCTGGGTGATTATTCGACTTACAACTCAACTTGGTGTAAATGTTCAACCTTTCCCCTCTCAACAACTTTAACCTCAATCTCATAATTTTCATTAAGAGCGCCCATTTTTTATGATCTTCCAACTTGAGAAATTTCAATTTTGTGACCGCAAATACATTAAAAAACATTACAATGTACATATTCATTGAGATATTTTATGCATATTGAATATCTCAATTCCATTAAAAGAAGAAATGTAAACGGAAAGTGGATTTTTTCGAAAATCATGTTGAATAATTTCATAGTATACATAATAAAACAAAAGAAAAATATATATATGGAAACCAGGAACACTATTGTAACAACGAGAACGACAGTATAATGAACAGAAAATGACATTAAATATATTAAAATATTGTAGTATAAATTCGTGATTGTAGACCTGCATCTAATTAAAGTTGAATAGAATATATATACGTTCTCACAATATATCGTGCTGGAGGGAATGTGTACTTTTGGCAAATGAAGTATTTAATCTGTATATATTATTTGAAATACTTCATTCGGATATGCAACATCGAATTATGTTGCATTTATAGTATGTCTCAAAGGAACCGTATGACGTGTTTGGAATATGATAGAATTGTTGTCGAAAGAAAAAAATTTTTTTTATTGAATTTAATTTGGATTATTCTTACAAATAATGGATCGTCATTTAATGATGACCAGCTTTCCTTATTTGAACGAGAATGTTTCCAAGCTCTTCACGCTTCCTTTTGGCACGGATATGCGTACCCAACTGTAAACAAATAAAAATTTTTATTTTCAATTGCTGAAAAACCTAATAAAATTCAATGAAAACATATTATATATATATATATAAATTCACATACCCTTCTCTTTAAAAATTTCAGTGCTCGTTTATCCTTGGATACTTTCAATAACTCCATAGCACGTTTTTCGTACGGAGCATGGCCGGTAACCTCGCGAATTAAATCTCGAACGAATTTCGTGTGTTTAGTGATGCGCTGTAGAAATAATTAGAATTGAATTAGTTGAAAAAATTCTTAATTTATATTTTGAATAGAGCATGAAATTACAATAGATAAGTAGGGAAAAAAAAATTTCAAAAACAACCAGAAAAATCAATGAGAGAAAACGAAGTGAGGTTATGTAACATGATAATATGAAAAACTTACCCCCTTTAGCCGTGAAGGCCTGATCGTTACGGTCTTCTCTTTTTCACTTTTAGTTTTAGCTACTCGAATTTTTGACGTTTTGTGGCCCTTGTTTAGGCCCACCGCCATTTCATATCTGGGAGCCATTGTCTGAAAGATAAGCAGATTTTTTAGAGGTTATAATAATACTTGCATATAAATTTTAATTTAAAAAATTATAATAAACATTAAAATGAAATATTCTCAAACACAAATTGTAGACATATTATAAAAACTGAATTTGTACAATAATTCTTCAATAATCCTACGATTACAGAAATAATAAAAGATTTTTCTTAAACACAAACCTTCAACTCGAAACTCAACGCGATGAAAAGGACGTGTTTCACGTGTGCGCACCGTTTGGCGCATGTCTTAGACAAGTGACATGTACGCTACCTTAACGACATGCACTTGTACTACTTTAAGCGTCACCCAGACTCCCGCGAATATTTAAATTTCGCCAAAGGATAAATTAGTTAGTTATTTAATATACTACATTTATTTTCCAATGCAAAAATTCGAAAATATAATATCTAAAATTTCTTCAGTACTGGCATGACCTGTTATTTTTCCCAATTCTCGCATTGCATTACGAATTTGCTGAGCAGCTATCACCATATCGTACTCAGAGCGTTCACACAAATTTAAATAAATTTCTAAATAATTACAACACTTTGTTAAATGCATTCTGTGTCTTGTTTGACTTATTGTTGGATTCTCTCGGCTAGGATTTCCACATCTGCAATAGCAATGAAAAAAATTAAGTATCTTACGTATTTTTCGAAAACCTACGATAATAGTTACACAATAACTTACATATTCCGAAATTTTATCTCCAATGCTTCCATTAAATCTTGGAATCCATTTTCTTCAACACAAGATATGGCGATAACTCCACACTCTTTCAAATCTTTTTTTATATCCTCATTATGATCTATTAAATCGATCTTGTTCACGACAATTATATGATTTTTCGGTAATGTTGTACTATCACTATCCGTCAATAGTTTTTCTATTTCCAATGAATTCACATAATTATCAATATAATCTTTGAATGATTTACCTGTTGCGTGATACACTGAGGCATCAACCATGAGTATAATAAAATCTGCATCATTTGCATGAATTTTAGCTCGCTTAATACCCTCTAGCTCAACAACATCATCCGTGAATTTTGTCAGTCCAGCTGTATCAGCTAGAATAACAGGATAACCAAGGATATTTGTGTTCAATTCGACAATGTCTCGAGTGGTTCCAGCAATTGGAGTAACGATTGCCGCATTTCTCTGTACCAAATAATTTAATAAACTACTTTTACCCACATTCGGTTGTCCAATTATAACTGTTCTAATACCATTTCTTAGTATTTCACCACGTCTACCATCTGCAAGATGTTTTGAAATACTGTCGAATAATTTTCCTATTGTATCATTACAATTTTCAAGCACACCATCTTCAATATTATCATCCTCACTGAAGTCAATATACGCCTCAATGTGCGCTAAAGATTTCGATAATATATCTCTCCAGTTATTATACAATTTACTTAAATTTCCATCAGCCTGCAACAATGCTTGTCGCCGCTGTTGTTCTGTTTCTGCATGTATCAAATCAGCTAAACCCTCAACTTCAGTTAAATCTAATTTTCCATTATAAAATGCACGTTTTGTAAATTCACCAGGCAAAGCTAGTTGAAATTTCAGATTTGACAATGCAATCATTAGAGCTTCAAGAATTGCTGAACCACCATGAACTTGAAATTCAACAGTATCTTCACCAGTAAATGAATACGGTCCTGAAATTTTATATAAAATATTATTATTTTTGTCTTCTCTTTTAAATTTTTTTTTTTTTTTCTTCTTCTCAATTTTATCAATTGATACATTTTTATATCATATTATCAAATTTTTATTTACCAGGAAACCAAAAGCATAATCCTTTATCAATAACCTCACCAGTAATGGGATCGAAAATTTTTCTGAGGTATACTTTTCTTGCTTCTAATTGAGATATTGTTGTCATTTTTTTCAATGCATCTGATGCCTTGCTGCCAGAAACTCTTACTACCGCAACACCACATTTTCCTTGTCCTAAAAAGAAAACACGTAAAATTGTTTACCATGATAAGTAACATAAATAAAATAAAAATATATATATTATTCATCATATTTAGTTACTAATAACCTAAAAATGCTCGATAAAATGAGTGACGTAAATGGTCATTGAATATTGTAATTTTAAATTTATTAATATATATCTACCTGAGGCTAGAGCATAAATGGTGGCTGGTGCTGATGTACTTTCTCGTATTATTGAAATGATCCCGCCAGTATCGGTCGAACACCTCATCAACACGTTTATACGCCTCAAAAATTTTTCATACATAATTTTTCGTAATATTGACATTGTTTCAATTATATTTATGACATAGTCTTTGTAAACAGAAGGACAAATAAATAATCAATTCAAATATTGATATATAATTGAGAAGGGAATAATTCAAGAAGTAGAGTGAAAATTAGCAACGCACAGTATAACGACAATGAAGAAAAACATCATGGCGTTCATATAAACAATAATTAATACAACAATCATATGTATTCAAAGGTAAATACTATATTATGTATTATTCAATAAAGCCATAATAGATTTCTGTAATTCTTCGCATTTTCATATATAAAAGTTTATAACATTTATATGTGAATAATGAATTATATTGACTAGGACAGTAGTAGATTGGAATGGCGGGTTCAATTTAATATCAAAATATTTTATAATCAACGAATAAAAATTCTTTTATATTTCTTATTCGTTATTGCAGTAAATAAATTTTGTCAAAGTATTAAAAAAAAATTATTATCATTATACTATCATGGCTGATACACTGAAAGATGCAATAACAAATCAAGAGGTTCATGAAAGGTGTAGCCATTGGGTTACATCACAAAATGACACACCATTTCCATCATTACCAGGATCAGACTTGCAAAAAGAAATCGATTACGAATTGAATGAATATTGTGATACCGATTCAGAATTTGATTCGGTATCTGAATGTGGTGGTACCAAAAGACGAAAAGTAGTAATACAATTGAAAGATGAAGTATTAGATTTAATATGTGAATGGAAAGATTGTACATTTAATACCACGTCTGTCGATCGTTTTGTGAATCATGTTGCCTGTCATGTTCCACAATTAGAAGTAACAGTAAATGATTTTGGAAAACATACGTATGTTTGTAAATGGAAAAATTGCGATTGTCAAAATGAAAATAGCGGTGAAATAACGAGACATGTTAATTACCATTCTTATCATACAAAATTAAAATGTATTGGTTACAATGTCAGGAGGAGAATAAAATTACCAGTATGTATATTTTTCATTGTCTACTATAAGAAAATGAATATTTTATTCTTATAATTATACTCACTTATTTTTTAATACTTTCTTTATAATCATTTTTTTTAGAAATGCCAACGTGATACACCAGCTACAAATATATTTAATTTATCAATTCCACTTATTTGCCAATGGGAAGAATGTTTACGAACATTTAATAATTTTCAATTATTTTTATATCACATTACTCAACATCTTGAAAGTAATCCCCGAGGTAATAAAATTAAAGGCGGTGTCAAATGTCGGTGGACAGGATGTGATGGTAATTTTACCAGTTTGTACAAGTTGAAAGATCACGTGCGGTGTCATTCCAAGGAAAAATTGGTAGCATGTCCATCATGTGGTGCAGTATTTGCATCAAATACAAAATTTTACGATCACTGTCGTCGACAAATATCCATTGAAGGTATATATAAAATGATAATTTTCCATACACAACCAGTTAAAAATAATACAATGTAATTTTTTTTTTTTTTTAACTTCAGTTCAAGGATTTCAATGCTCATATTGCACAAAATTTTATCCCACTGAGCGTATATTGCGTGAACATATGAGATTTCATTTATTTAATTATAAATGCACCATGTGTGATATGACTTGTGAATCACCTACGGCATTGGCTAAACATATTCGATATCGTCATATTTCATCAAGACCATTTCATTGTCAACTGTGTACGCACGCTGCTAAATCACAGCAGGATCTTGATTCCCATATGACAGTTCACACTAACGGTCCAAATTTCTTTTGTAATAATGAGGGATGCTCGTATACATGTAAAAATGCATACGTTCTTGATAGGTAATAATCTAAAAATTGAATATATATATATGTATCCATCCTAGCTCAGTACTAATTCTGGTTTGTTCAATTGAAACTTTGAATGATAATTATAATTATTTCAGGCATATTGAGCGTGTTCATCGTTCAGAAGTACGTTGGTATTGTTGCCACGAGTGTCCACTTCGATATCGAAAAAGTTATTCATTGACAAAACATTTAGTTGATGCGCATAATCTCCAATGGCCAAATGGTCATAAAAGATTCCAATATACGCGTGATAATGATGGTTGCTATCGTTTGCAAATGGTACGTTATGAAACTATTGATGAAGATGCAAATAATTTGACAGAAGAATATGAATTGCCAGTAAAAGAATACAAAATAAAAATCGATTCAAATTCAAAAATTCCAAAATTAGAGGTAAAATCAAATTGAATAAATGAATTTAATATATTTTCTAATATTACCCCTCCAATTATGAATTATTATATAAAAATTATACATATATTCCAGATTATTGAGGACAATGGTAAAGGTGATGACAGCAAAAAAGCATTAGAAGTGAATACTAATGTTGAAGGAAGTGTTGGAAAATCTATGCCAGTTATTTCCAATATATTAATTTCAATTGACGAAGTAGATGTTCATGGCAATATAATTGAGAGTAAATTGATTCAAACACAAGAAACAAATGAATTACCACTTTCGGAAGAGCCGCCAATGATTTTGACATAAATTTTATTGTGGATTGTTGATATTTATTTTTTTTTTTTTCAAATATGTCAATGATTTTGATGATATATTATATACTAACTGTGATTAGAATGTAATTTTTCAATAGCCATCAATTTCATAGTTTCAATATATATTATTTTAATTTGGTATTTTGTCATCATGAACAAATTTAACATGAAAAAATGGGTTTTTTTTTTTTTTTTTTTTTTTTTTTCTAGAGTTTAATAGTTTTATTGCATAAAATACGTATATTTGGTTGTTTTATTTTATCCTTTTTTTGCATAGTTTCAGCATTAAATTGCATAGCTTAAAATATTTAGGACCTTTAGATTATATTTTTTACAAGAAATATCAGCTTAAGATTGCTCGAAACTTGTTCATTTGATAATACGATATACTTATGTATTATTTATTCAGGAAAATTTTTCGAAAAATTTATAACTTTCTTTATATAGTACTTTTTTTGTTTTCATGTGTTTGTGTATTTTATTTTGTATTTGCATATACCATTACCAAAATCTAGACTAGATTTAATGACACTCTAAAAAATAAAAATAAAACTACTTTTAATGAATTTCGAACAAAAAAAAATCACATCCACACACAAATGATTATCTTATTGGAATCATTGAAATATTATATATATGTATATATGTATATCTTCATTGTTTTTATATATCACCGTAAACAAGAAGGAAAGTTCAATTGTAAGAAAATTCATATTTCTGCTATTTTTAGTAAGTATTTGGAAGCAAATATATGTGTTTGCTACCAATAAATCTACTATAATATATCTATAGAATACGTATATACAGATTTAAATAAAGATATGTAGAAAATAAAAATAAAAAAAAACAATAAATACTCATACAGGTAAAAGTCAACCGCAAGATATGTCATTTAGAGTAGATTTAAATATTCGAGAACTAGTCAATTAAAAATGATATCAAAGGAAGAAAAATAATCATTAAATTTATGTTATTTTGTACGGATACGATAACGTTAATCGTATGTAAGAAGTGTATCAGAAATTTTATACTTGATGATCAATTAGACGTTCGTCACGACGGAATGAATAACGTGGTGGATTGTGACATGGAAATAGCCACAAAATAGGATGACTTCTACCACAAACTTGTGATAGAAGACTTAGTGCCCGACGAGATTTATGATGTTGATGGTGATGATGTCCGCCTTGAAGTCGTTCAATGGCCGTTTCATCACCGAGAATTGCTTGAAATTGATCTACCAAAATTGCTATTACGAACAATCCAAAAAGTGCTGATTCCAACACCAAAATAACGCAATGAAGACTAAAAATAAAATTAAACCCCATCAAAAAAATTGAAATATTCTGCATAACCGTTAAATTTTATATTAAATTTACTCACATTCGACTTTGCTTTATCGTAACATCATTACTACATTCTGGACAATCAGCCACCCACGATACAACTACCAACGAAATTGCATAAATAGCCAAAACACCAACGTAAATCAAAAATTGTATAAAATATTTTTGATTTCGTTCACCAACGCAATTATTAATCCTACAATAATAATGGTTTATTATAATTAGTTCCATAATAATTAATATTACCCAGTTTTCATTCATTTTTGTCTTGATATTTTTATACCATGGACAATGATGATCCATTCGCCTAATGCATCGCTCACAAATCCGACAATGATGAGCTCTTGGTGGTCTATAAGTCTCACACCTCGTGCATACACTCCAATCATCTCTCTCTTCACAATCATCACTTGCTCCAGAACCACCTGTATGAATGTCAGAAAAATCCATTCGAGTTTGTGGCAACGGAATGACACCAGGATCACTGCAAATTGCTTTTAAATGCGACATGACAAGTAGTAGTACCACTGTATTGAATGCTACAACATGAAAGGGGCCCCATAAACTGAAACAATAAATATTAAAAATATTGTAAATCAATTGATCCAAATCTTAATAAAAAAAAATCCTATAAATAAATTTATAAAATAAAAATGCATAACACTTTATTTATTCCAAAATAACTTAAACTATTAATATATTTAAATAAAATGTCAAACTAACCTGTTTTGCATGGTATGTAAAATAATCCACCGTATAACAACATAATCTGCATAAAATACTGCGACATACGTCACAAAAATACAAACAATTCCATATGGATCCTTTACGAACATTTTATTTATTTTTTATTATTGAATTATATTTATTTACAATTAAATTCAAAACGGTTTCACCGCTCACACAGTCGGTATATCAAATCATTCCTTTTCAGAGCAATCACTCCTGTTTCATGTTTACCATCAGTTCAATGAATTCTATTGTATTTCATGTTGATTCTAAATTCATAAGTTTAATATTATGAATATAGAATAGATAAATTATATTATATGTAACGAATGAACAATTTTTGTCTATATCGTAGCTTTCCCACTCTCTCCAGTATTACTTTCACAAAAACAATAACAATAAGTGCGACAAATCAATTCAGTAATGACGACAATCATCATATATATATTTATTTATTTATAAATATAACGCCCATATTTTATTGTGATTGTCAAATATTGTTTTGTTCATTTGAATTATACACTGACTATATATGTTTGATTATTCTGAGTATTTCGCATATATTTAGTTACTTTAAAATATATAATATAAGATCAATGTAACAAGTCAAATTGTTTAACTACGTCTACACATCTACATCACTACGGCAATGATTTTACTAACTTATACACACAAGATAAAAGAAATGAAAAAATATATATGTATATAATATTATTCCGGAATCGAATTGATGTACGTGAAGATTAAATCAATTGATTTACATAAAATCCACTGTATGTCTTGATATCATCTTATCATGTTTATCATTTCAAATAAATATTGAATTATAAAAAGAATATTAAAAATTTTACAGTCATAAAAACAAAAATTCTTCTCATATTGTGTAGTATAGCAAAAAAAATTTAATATTGTCGATAGTAACGAATTCTACCCATGTAGTCTCTTAAAAATCAATGAATAAAATAAGCGTGTGTGGCGCTACTGAAAATTCACGACAAGTCAATTATATATATGTACATTATTCGTTGAACAGTACAATAAAACGTAGTTTTGGGTATTTGTGTATGTTTATGTATATTTATTTGTTGTGTATCTCTATATACAGCTTTAGTATACTTGAGATTTATCATTTGAAACGTTGTACAATGTAAGTAATTGGCAATAAATGAATGTAATTCAGTTTTGTTACTTTTGCTGTAAAATTAATTTTCTATTTGTATTTTTTCTTGTCCGTTAGTTTTTCCATTAAACAAAATGCCACGCCGAAAAAATAAAAAAACAGTAATGATAGGTGAAGACACACAAATTGCTGTGAATTTATCGGTGAAAAAATTAATGGAATCATCGGAATTGAAAGAATTTGAGTTTCCATCGTCATACATTGCCGAAGAACGTGCTTATATTCATGAACTTGCAAAAAATCTTGGATTGAAATCTAAAAGTCGAGGGTATATATATTTATTTATTTATGAATTTTTAATCGATTTAATTACTGGTAATATTATTGAAAATTTTTTTTCTAACTTACAGAAAAGGGGCAAATCGTTTTATCACAGTGTATAAAAGAAAAGAATCCACCATTATTCAATCTGATGCCGTATTGAAAATTCAAAAAGCGTCAAAACAAGAAATATATAATCTTGTGCAAAAATTTCCTCTCCATAATAAGGAACGTCAAGATTTATTACCTCCGACTGAACGCGAAAGAATAATAGACACTGAACGTATGTAAATTGCATATTATTTATGTCATTTATTTACATTTATTTTTCATCATATCATCATATATATTTTATTTTCAGTAACAACAACTACAAGAGTAATGGGCCGATTAAACGACAGCATACCGCAAGTACCGCAATTACGAACAAATCAAGATTTAGTACAATTTCGTAAATCATTACCAGTATATAAAGCACGTGATAAAATAATAGATGCACTATCATCTAGTCAAGTAGTAATAATTTCTGGTGAAACTGGAAGTGGTAAAACTACTCAGGTACCGCAATATATTCTTGAGAATTGTCAACAAAAAAATCAACCATGTCGAATTATTTGTACCCAACCACGTCGATTGTCAGCAGTATCAATAGCTGAAAGAGTTGCTTTTGAATGTGATGAAAAAATTGGACAAACATTTGGTTATCAAATACGTTTGGAGAGTCGTGTGGCTCCAAAAACATTATTGACATATTGTACAAATGGTGTTTTATTGCGAACATTAATGGGTGGTGATGCAGCATTAGCAACAATTACGCATATTATTGTCGATGAAGTTCATGAACGCGATCGATTTTGTGATTTTCTATTAATAGTATTAAAAGATTTATTAATAAAATATCGTACGTTGAAACTTATTTTAATGAGTGCATCAGTGGACACAGATATATTCGTTAAATATTTCAGTCAGTGCACAGTGATAAATGTGAGTGGTCGATTATTCGATGTGGACGTTTATTTTCTTGAGGATATATTAAAAATAACAAATTTCACAACAGAACAAATGAAACAAAAAAGAAAGGAGTTAATTAATAAAAAAGAACAACGAGAAATTTTGGATTCTTGGACAAAATATCCATCGAATCAATTAAACAATACGAGTTTAGCTAGCACTGGTGTTGTACCATCACCAATTTTAGGTCAACAGGAAGAACCAGTGCCGGAAAAAATAGATCTTGAGCCATGGCTTAAAAATGAGATGGACAAAAGTATTTCTGATGCATGGTTGTACGGTACTGAAGACAATTTCGCACAATTATTACATTTAATTTTGTCTGAAAATATTTCTGTGGACTATCAACACTCAAAGACATTAGTAACACCGTTAATGGTGGCTGCTGGTCGTGGTTCAATAAATACAACTGAACAATTGTTGAATCTAGGTGCAAATTTTAATATTCGTGCATGTAATGAGTGGTCAGCGCTTGATTGGGCAAAAACAATGAACCAAATTGAATGTGTTGAATTAATTGAAGCATATATGAAAACTTATGATTGCTCAGTAGATGATCTTCATGACAGTGCAAATGCAACGGGCGATATTTCACTTTGTGAAGAGGATACATTACTTCTTGATATCTATCGCAGTACATTTAATGATGACGACGTTGACTATAATCTTATGCTAGCATTAATCATTCATATTCATACGAAAATGTCTTCAGGTGCAATTTTAATATTTTTACCTGGCTACGATGATATTGTAGCAATGAAAGAAAAAATTAATGGCGAAGCTGATCGAATGAATCAGGAAATGCGATTTAATTTATTTATACTTCATTCAAATATGCAAACATGCGATCAAAAACGAGTATTTCGTCCAAGTCCACAAGGAACGCGTAAAATAATTCTTTCAACAAACATTGCTGAAACGAGTATTACAGTTGATGATGTAGTGTATGTAATTGATTCGGGGAAAATAAAGGAGAAATCATTTGATGCTTTTTCAGGAGTATGCTCATTAAAATCAAATTGGATATCACAAGCGTGTGCTAAACAACGAAAAGGCCGAGCCGGAAGATGTCAACCCGGTATTTGTTATCGATTATATTCATCAGTGCGTTACAATTATATGCAACAACATCAAACACCAGAAATATTGCGATTACCTTTACAAGAATTGTGTTTGTCTACGAAACATCTGGCACCAGTTAACACTCCGATTGCTGAATATCTGGATCGAGCATTAGAACCACCGTCGAATGTCGTTACACGAAATGCTGTACAATTATTAAAATCAATTGATGCATTAGATGCATGGGAAGATCTCACAGAACTTGGTACGCATTTATTGGATTTACCTGTTGAGCCGAGACTTGGAAAGATGTTACTTTACGCTGTGGTTCTTAAATGTCTCGATCCAATCCTAACTATCGTTTGCAGTTTAGCATACAAAGATCCATTTTTCCTTCCACACCAACCGTGTCAAAAACGTGCAGCGACCGCCGCAAGAAAAATATTCGCTGCTGACACGTATTCAGATCATATGGCGTTATTGAGAGCATTTCAAAGTTGGCAGCATGCCCGGGCCAGCGGTTGGGAACGGCAATTTTGTGAGAAAAATTTTATTTCCGCTGCAGTAATGGAAATGATTGTGGGTATGCGTACACAATTGCTTGGCCAACTTCGTGCATCAGGATTTGTTCGCGCACGTGGTACAGGTGATATAAGAGATTTAAATCTTAATTCGGAAAATTGGGCTGTGGTAAAAGCTGCACTGACCGCGGGTATTTATCCAAATTTAATTCGAGTTGATCGTGAATATGGTCAACTACGTACACAAAAAGAATCCAAAGTATTTTTTCATCCATCCTCAACATTAAAAGATTTTTGCAAATCAGCTCGTACAACATCAGCACAATCACATGCAACTTGTGTAAATACACTACCATCAGACTGGTTAATTTATGAAGAAATGAATCGTTCAGGCCGTTTTTGCCATGCAAAAACAGTAACTCTAGTCAATTCAGTAACTGTAGCTTTATTTAGTGGACCTGCACGTTTACCAATGGATGTTATTTACGAGGCGGAATCAGTATTGGAGAGTGAATCAGATTCAGAAGCTGATGAAAGTCGTGAAGGCATGACGATTTTGAAGTTTGACGACTGGGTAGCATTTAAAGCGGATTTTGAAACTGCTCGATTAATTTTGCATTTGAGACAAAAGTGGAATGCATTATTTTTGCGGCGTATGAAAGCACCAAATCGAACCATGTCACAATTAGATGAATCAGTGGTCAAAACTATGGTTTCAATTATTACCAATGAAGAGCAAGCATGTGATCTTCAACAACCGTCAGGAATTGGTCAACGTCCACGTCCACTTATTGTTGATTACTATCCAGCTAATGCAAGAAGATCAGATGACAACGAAGAAGTAAATTAATTTGGTTTACATCACATTAAATTTATATTAATTAAATATTTTATAAGAATTCCATTTATGTTATTTTATCTTTTTATCTTTATCTTTCATACTCTTTCACTATTTATTTCAAATTCTATACCAGGATACATGAAATAAGTGAAACAATTTCACATTTGTTTGTACTTTTAAATACATGCATATTGAAACAACATAAAATGTGAATTTGGTGATACCATTAGTATTTATCAATTATTTTCATTGCGTCACAAATTATAAAAGAAAAATATAATATAATTATTTTTGTAATTGTTACGTAAACACTTTGATAATCATTTGCTATTAAATTTGAGATTATTTAGTTGTAAAATGTGTGATAAAAAAATTACATAGATAAAAAAAAACTTGAAAGACAAACTCAACAATGCTATGGATAACAATAGAATGTATTATTAACTTTTTTTTTCCACTATTATTACATATGAAATAAGTAAAAACATACGTATATTAATGAGTATAAAGTACTGAAATTTGGTTGTGGTAAATCTGACTGCTACAATTTAAAAAAAATGTATCTTTCGAATAAATGATTGATTAGATTAAAAAATTTGTTTTATATTTTCTGAATAAAATATTTTAATATGATTATCAAAAATATTCAATATCTTTTGTATCATTCGATTATAAGTATATGCGTTTCATACATGTGAAAAATCGTATCTATGAGCTTCTCCCTAACTGCAAAGTGGTTAATCAAGGAATATGTATAGTCAATGAAACCCACGCATGAATCAACAGAGATAACTACATTGATAAAATCCGGCATATAATCACCACAATATACACTAAATGTTCACCCAACCGGGAAGTAATAACTAACATCATCCGAGAACGACCACACTTTGCTGAGCTGTCCTTCCGCAATCAATAAGGTGATTATAACATATTTTTTTTTTTTTTTTTCATTTTTAAATATGAATTATGATAAATTCAGTTATTATAGTCAAATTATTTTTGTGATTTAGAAAAAATTGAAGACAAATTGAAGAAAATGAAAAATTTTTATTCTGTAATTTTATAATATTTTATGATTTAATTTTAATTTAATTTCAATCAAAATTCAATTATACAATCTCCTGATAGCGTATAAAGAATTAGGAAGTATTAAGGTATTAATTGACGTATATTAAATTTTCATACAAATGCAAATTTGATTAATATTAGATTTATGGGAATACCTGATAATTCATCAAATTACTTCAATGACTTGCATTCTAAATCATTAAACTGGATACATATATAAAGCCTATTTTGTTCTATTTCTATTTGTTATAAATTATCCACGGCGGACGTGTTCACATTTTATTAACAAAGATGGATATTTCTGTTAAATAATATATTGTATTATATTATATTTGCTTAGTTTTTATGGTGACAATAGTCATCTATGTGTATATATTAAACAACACAAGATCAATTAATTGACCATAAATTATCTGCAGTTTTACGTTTATCACATTGAAATTAAGAATAAAAAAAAAAAAATACGAAAAAATGAACAGTAAATATTGTTTTTTTCTACACATTTAATTTACTAATAACACAAAATTCTGGCGCACAACATCACTTCAATAGCTTCGAAATAACTGGTCTTATGTGTAATTACGAGCGATAAATCATAAAAATCAGTTGCTTTTGTTTTTTTTTGTTTTCAGTTTTGTTTTTTTTTTTTTGTGAACTTAAGCTAAGTAATTTTTAAACAATAATTCTATGTTTGATTTTTTTTTTTCCGACCTCTAATTATTAGAGAAAATGATTTACGCCAGTGCTGGAGTTTTTGGATTTGGTTTCATTTTAATGATTGGATTTTCTTGGGGATTGAGTTTACCACCGTTTAAAGGAAGTGATGCTTTAAATTATGCACCACTAATTGATGGGTAATCATTTACTAATATATAATTATTTCTTTCATTTTCATAATAATAATAATACTATATATATATATATTTTTTTTTTGTGTCTGTATCAATACATTATTCAGTCACAATGATCTACCATGGAATATTTACAACAATTTGGCAAATAATTTGAGTGCATTTCATTTTGAGAATGATTTGAAAAATGATCCATTAATGGGAACAAAAGTATGTAATACATGTGCCACTGATCTTCCACGATTAACTGCTGGAAAAGTTGGAGGTCAAGTAAGTAAACTCATTATAATTTTGATAAAATGAATGATATGAAAAAAAAAATAATAATAATAAATTTAATAAATACATAGTAATTCATTATATTAATTATAGTAATTTTTTTTTCAAGTTTTGGGTGGCATATACTGATTGCGAATCACAATACAAGGATGCAATTCAATTGACCCTGAGGCAAATTGACGTCATAAAACGACTCATAAAAAAATATCCGTCGAGATTACAATTTGTAACTGACGCAACAAATATTGAGTTGACGTGGAAAGCAGGAAAAATTGCTTCCATGATTGGTGTTGAAGGTGGACATTCATTGGATTCGAGTCTGGCTGTGTTGAGACTCTATCATGAACTTGGCGTGCGTTATGTCACACTTTCACACGAATGCAATACTCCATGGTGAATATAAATATTAATGATAAAATAATTTAATAATGAAAATTGATTATTATTATTATTATTATTATTATTATATAATTATATAATTTAGGGTGGATGCTTCAACTGTCAATAATAGCTCTGTTTACAATCTCACGCAATTCGGAAAG
The DNA here is from genome assembly GCA_963920625.1 of Dinocampus coccinellae. Classification (NCBI taxonomy): domain Eukaryota; kingdom Metazoa; phylum Arthropoda; class Insecta; order Hymenoptera; family Braconidae; genus Dinocampus; species Dinocampus coccinellae. The sequence continues at coordinate 5,887,531 of OY987185.1, read as the reverse complement.
GTATGAAATAAATTTAGTAAAAAAAATAAAATAAATATTATTAATTCATCAATATAAAATTCTTATTTGGATTATTATAGACAGTTGTACGAGAGATGAATAGATTGGGTGTGATGGTTGATCTCTCACATGTCTCACATAATGTTATGAGAGAAGTTCTTGCAGTGACAAAGGCACCTATTATTTTCTCACATTCCTCGGCGTTTAGTATATGTAATCATTATAGAAATGTACCCGACGATGTTCTTCAATTGGTTGTGAGTACAATAGAAATAATTTCTATTGATATATACCGACCTTTAATATTAAAATTAATTTTTTAGAAAAAAAATAACGGTATTGTTATGGTGAATTTTTACAATCAATTTATAAATTGTGACGAATCAAAAGAAACAACAATAGAGGATGTAGTTGGTAATTGAAAATAATTTGCTGTATTGTTTCTTATTATTATCTTCTTCCTGTAATATCAATTTATTATAATTTTTTTTTTATTAATATTTTTATTTTTTTAGCTCACATAAATTACATTAGAAATCTCATAGGAATTGATCACGTTGGAATTGGTGGTGATTATGATGGTGTCGACGAGTAAGATTTTAATTATTATATAACATCATTTATTTTTAATTTGGAGAATAAATTAAGATTTTATACTGAATATTATTAATGGAAATATTTTTTTTGTTCATATCACGTACAGAACCCCACGAGACTTGGAAGATGTATCGAAATATCCAAATTTATTCGATAGACTTTATGAAAATCATCCAGGCGAGCCAACGTGGACCCGGGAAGATTTGGAAAAACTCGCTGGACGAAATTTAATTCGTGTATTTCATGCTGTAGAATCTGTACGTGATTCATTGATGGACGAGCCTGCAAGTGAAGAAATTATTACTGGAAAAGAATTATATTTAGCTCAAAAAATGGAAAAAATTGAACCTGGCTCGTGTCAAACAGCGAATGAGTAAGCAATTATAATATCATTTAATATTTTTTTAATGACTAAAAAATGATAATACAACTATTATTTATTTTTGCAGGTGGAGAAATGTAGATCTCTCGTCAATTTAATACAGAAAATAATGAATTTACAATTGTTTTCATACCCTTGGATGAATAATTAAACAACAATAAAAAAATTTTCTTCAAGGAAACAAATAACACTGACGATATAAAAAGATGGAGATGTGGGAATTTTTTTTTAAGTGAAATACATTAACCGGTGATACTACAATTATTCGCCCTGTATAAAGTATATTACATTCGAGCTCGATAAACTATAAAACCTCTTGCATCACAACATAATTTTTCAGTGCATTTTATATCTTAGACTCCATTTTAATGCAATATGATTGCGTAATAGTAGTTATCCTTGCATTTGCCCAACGATTAATTCTTCGAACACTCTACATATATACATATATATATGTGTGTGTGTATGTGCGTATTAAAAAATATGGAATAAATTTTGAATATTCTCTTTAAATGACGTTTGAAATATTTAATTTTAATAATATGTCCTTGATATTTTGAAATTTTATTACAATTCATTCACGTGATTACGTTCGGTATTATGGACATCTTCGAATGTTGAATTCTTTTTTATTTTTTGTCAATAAAGAATTTATATCGCCATCCCTTTTATTTCACAATTTGTTGCTTCTTTTATGACTCTTTTCAAACTGAAAAAAAATAAATAAATAAATAAATAAATGAAAAGTACCAAGCCACATAACTTGAGGTGCGTCCTTCGAGTGGTCTTATTCAATATTTTTCAGTTGAACATATTGCTGTTCATAAATTAAAACGTATGAAACAAAGTGTCAAATGGTGAATTTAATCATACTTTTTCATAGATAAAATTTGAATCATGAATAGTTTTTGGTTTAAATTGTTTATTGTAACAGTGATTGTCATCATTGATTTGATTCCTCGCCAGTCGACATCATTTCTAGAAATCGGTTAGTCAAAAATTTGTTTTGTTTCAATAAAATAAAATGTAATATTTCATAAAAATTTTATTTGGTAAATATAAATAATATATTATTATTTTCTTCTTATTATTCATATATTGTAGGATCAATTTTGGATGAACATCTTAATAATAAATTTAAAAAACATATTGATAATGACATTCATGAAATCGAAGCGGGTATGCAGTTCAAAGTCTACACCGGGTATTTTATTATTCATTTCTATTAGTTGTAAAAAATAATAAAATAAAAATTCTTTATTATATTTTTAATATAATACATTTAATATTTATAAATTGATGTCATATTATGTCATAGAAAATCTATCAGGACAGCGACAATAACAGATATACCAATAACGAAATCAGAAATAATGTTGAGTTATATGGATGTTACAAAGCCATTGATAATTTATATTCATGGTTTTCGAGAGGTTCCATCTGATGAGTCCGTACAAACAGTTATTGGAGGTAACCAATTATATATATATTTCTGAATTAAATAACAATAAAATAATAATGTCTATCATTTTCCAGTGCATTTGGAACGTGGAACAGACAATGTATTTTTATTAGATTGGAGTAGGTTTGCTTCGGACAACTTTATAACTGTCTTAAGTAGAACCAAAAACATTGCACAAATATTTGCATCATCATTAGATAGACTCATTGAACTGGGATTAGATGTGAGCCAATGCCATGTTATTGGCCATTCACTCGGTGGACAAATAGCTGGACTTGGTGGAAAATATAGCAAATATTCTATAGCAAGAGTAACCGGTAACTTTTCTATCTATACTATTAATCGTTCAATAAAATTACCCATTTGTCATATTATTTTCTACTTAGCATTAGATCCAGCTGGTCCTGGGTTCTATCATTCAGGTGCTGAACACATTGACAGTAATAGTGCACAGTTTGTTGATATAATTCATACTGATGGAGGCTTTTATGGTGCTTTACAAAGTACCGGTACTGTTGATATTTTCCCAAATGGTGGAGTACGACCACAGCCAGGCTGTGCTGCTATTGGCCCAATATTATCACCAATTGGTAATACAATATAAATAAAATATTTATCTATTGATACGTAAAACCATCATCCACGAATTTAATATTCGTATTGATAATTTTTTATCATTCAGATTTGTGTAGTCATTGGAGATCATGGCGTTATTATGTTGAGAGTGTAAGGGATACTTATGCATTTTTAGCAACAGAATGCCAGTATTATTTCGATTACCTACATCAAAAATGTAAAAATAATCGTATTATCAATATGGGATATGGTATATCAACAGATGTGTAAGCATCTAAATTTACATTTAAAATATATTATATATTTATAGACATATATATATAATTTAATTTTCCATTTTGTTTTTAATAAAATTGTTTCTTACAGACGTGGAACTTATTACTTAACAACGAAGGACAAATTTCCTTTTGGAAACAATAGCTCTTATACTAATTAATATAAAAATGAAAATTTCAAGGAAAATATATCGAAATAATTTTGTTAAATAAATAAAACGACTGCTATTACTTTATTTCCCTGATATCATTTTACATATATATTCTGAGAGTGCTTTTTTTTTATAATATTAGTTTATAAATCATTTTGTTCTCTATTATCTTCGATTATTTTGGATTTTTGTATTATTCTCATGTCACACGGTAATTTTGCACTGATATGAATAAAAATAAAATTTGAAATAACTAATAAAATTTTTAATCTACATTGAATAATAAAGTTGGTACACGTTTCGATATACTCAATAATTCATTGATAAATGAACTAAAAATACCTTCATCAATATAATAATATTTTTTCACTATTTTTTTATCTGAAATTAATCGTTTTCTGCAAATATAAATGTAAAAAATAAATAAATGGCATGAAGTATCAACATATTTATCATTCACTTCCGATATACTCAATAAATTAAAAATAAATATTATCAATATAATATTAATAAGATAATCTTGTATATATTTCTTATCAATATATATATACTTCATATTATCATCATAATAAATTAATCATTCGTTATAATATTGAAAAGATGAAAAAAAAAAAAAAACAAATTTACCTTTGATTTTATTCTGCATCAACAGATATGTTTGAAAATCTACATTAACGCGGCAATACCCGCGTAAAAGAAAATATTGAATATAATTGGTCGTCAACTCACAGCTGATTGTGTTTTTTCTTTCATGTCATTATTTTTCACGGAATCTAGTATTGTTTTTTTGTTTGCACGGTGTGAACAATAATTGTTGCGGAATTAGAGACGAAGTTATATCAAATACAACTATTGATGTTTAATAAAAATATAAACATACATTGAATGTAATAGTTATCTCGAATTTGAGTATGTAAATAGATATATAAATTGATACAATTAGATAAACCATTTATGATTGATATGAAGAAATTGTTTATCAACATATTAGTTGTAAGTATCAGTATATTATTTATTTATAATTAGAATAAAATACTTACAAAGATTTTTCTTTTGCTTTAGATCAATATATCATGTATTCTTGCTGCTAATGAACAACTATTACATTATGTAAGTGATGAAACTGCAGGTGGATCATACAGGTATTACAGTTTAATGTATGAGGGAGTAATCAAAATTATATTAATATCGCAGTGAGTATATTTACATGTATATATATATATTTATATATTGTCACTCATCATATTATTATATTTATATTATTAATTTATTTAAATGAATATTTAACGTTTCAGGAAAGGTGATGCAGATTTATATTTATCACAAACAATAAGCAAACCAACATATGACCCAGATCAATATTGCCTCCAATCGACAACCTGTGGAGAGGATATTATTTTTATTCCCCAAAGGTTTGATTTTATATATTTTATAGTTTTTAATTGTAAATTAGATTGTTTGTGTTAATTTTTTATTTTCTTTCTATTTCAGTTTTAAACGCCCCGTCAGTATTGGAGTATATGGCCATCCATCACACGAAATAAGTCATTATAACCTATTAGTTTATCATGTAGTAGTGTCAGGTGATGAAATATTCGATGAGCAAAATCTAACAAGCAATTTTGAGAATAATCCACTGAGAAAGGTAAATATGTTTATTACTGTATATAATACTCAATAAATTCATATTGAAATATTTTTTTGCATTGTAGATCAATAAAAGATCATTTTTCTTGACATTTTTATGGACAGTTCTTGATCAATTGGTTCAAGTATTCTGGGAAACAAGACTCTAAAAATTCCAATTTAAATCATGTTGGAATATGAAAATCAAATGTTCTTGGAAATACTTCAGGAAGATGGACTCGTTATTACAGCAAAGTACATTTTCATAATAATCATAATTTTTCATCAATTTTATAATATACAATTCGTTTGTAATTAATTTTTTTATTTTCAGAGGATTGGGATTAGAAACAGTATTTACAAATATTCTAAAAGTATATTCAGATCCGGGGAACTTAGTAATTGTTTTGGGTACAACAAATGAAGATGAAGAGTATTTTATTGATAAATTAAAAACAATGAATGTTAAACCTCTACCACGAGTCATAACTGCCCACAATACATCAAATGAAAGGGAAATAACATATCTCGAAGGTGGTGTATTGTTTATATCTGGACGAATAATTGTGGTGGATTTATTGAAAAATCGAGTACCATTGAATTTAGTAACTGGAATATTAGTGTATCGAGCACATGGAATAATGAATTCATATCAGGAAGCGTTTGCTCTTCGATTATATCGACAAAATAATAAAACTGGATTTATTAAGGCGTTCAGCAACTCTGCATTGGCATTCACTACTGGATTCGCGAAAGTTGAACGTATTATGAAGACACTTTTTGTTAAAAAATTATATTTATGGCCACGTTTTCACTCAGTAGTGAATAGCAGCTTATCAAAACATAAACCAGAAGTGATTGAATTACACGCTAAATTAACCCAAAAAATGTTGAAAATTCAAACATCACTTTTAGACATAATCAATTTTATTGTGAAAGAAATAAAAAGACTCAATAAATATTTAGAAATTGATGAATTGACAGTTGAAAATGTAATAACAAAAAAGTTTCATAAACAACTGCAATCTCAATTAGATCCAATTTGGCATCAATTAAGTTCTAGCACTAAACAATTAGTGACTGATTTAAAATTACTTGGGTATTATCTTACACGGTTAACGCAGGAAAATGCCGTTGCTTTTTATGTAATGATTAATCGTTTAAGATCAACAGAGTATGCAATGAAAGAAGGTAGTGGGTGGTTAATACTTGATGCTGTTGATGATTTATTTACACATGCAAAAAGTCGAATTTACAATAATAATAATGAACTAGTTCCGGAATCGTGTCCTAAGTGGGCGGCACTCAGTGAAATCCTAGGTGAAATTCGTGTACAAATAAATAAAGTAAAAGATCAACCCAAAAGTACAAGAAAAGTTTTAATACTTGTTTATGATGCAAGAATGGCTGCGCAGTTAAAAAATTATTTGATCATGGGCGCAGGGGAATATTTACTTTATGAAGTAATGAAATCTCTTAAACAAAATGAGATAATAAAACCAAATCGTGGTAAAATACAAGAGGATAAAGAAAGTGAAGTTGAATCAGTAGATCAAGCAGAAATAGATGATCATGATAGTTATGTACTCACGTTCTCACAGAAACCTCAAGAAAATTCTGGCGAGCCCAAATCATCAGAAGAGAATGCAGAAAAAAATGAGAATTATTTTGAAGAATGTTCAATACTTACAGACGCAGATATTTCGAACTTATCATCAACAGCTGAACCAATTGTTTTGATTCACTCAGTTAAAAGAGGTGGAGATCCAATGGCACTACACAGAACTTTATACGACACAATGCCTGGTTATGTTATAATGTATGGGGCTGATATTTCATCAATTCGACAACTGGAAGTTTTTCAAAATAATAATCCATCAATATCATTGAAAATTTTTTTTTTAATTTACGGTGGCTCTGTTGAAGAACAAGGATATTTAACTGCTCTACGGCGTGAGAAGGAAGCCTTTGATAAATTAATAAATGCAAAAACAACAATGGTTATACCAACCGATCAAGATGGTAAATCCGATATATCACCTCAAAAAGTTATACCAGAGCAAAATTCGCGTAAAGGTGGACTTGATCCAGTTATAAGTGACATTACACCAAAAATAATTGTTGATATACGAGAATTTCGTAGTGAATTACCTGCATTATTACATAAACGTGGTATTGATATTGAACCGCTTACTATAGTTGTTGGAGATTACATTCTCACACCCGAAATTTGTGTAGAACGTAAAAGTATATCTGATTTAATTATGTCACTTAATTCAGGCAGATTGTACAATCAAGCAGTATCAATGACTCGACATTATGCAAAACCTATGCTTCTAATTGAATTTGATCAAAATAAATCATTTTGTTTGCAAGGAAATTATTATGTTAGTAAAGACATGCGAAGTTCGGAAGTAACAGCTAAATTGCAATTGCTTACAATGCATTTCCCAAAATTAAAATTAGTCTGGTCACCAAGTCCACAGGCAACTGCACAATTGTTTGATGAATTGAAACAAGGCAAAGCACAGCCTGATGGTCAAATAGCTATACAAATTGGTTTGGATGAAAATGCTGAAGATGAACAATTTACGGGAGAAAAATATAATATTAAAATTCACGATTTTATTGCTAAAATGCCTGGTGTCAACTCAAAAAATCTTCGTACTTTGCTGAATAATGGTGGATCATTAGACAAATTAGTTCAACTTACTTTGGTATGATTTTATTTTATTTTTCACTTAAATATGATTAATTATATATATATATATATATATATATTTTTTTTTTTCATGTTTTTTATTAAATATTGCAGGAAGAATTAACAACAATGCTTGGTAACAAAACCAACGCGCAAATGCTTTATCAGGCGCTACACGATAAATATAAGCCAGAGCATACAACGACAACAACCTCAATCAGTAAAGCCACGATGAAAATGCGTACCAAGGGTTTATTTTCATCGAAAAAATAATCTTCCAATAAAATTTCTTGTATATGTGCATCAACGATAATTGCGAAAAAATTATTTATCAAATCTATTAAATTTTCACATTAATATCTAAAAGGAGATGTATCATTTGATATTTATAATGATTCCATTATTTCATCCTCCATTTCTGCATGAAGAAAATCATCATCTTCCTAATAAAAGTTGTGAGAAAAAGTCATTTAATCACAAATATATTCAAATTTAAAATGGTAATTGAAACTGGTACTAATATAATTTACCAAAATAATATTTGGATCATTTTCCGATTCAATTGTATCACTAAAAAAATATTCTCCACATCGGGAAATAGTGATTTTTTGAAAAGGTGCTTCATAATATGTAGGCATTGCTTCAATTTTTTTCAATGTCCGTGCTCCATCCACTAATTGTCTATCAAAAACAAAAACAAAAAAATTACATACTGAATTTATCATTTATGTATTTTTCTTCGTACCCAAAAGCTATATAATCTCGATCCATCCATGGATTGGGATTCAAGCAAACAATAAATTGAGGTCCATTGCGATGATTTTCGTCATTTGTCAATGAGAGAACTCCACAGCGATCATGAGCAATACAATACGATTCATCGGGAGTAGTAATTTCATCAATATTATTTTCCGTTTCGATATCTTCAGAAAATATTTATTCATAAAAATTTTTATTCAGAAAAATTATTTATATAATCATTACCACCGAGTTGTAACCATCGATTTTTTACAATTCTATGGATGGTTGAATTTTTATAATTAAAATTTTCGTTCCATGGTAATTTTGAGTCATTTCTCACGCAAAGATTGAAAAAATATTCACACGTTTGCGGTAATAAATCAGAGTATAACTGTTTTTATATCAAATATCATGATTATTTAAATAATCACTATATTCTCCAAGTATTAATATTTATTTACCATAAATAGAAAAGAACCGATCACTACGTCATCAACAGTGAAAGTGAAGTAAACGAATTTTCTTGATTGTTTGATGATTTTTTTTATATTGTCAATTACTAGATTTTCATAAAAATTTGAATCAATTGGTAAATTAATAACATAAATTTCATTTACACAATTCATAAAATCAATGTCACTTCCGATATAATCATCATTAAGAAAAACAGCAACCGATCTATTCAACAGCCATATTTTACCACCGATACGCTATAAAAAAAATGCATATTTATCATTATTTCACATAAAAAATTTTTTTTCTCTTTCTCAATATCATTTATATTGTTTATTTACTCGTTGAGTTTTTTCAAGATAATTATACCACTCTATTTGAAACATTTCATGTATTTCCGGAATTGGAAATGTCCATGGTAAACGATCGTGTAACATTAGTGCACACCATTTTGCTTTTTGAAAAGCCAATGTATTAATTATTCCCATGATTTTAATTACAGTGGATTGGATATTTGAAGAATGATTTATCTCATAGTTCGGAAGCGAAGCCATTGTATATTTGTATTTTACATTCAATTTATCAATAATATATATACAATGTAGACGCGGAATATTCATACAATTTGAAGTGAGTTACTGAATTTTAATTTGAAATATTTTTTTTGTTCAAATATTTTTCTCAGCCTCATTATGTTCGTCGTCACTGCTTGTATCCAAGTGATAGAGAAATGAATCCGTTTCATTCATGGGAAAATAAAAACTAACAAAGGATAAAAAAAAATAGAGGAAATTTATGATTATATTTCTATGAATAAATATGAAAATTAGAAAAAAAAATTTCACTTACTTTGGTTGGTTCCACACATCATTTGGTGGTAATTTATAATGATTTTCAGTGAGCATATGGTCGCTGGTATTGTCTAAATTTTCATTACAATAAATACATTTTTTCTCCTGAATTTGATGCCTTAAATAATTGACTACTTTCACCTGAAACAAATAAAAAATTTGAAAACTCATTTCGAATTTTTTAAAATAGTTATTTAATGAATATATTATGCATATGTACATACTTTTTCATAGAAGTTTAATTGATCTGTTAATTTTTCAAAATCAAAATTATGCTGCCCTTTCATATGTTTCAGAGTTTCTGTAAGTTCATGATTTTTTTGTGGACAAAGAAGACAGGCTATACCAATGTTGTCATCATTCCAATCAGCCCATGAACTTTCTGCGTCCTCATTATCAGTGGATTCAGAGTGCTCTTCCGCAACATTAGTTTCGTTTGGCATGAATGACAAATACTGTAATTATAAATTAAAATTTTATGGTTGACTAATTTTTCCGGTCATAGAAAAATAATTACCTGTTTACCACGCCACGAACTTTCTGGCTCTAAATAATTTGTTATATAAAATTGATCATACATTTTATTATTTGGATTTATTCGTTTATGTAATTTTGTCTTCATGTGTCCCTTCAATGCTGAATGATCTTTAAATGATTTTTCACAATAAATACACTTTAAGCTGTAATGAAGAAAGATAACTGGAGAGATTTTTCTATGAAATTGGATTAAATGAATTTCAATATGAAATATTCGTACTTCTTAATAACGTTTTCAATTTTATCTAAAAGTTTATCAACAAAAACTAAATTCTCCAATTTCCCCAATTGAAAATTGTGGCTTCGGGAGAGATGTTTCAAATATTTACTTCGAAGACCAGAAATTTCAAGTTTACAAAATACACAACCACGTTTAAAACTTCTATCTACGCGTTCTTGAGATTGTTTTTCAAGTGCCCATTCCTAATCAATGAAATGAAAAATAATAAGAAAAATAAGAAAAATTATTGGAAAAAAAAAAAAAACTCCAAGTAGTCATACTAATTTTGCTCTGCGAAGTTCATCTCGAAGTGTTTTATCTTCTGATATACAATCAGATAATAAATAATATACTTCATTTGCACTAGGTTTTCCATCCGGAGTACAATCCATTAAAACTGTAGTGCAGAATTTAGTTAACAACTCTTCTCCAAATTTTACTCTCCAATAATGAACGTAACTACAATAATAATGTGTAAATAAATTACTTTCTATAACTAATTGATGTATTAAATACCTTGGTAAACTTGAGATTTTCCAAACTTCACCAATAATCAATCGATGTTTTTCAAATAGGTGTTCCAGAAATGGTTTTTCATTTGTTGGCAGATTAAATGTAAGATCACACAATAAACATTGTGTGTCAATAGAATCATCTTCTAAACCGAAAAATTGAGTACGATAATAAATTGCCGAAACATTTGGATTTTCTATTTTTAATTTAGCAATATTGATATCTAAAAATGATTTTATTAACAATTAATTTCGTATTGTAATTCACCAAAAAAACTTTCAATATAGAAAGTTATTTATAAATTAACCTGTATTAGGATCCATTCTCTTATACGTAAAATGATATTTCAAACAAATAAAAAATTATTCTTGAATTTATTTTTAAATTGGAGATAATACTGAAAATAAATATATCATATTTAGCACGAAATAATATATATTTTCCGAGGTTATATTATGTAGATAGTCATTTCCACAATGGCGGGCTTTCATAAAAATTTAAATTTTTTATAAAGTATTTTTAGACGTCGTATAGATTTTTTCAAAAATAGAATTTACAGAATGAGAATAAATTTGAGGACACAAAATAATTAGTAAAGTTTTCAAATCATTATTATTTAAATGAGAGAATTTTTATTGATGCAAATTATTCAAATTCGCTAGGAAGACATAGACATAATTAATAATTAATTACAAATAACATTTTTGTACATATATGTTCAATTTTGTGGCGTATATACACTTTTAGATTTAGTTAGATTTTTCATTTTTAACTGTATTTTTATATAATCCGTATAATAACATTAAATGACACGCGTGTAATGTGCCACTGCTCCAAACAGTGCTAGGATAAACATTCCAGCATAATTCAATAATACCTAATATGCCAATTCTAGTTATTGGTAAATAGTGTGTACACCACGCAATATACGGCAATGTATGATAGTACCACAAATAAAATTGATAATGTAATGATCGACTAAAAATAATTCCAATAAAATTAACTGCAAATAATGGTGAAATGAATAATTGACTTACAGTCGACATATCAACATTTTTATCATCTTTCAATTCAGATTTCAATTCTTTACCAATAAATTTTAATTTTGCATAAGACTTCATATAAGTCATCCAACTGGGAATAAAATAAATAATTGCAGCTAAATGTAGACATAATAGTGCTAAATGAAAACTGGTATTGAGAAATATATCTTCAGGTACAATTCGCCAATTTACCGTCCATTTATATTCGAAAATACGTCCAAAATTAAATGCCCCACCAATGTAAGCATATGGATTAGTTAATAAAAACGGTAGACCCAACAGCAATTGTATAACACCACAAATTCCCAGATGAATAATCGTTTTAAATAATCCCAAATTAGTTAAATATGCAATTAAAAGTGCTGGTGCAAATAATAAAATATTCATCTTTACCGATACAGCTAAACTGTACATGACACTTCCTAAATACCATTTATCATTTAAAAATCCATTTAAACTGATAAATAAAAATACCATTGCGATACAATCATTAAAAAGTCTCAATACAAATATTGAGTGTACACGATATGATGTACAAAATATTAATATTAAAACGTAAGGTGGAACTTTTTTTGTTTTAGCATAAATTCGAAACACTTCATACAACAGTGTAACGTATAATAATGCAAATATATATTGTCCTATTCTGATGTCTTCACCACGTGAAGTAATATAATAAAGCACAGTGTAGACGTAAACGAAACCAGCTGGATATACCAATGGTCCCGTATCACCTTTTAATTTTGAATAATCCATTGTTCCATTGATAAATCCTTCGACTTCTTGCATATATGCTTTCCAATCGATTTCCGTATAACGAACATTGTGTATAATAATTATATTCAATATTAATTCCACAAGCACAAATATTCCAGCGATCAATGCTATTTTCCTTGGATCAGTTAATGATGTTGTAATTATTGATACACGATTGATAATTTCGGTTTTAGTTGTACGAATCATACAAGTTATTTTTGAATTTTTTTCTGATGACTGAACCACTCGTTTATCTCTACGTGGTGGCATGATTGGATTGTTTCTTTTATTTTACGTTTTAAATTGTATTCGTACGTGTCCTCTTTACACATCCAGGGAAATAGTTGTAGCTAACGAATATGTTTTATTTAGACAAGCCGGCATGATGTTACAAATATACAAATATCAAATATATCTATAGTACCTGACATGCTATTAGTAGCAGTATAGTAAATGTAATTGTCCTTTGATTAAATAATATTATCTAGAGTGACATGTGTAAAAGAGAAATAATCGCAAAATGAATTTGTAGAGACCCCTGATGTCTAACACATATAAGTGTTTATGAATATATATCTGTACACGCTGAATCAGACTTTACGATATTCAACAGCCAATGTTTAACCTCATTTTTCATATTATCATAACCTCTTTAACAATTTTTTCATAATATTTTATTTATATTCAACTTTGCCCCTCATCACTTATCATCATATTTAATTCAAAGTAAAGAAAAAAAATTGTATTTCATTTTTTATACAGCAATGATAATATATGTGGAATATTTTATTTTTTATTGAATATGAATAATTATGTGGTTCTAAATATATTTTATATTTCCATCTTATCGTCATTCATTTGTGTATAGATTGAACAAACAAAATCACATAAATATGAATATACCAAAGTAATAAATTATAAAAACATTTAAATAAAAATCACCCTCATAATTTATTATGAATACAAAGTTATCATTTATATATGTAAGTAATTCACTGTTCCTTTCATAAAAAATAGTTTAATTACTTCTTCTTTTTTTTTTTTGCTATAAACAATTTATCTATATAAACATGATATTACCGGTTTCCAGTGTCGAATAATACGATCAAAAGAAATAAACAAAAAAAAAAAAATGATATCATATATAAATCATCAATTTAAAATGTACAATTCTTAATATTGAATTTTAATTAATCGTAACTGCAATACATAAACTTCTTTATGACGTTTATTATTCAGCTGTCATTCTTTGTTTTGTTTATAAATAATTTACTGCCGATTATATATATATATATATATATATTTTGTTTTTCTTTTATTCTATATCGTTCACTTAGAGATATGAAAAAATAATAATAATATTGACATGCGCATAACGCGCGCGCGCGAATGACAGCGCCGGTAGGTTCTCAACAAGACCGTTGAGTCAATGGTGGCGACACCATACACACCAGAGAGAATGTTAAACGATGGTGTCGTGACGCCTCCGTATTTATCAATAATTTACTGTATAAATATACAAAAAAGAATCAATTGAAATTAATGGGAAAAAAAAAAAATTTATACGCATCGAAATTAATATAAAATAATTAATAATATTTATACTTAGTTGTGTGATTATGGATAAAATAATAATTGTGAAACAAGTGTGAAATACACAAAGCGAGTGTGTTCAACTCTAGGATATCTGTCTTTCTTCACGGTCGTCTCTATCCTGACACAAAACTTTCGAGAGGGCAAACTAATATTTAAAAAAAAAAAAAAAAAAAAAGGAAGAAGAATAAAAGCAGATGGTTATATCAAATATTGATATAATTGGAACATTATTTATGTGTTTATCGAACAATTAAACCTTAAAAAGTGCTGCTATTACTGCTATTACATTCATCGTTGCGTTTATTTATTTATTTATTTTTTTTTTCCAAATTTTGTTATTATTATTATTTTTATAATTGCTCAATTTTTGGTGTGCATACCATCACGTCTTGTCAATCAGATCATTGAGCTGTTTAGAGAGTGAAACGTTTAGAGTTGGTGAACTGGTGCAAGAATAAGAGAAGAGAAGGGGTGAAGGATAAAAAAAAAAATAATAACAATAACTGTATAAAATATAAAATAGAAATAAAAAAAAAAAAAGAAGAAATTTATTGGAAATTCCTTTAATTGTCATTCTACTACTGCAATCGAGAGTTTGTGTTGAATGCAGAATTTCAACATCTTAATGTTCTGAATAAAAAAAAATGTAAGTATATAAATAAAAAGTAATTGATAAATAATATAATTAAAATATTGAAATGTAAATGAAAATCGAATGGTAATAATGACGGTTGTAAATAAAGCAGAGTACAATCACTCACAGTTCACTGACAGGCAGATAATTATCAAATTTTCACGGACATTAATATCAATTCAACATCAAGGTCAATTAAAAAGATTAATTAAACTGAAATGGCCACGTACAGTAGTACAGCACAGGATGAAACCGTAACAATAATTTGATTGAAATCACTCAGGACTAGTTCGAGCGCACCAATGATTGTTCAATTGCGATTGAAATTGAATTCTAACCTTTTTATTTATTTATTTATTATTATTATTTTCTTTTTTCTCGGTCTCAGCGTAGGAGAAAATCGTTTCTCTAACCAATTATCTCTGTGCACGTTTGTATTCATTCGCTGAAAAAAAATCGACAATTCTTCTCTATTCTTTCTGTAATCACTTTAATTCTGATTAATTTTTTTTTACAAGATTCGTATATTCAATGAACACACGATTAAATGCAATATCGAGATAGACACTTATCTGTGATACACGAGGCAATTTGATGATTTCAATCGATATACATATGATGGCAATTTCATTCCAATGACATCGTTTCCGTCTTTTATAATTGTATCAAATTGGAACGTACGCGAGAGAGAATAGGATGAGTTTACCAATTACAATTTTATATATATATATGTACATATCTGTGTGATGAGCAATATCATGAAGCAAATATGCGTGACGTTATTTGACATATCGTGGATTATTATTTTTCCTTTTTTGTTTTTATGGTTAGTGACGTATAAATGATGTTGAAATATTTCAATATTCATGAAGGATTCGATTAAATAAACGTAAAAGCCTTGAAACGAAATTCAAACGTGAGTAAATAGAAAATATAATTTCAATAATAAATTAATTGTTTGCTTTTGTTGATGTATACGTATGCAATAACCTTAAAATATGTGGGTTGCTTTATAGCTTTTGTGGCGATGTGAAAACACTTTGACTGCACTTCGATACGAAAATGTATTGAAGTAATGTCTTTGATAAACAGCTGACGTAGTTTGTATACATGTACGTATTTAATTATATATAGATGGGGTTAAAGTCATAGTTGTGCAAGTCATTTTTATTTTAATTCACAGATCAAATGAGTATGGGAAAAGTGACTTAACCTACAATAATTTTTTAACTCATACATATGCATATATGTATAATATTGTTGTTGGCATATTTTCCAATATGATTATTAGACGGATGGTGATATATAAATTCTATTGACATAATCGCACAAAGCACCATTATAAAGAAAAATAATAATAATTGAATAAAAATTGTATCTCAGCAAAAAATAATTTTTTTTGTTTGTTTGTTTTTGTTTCCTTAATTTTATATTCAACAATGAAATAACGATAGTAATCATTGATATATACATTGTAAATATAATTTTAAAATAAAAAATAATTTATTTATTGGATATTTCTTATTTATTTATTTATTTATTTATTTATTTATTATTATTATTTTTTTTTTTTAACAAAACGTTCGTGAGATATTTGCGATTTGAGTCGACACTTTTTATTATTTTAATTTTAATTTTTTTGTTTACTTAAGCATATATGGTTTACGTACTAGAAATTTCATTTGAATAATATATGAGTCATCGACGATAAAAAACTGTAGTTGAAATGTTACTTTTTATACCTACACATTTTCGAATATGTTTTGTCGACAATTATTGATGACACTTATGTATATAATAACAATTATCTACAACAGAGAAAATTAATATCTATACCTATATATGTTACAATATTATGAAATACGAACAGCGTGACAAACTGGATTAAACTAACATTCACATGTACATGTATAAAAATAAATAGTCATTGTGTATATACATGACTGATGTGTCAAATTATTACATTACATATTATAATTTTTAACATGGATAAAAATTAGGCTACATATTCAATTAAATTATTTCAGTGTATATAATATATTTAATTTTATTATTATTATTTTTTATAGGTGCGAGGAGGCAACGGAGTTGGAGACGCATCATCGACAAACTGCAACAATAACGATGGGCGTCGCTGAAGATGAAACTCCTTCCTCATTGACTTCACATCCAAATGTCAATCAAAATAATATTAATCAAGAAGGTAAGATACATTTTATTACAATTATTATAATTTGATAATTCATTATAATTCTATATTTATTTATTTATTTATTTATTTATTTATTTATTTATTATTATTTAATAATTAATTGTATAAACGGTAATATCAAAGATATTTAAATTATCATTGATATATTAACAAAGTAAATTTAATCTACGTGACATTATATACTTTACTATCCATTAAGCGAATTCTATTCTTAGAATGTGTGTACCTGAACAGGTAATTCCACTTTATACATTAAATAAATATTAAGTTACTCATGTCCTATTATAATAATATTGTATATGAGTAACAAACTATTTTTATCACAATCCTGTAACAATAGAATGAATTTCATCAATAGAAAATTATCTCTCACTCATATATTAATTACATTTCAAACTCTTTTATCATTCACGTTCGTATTCATTAGAGCAAGAAAAAAAAAAAAGAAAAAAAAAATGGAAAAATCGAATTCTATTATTCTTTTTCTGGGCATATATACATATTAAACATGTCATTGAATCACTTCCCGTTTCACCATATATCACTTGTCATTTTCTATCTTTTCCAACACAGTACACGCACACACACGTATATATCATTACATCATTTAACACGCATATGCCTGTGTCTTTTGACCTGTAACTATCTGTAGTGTCAACCTAGAGGAAGAAAGAAAAAAAAAAGTATCTTAAATATTTTTTTGTTTCTTTTCATTTTCAATACTCCATTAAATGTCAAAACACGTCGATAAATGTATATATATATATATATTGACAATAGTTGAAGGGTTTCGCATACAATTGACATTTGCATCAACTTCAACGAGTCATTTCTGAATACTCCACTTCTTCGGTTGGTATATATATATTTATATATATACATACAGCACATTTACATATAAATACTCAAATCTTCTCGCATGGCATAACAGTCGGATGATTCTTGCGCCAGCAAATTGTTATCTGGGTCAAGTGCGATGCCTTCATGCTGCTGAGTCGCAACGACTGATTTATTCATCGTCCCGTAAAAGTAACGGAGGACGAAGATATACGAATAGATATATATATATATATTGTCTCATAGAATGAAAGAAAGAAAAAAAAAATATGATAATAATTTTTTTAAAATCATTGGATGTCTCTATATCGAAGTGTGTCTACATTTCCAGGCGTCTACACTGATTTATATCGCATAGTTGATTATTCCTCTGTTGCATGATGTGTATACAATTCTCATGTATATATATATATATACATATATATATATACTCATACATACATTTTACACTAGACTGATAATAACTTATATATATGTCTGTGCTTGGAAATTTAATTTCGATATGAAATGAATGCAGTGCATTATGCTATTTCTATCATTCAATGAATTTAATTGCTTTCGTGATCCGTTAATAATTTATCGTTTTATTTTCGATCGAATGATTTGAATGAAAAACAAAAAAAAAAATTAATTATTAATTTTTTTTTTTTTTTTTTCTTTCCACTTTTCATTGTGTTCACTGTCATACAAAAGAATATATATATACACATGGATGCTCAGTCCTACAGCCACATTATTGTATATATTCCAAAGTCCTGCGGTGACAAGTGTGACAGAGTTGAGATATATAGTGTGTGGTGCGGCCAGTGATAACGGGAGATAATATGAGGCGAGGTTAATAATACCCTTTGTGACTCTGAAGCTAAGATATATATTTTACGTTGTGTATTATATCGTATGTGTATGTTTCTGATTATTATGTTGGGGATAAAAAGTCGCGGTTAAGATAGAGGAAGAGCCAAGAACACAAACACTTATAAGAACCAACAAAACAAACAAAAAAAAAAAGTAGACAATTTATTTATTATTATTTTTTTTGTTTATGTTTTATTATTTCTTGACAGTGAAATTTTTATATCCAAATTCACATTATAAATAAATAAATAAATAAATAAATAAATAAATTAAAAAAAAAAAAGTATACATACATATACATGTATCTCTCAGAATTATATTGCAAAATATCTTGTACACCTGACGCGCATCCATAATTTGTCTTTACTTTATATCTGTATATACACATGCACACACATGGACACACACACACACACACACACACACACACACACACACACACACACACACACACACACACACACACACACACACACACACACATGTAATATATACATAATATTTAATCCGACAAAATGATCGATAGCCTTTTTCATGTTTTATTACAGCGTGAGTGTACGGTATTATATTTATCTAACCAACTGGGGACAAGATTATAAAATAAATGAACTAAACAATTTATTTCATATATATATATACGTATACTTTTTTATTTTATTATTTTTTTTTATACTGCACTGCGACATTGTCCGTATGTCCCTCATATTACTTAGCCATTACTGTTCAAGGGATACCCGTTAAATAGTTAGTAACAGCAACAGCAGCATTACAAACACCAACAGTTGTCTACGTGCGTTTTATATTTTTAATGAATAACATATATACATATGTACCCCAAGAACAAAACAGAAAGCAAAAACGTCCCACGTACACGTTATACATTCTTCAAGGGTAAATCACGATTATGAAAACAAATATATATGTATATACGTAAAGACAAAAGAAATAAATATATATGTAATAATAGTAATAGTAATTTCATAAGAGTAAAATTTACAATGATTTGTGTATATTTCAACATAAATAATTGTGAATCTGCGAAAAAAAAAATGTAATAAAAAATAAATAAGAGGATAAAAAAAAATAGTAATGAAATAAAGTAATAGGAAGAAAAAAAAAATTAAAAAAAAAAATATATATATATATAAGTAAATAAAGTGTATGATGAAGAAGAGGGAAAAAAAACGCAATTGTTCATTTATATATATTTGAGGTGGTGTAATAGCGAATTGAACGGATGATGTTGACGGTGTATGCGTGCAAATGATTGTATTAGTGAAGGAGTAACAGTCATATTTTATACATATACGAGTGTATATATATATATGTGTGTGTATATACATTGGATGTGTGTAATTCAACCAGCGTTTGAGGGACACGTATTTATATAAAAGAATGGAATGAAACTGCATGAATGTCCTCATACTCGTGAGTGAAATACGAAAAAGGAAGATAAGTAAAAAATATAAAAATAAAAATGTTAAAAGAAAAAAAAAAAAAAAAAACAAAAAAAAAATTGCGAAGAGAAGAAAAGTGAAATAAAATAAAAGAAAAATACACATGAACGACCAATACAATCTAAGTAGTAAGGTATTGTTGAAAAGAGAAAGAAGGTATGTAAAGTCATATATATATATGTGTGTGTGTGTGTGTGTGTGTGTTGAGAGTGCGTGTGGGGAGTTCATCGTGGCGTTTCTCTACTCTTTCGGCTCTTTATTTTACTTGTGTTGTGCGACTAACTCTAGTATTATATCGCTAGTCCCACTGCGCTCTCTACTCTACTCCCAACAGTGTTGAAGTGTAGAAGATATAGTAGCTAAAGTAGTAGTAACAGCCACCAGAAACAAGCAAAGCAATGGCAACACACAACGAGCAGTAGCAGTACTCTCGCTACGGTTAGCCGGTTAGAGACTTAACTCACTGCTCACAGTAAAACGCGACTCGCAGTAGTCGACAATCGCGTGGAGGCGCAGTACAGTGACCGCTGTTCTGTGCTGTTCCTACTGAATATTAAAAACAAAAGGAGTAGAAAACGAGAAGGGGACAAAACAAAAAAAAAAAAAAGAAATAATAAATAATGATAATAATAATATCACTACCGTTATCTGTGTAAAAATTGTCCAATATTAAAATTTTATTTTATTTATTCTTTTTTTTTTTTTTTTTAAATCTTTGATATTTTAAATTGAAAATGGGTTAGAGTAAAAATTCAATTAAAAATTTGAAAAAAAAAAAAAGAAAATTAAATTAAAAATTATGTATCTACATAGATGAATAATTGAAAAAAAAAAAAAAAAAAAAAATTTTTTTTATTTTTATTGCAAATGCAATTTTGATATTTTTATTTTGATACTCATTGACTTCGTTGTATATAGAAAATCGTGAAAGCGTTGGGGCGCACGCGCGCGTGCATAAGCGAGTGAACACAAAACGCGAGTGGGAGAGAAAGCCGGACCGCTTTATAATCGTCTATATTGTTGACTTGGTGACGTGATATAACGTGGTGTACACATACATGTGTGTGAGTGCATACGTTGGAGAGGTAAAGTGAAGAAAAGAAAGAAAAAAAAAAAATATATATATATATATATATATATATATAGAGGGAGAGAGCCAAGTATATAATGTAACGCGTGTTTTAAAAAGAAAAGAAATAAAAATAATAATAATTATAAAGTGTGTGTATATACATATTTATTTACATGTCAGTGTATTCATATACGTGTGCATTAGATTGTAAGGTGGGCTCTGTGAAGCCGTTGAATATTTCAATGTGCATTGCATTATGTGAGTGTATTGTGCGTATAATCATCTTTCACATGTTTATATGTATTACCAGGAAATAAAAATGTTTCGGCGGGAAACGAAACTGCCGATGTAATATCCTGGGTTCAAGTCATTTGCTTCAATGATTTTATTTTAAATATATATTTTTCCTGTTGGAATTATTATTATTATTTATTTATATATATATTTTTTTTCTTTTTTTATTTGTAATTTTGGAATGAGTCAAGAAAGAAGAGGATGTTGGACTGTGTAAAATTGTATATACAGGCATGAAATGACTTCTCAGAAATATGTTGGAGCACGACTGGAAAAATAGGATTGTTGGAACTGGAACGGGATCGAGGTGATGCAGAAGGATATAAAACATTGAGAGAGCTATAGATAAAGGGAGAGAAGAAGGAAGAAGAAGAAAAAAAAAGTGTAGAGGAGTAAAAAAAAAAAAACGAATAATAATAAAAAGAAAAAAAGTGGAATGACCGCAATGACAATTGCGTGAAGTGTTCACCATTTTATTTATTTTTTATTTAAATGATACGAACTGTTTGAGATATACGTGTATATGTATAAGATACATGAATATATATATTCAATTTGTGTATGTACGCGTGTGTATGTATGTAGATATAGCTCGGCACGTCGCGCGATTTGCCACATGAACAGCTGACTCGACTATGAGAGGGGAGTAAAAAAAAAAAAAAAAAAATGGAATAAGAAATAAAAAGCGGAAATTCGATCGGTCGTTGTGCAAAAGCATTTGTTGAGGTCACACGCACAAATCCCAGTTTAAATGCTGTAACAAAATCGTCGACGTGGTGATTTTTTCGTTTTTTTTTTTTTTTTTTTTTGTTATATCCAAATATCAATTATTCTTGAATGTGATAAAAAAAATATATTAAAATTTATCACTGAAATTTTCTAAATACTAATCGGTTGATAATTAAAAATGTGTTGATTCATTGAAGTTATATAAATGTGTGAAAAAAAAAAAAATTAATATATACAAATTGAAGAAATTAAATACAAAAAATTCCTAATTTTTTTTTTTTCTCTTTTTTTTCTACATGTACACATGAGGGTAGTGTCTCCTTAACTTATCTCTTACATAAGGCATATTTGCATATATATTGTGACACTAAAAACGACAACTCTTTCGTCAATGGCCTTCGTGTTCAAGTGTCGCGCGTGTGAATATCGTGTGTGTATGTATACGTATTGTGACTTACAAGAATTTTATATGCGTGCGTGTCATGAGAATGTGATGAGTGCTGTTGTTGTTGCTGCTGCTGCTGCTGTGCTTCGTATGGATGATGTCAACAGTGGTTATTGCTCTCAAACAATGTGGCTCACAGTAATAAATGAGGAAAAACTCTGAGTTACTGAGGGAAAGAAGGAATAAAAAACAAACAAAAAAATAGATAAATAATTAACTAATTGTGTGCTAGATCATATCGATCAAAAAAGAGAATAAAATACGAAGAAAACAATTGTATATTCTTTGTAGAAAAATTTTTCTTTATTATTATTTTTTTTTTTTTGTTTAAATTTTATATCGATGATTTATTCTCACAATCTTATCAGTCTTTATATCGACGTGTATCATAGATGTAATTCTACAAAACCTTATCACGACGGAAGAGAGATATCAGTCGATGTTACCATTATACACCAACAACAACTCTACATATTTCAATACGACATTATACATATCATCGTGTGGTTTTATTATAATTATTATTATTTTAATACTGCGTACATAATGTCAGAAGAATATATCAAAGTTTTACGTTAAATAATTTAACGTATCATGTACTTATTAATTATATTGTGATTGATTTTATTTTAAAATGTATTCTAAAGTGAACAGAATAAAAATTGAATTGAATTAAATTAAATTTGCATTACAAGTTCGCGAGCTCGTGACGCGCTTGATTGTTAAGTGAAAGTGAAACGTAATCTAATGTATATTAGAATTAACATACATAGAAACGTGTGTATATAAATAAAGAATTAAATTAAAAAATATTATAAATTAATTTTCTTCATGACTTTCTTATTTTGTGGATTTGTCTTTGACTCGTCTGACGACGAGGGACGTGAAATGCCGGTCGCATCAACTAATTATTGGCTACCAGAATCAACAAAAATATTAAATTTACATGGGAATAATACAACAAATAATTGGATGTCACCATACAGTAAAGTTCAAGCATCTATAAATGTTAATTGTACTAATAATCGTGATGATTTTAATACAACACAACAAGAACGAAAAAAACAACAGCCAAATATTAATCCACCATCAACAACTGCTACTGTACCAAATAATATTAATATAAACAATAATAATATTAATAATAATCATAATAGTAGTAGTGGTGTTGTGATATTGGAGGGATGTAGAGGGCCAAGTACAACAACTGCGAGACGATTTTTGAGATGGTTTGGACGAATTGGCCAACCGGTAATCGAAAAATCAGGTAAATAACGCGTAGAAATTAATTCAATTCCTCATTGAATCATTGTCAGTGAATTATTATCGTTATTATTATTATTATTATCAATCATAAATATGTATAATTCGATATAGTTAAGTAATCACACATATCAGATATAGATTGTGATGACAGTTGTCCTTGAATTATCTATTGTATATACATAACTACAAATGGATTTAGTCTGTATAAAATTGACACGTATATTCATGTATAAATAATAATATGTATACATCTATATAAAAACGTAGATTTAATAATTGTGTGAAAGTACAAGGAGTCAATATTAGTCGCGTGATGGATTGTATTAAAAATTATAACCCCAATGTATTCCGAATCTGATGGACAATCACGAATCACTTGACATCGCTCAATGATTTTATATCGCATGTTAGATAATATATAAAAATAAATATAAATACTCACTTGTATATATATATATATATATATACATATATATCACGCCTTTGAAGTAATATTATATATTGACCATCGTGATTGCATAATATTTATTATTTCTTACTCATCTTGTAATGTCATTAATGTAAAAGCTTTGTTTTACTTTTTTTTTTTTTTTTTGCATCATCTTCTCTTTTATGGTGTAATATAAATGCACGTTAAATATCATCCGAGACAGTTGACCTAGAAAGATAGTATTAAAATAATCCTTCTCATTACATCTGGATGCATTAAATAAACAAAAAAAAAAAATACTGAATAAATAAATATAAATAAAAATAAAATTTTTTTTTTATTGCATTATTATTATTTATTTATTTTTGTATGAAAAATATTATACATTGTTTTCATCCCGAAAATTTATAAAAATCGAGTTAGAATGCAGATGCCGTTTATAACGGACACTGTTACTATATGTACACATTGTATATAATAAAGTTATAAAAGTGTTGGTGTAGTAGCGGAACGCGACGTAAAATATTTCCCTGAGCTATTGCAATCCTTGCGGCTCAAACTTTATCGAATAACTAGGCTGGAAAAAAAAATATATATATATATATATACATCAATAATAAGGATACGCTACGGAGCGTATATAAACTTGATAAACGAAAAAAAAAAAAAAAAAAAGAAAAAAAAATTGAGACAATTGAAGAAATAAGGTCAAATAATAATAACAGACAACCTCACATATGTACCTATTTTTTTTAAATAATAAAAAAATAATTATAATGATAATACATAAATAAATATATTATTGCAGTGTAGGATGATATGGTATCATATTTTATATATATAAAAAAAAATTATTTTTTTTTTAAGAAAATTTTTTTAACAAATTTTTTTTTTTTGTCGTGGGTGTTTTGAATTATTGTATTTCATTGCGTCTCAGTGTCTTCTTGTATTTTTGTTTTTCCACCCACACCTACTTCAACGATAATAATGATAAAAAGCCAAGATAATTTTTTTTTTTATTTATTTATTTTTTTTCTTTTCAAATATATTTATGTGTATGCATATACATAATAGTAATCTTTTTTATAGTGTAATCATAGTGTAGACTTGTATATGATATAAAATGATGATGTCAATGATCTCTATGTAATTCAACAGTGGCGCTTGATTACTGTTACGTAAAAACACAAAAGTTATCTTTGCATATATTGTGTTTATATCCAGAAAAAAAAAAAGAATAGTTGCAAATATGGATGAAATAATAATAAATTTTTTTTTTTTTTTTTTTTTCCTTTTTGCATTTACATATACGTCCGGGTATTATTATTATTATTTTTTTTTCAATTACCAATTCATTGATTCAATCAATGTCAAGGAATTCTATAGGTGTAAAGTTGTGAAGTAATTTTTGTTTTTCCTTCTCTCTCCACTATATTAATAATTAAACGTAAAATCAATCAACAATGACATAAAAAAAAAAAAAACAATAACAACAAAAAATGACCACGTGTAATTTTAACACGTGGTTGAAAAAAAAAAAAAACAAAAAAAAAATTAAATATAAATAATATTTCTAGTGTTTGTAGTGTTGCTGTTATCGCAGTTGCAGTAGAAGTGCGAGTGGGATAGTCAAAATCGTAATATAAATAGCAAACAGCGATGCAAGATGGGGGAGGGGGATGGGGGGGGGGAAGGAGTGGGAAATATTTTACTCTTACTATTTTCAGCCCCACCAAGTGGCCCATATTAGTGACAGGAAAGGAAGAGAATCAAATTCTTCTTTTTTTTTTTTTCCCCCTATTCTTTTATAATAATTATGATTGGTTTTTATTATTATTTTTTTATTTATTTTACTACATCAATGTTGGAATATATTTATCACAAAATCATCATATTAATAATTTTTATTATTATCTTATAGAATTGATCTGTACGTGTTCACATTTATATGACATGCGAATATAAAACATTCTCATAACGTTCACCACAAATTAAATGTACATGTAACCACACCTTTTTTTCATGATGACGTATGTTACCAAACTATATACACACACACACACATACACACACATAAATATACTTGTATATATATAATTTTCCATATTCAACATCATATATATATATATAGATCAGAATTAATATTCGTCTATTTCAAATACACACAATTATATACGAATGAATTAATAATACATAAAGATTGAGTTTCTACGATTAAAACCTTACAGAGACACAATAATATTTACTTCAATGTATTGCACCGCTGTATACGTGTGTATGTGGAAGAAATATCGGCCTCGAGACGTTTTCATTTCATGTGGGAAGTTTCCACTGCTAGTGGGGCCCACGTAAAAACATATAAAGAGTGTGGAAGCCCATAGTCTTGTATACAAACACAAATACAAATATATATGTAATATGCGTTGCCTTGAAGCTCAAGCAATTCTCTTCTCTTTATATTATATATATATATATTTCATTTACATGTAAAGTAATAGCACGAAAAGTCTTTATTGCAAAGAAATAGAAGGAGAATCCCCTTTTTGTTTCTCTTTTTCGTGCACACTCATTTTTTTTTTTATTATTTTTTCTTATCTATCATTGGTGGCTCATATTTATTTCAAGCCCAGATATTCTATGTATCCGCACGAATATATAAACAAAATATATAAGTGCATACATAAGAAAAATTTATAAGATTTAATTTTTTTTTTTTTTTTTTTTTTTTTTTTTATGTTTCTTTAGTCGCCAACGTAATCGCAACACTGACACGAATGATCTCGCTTTATGTTTTCATGGGTCACACGCGATTTTCTGTTTGTAATTCGTGGTTCACATAGAACGAGTTGATGGATACATAGTAGCGGTATATATATATGTATTAAAACTATTGCTGAAACGGTACGGTTGAAAGCTGAAACTTTACAGCGTAACGCGATTCTATTTGGAATTACATATATATAATAGTGCGACTACGTGTTTGTACTCCCCTTTCGCAAAAGTCGGTCACGAGCTCGGTCGGCGACCGTATAGCGGACCACCGCCGTATAATATCACAGCCCCGTGTGTACACGCCGACCGATGACGTTTGTAGAGACTACAGAAAATTGAAGTGACAATATAAAAATAAAAAAATGAAAGGGGAACGAAAAAAGAGAGAGGGAGAGAGTATGAAATGAAAAAAAAAAAATAATAATAATAATAATAATTTAAAAAATAATAATAATCATGATAAATAAATAAATAAGTGGACAAAAAAAAAAAAATTATGAATTTAATTAGTATAGATAGGGTAAACAGATAAATACACAATTTTTGCATTGAGTATAGTGCACGTGTTTGAAACAAAATCATTTAATCCACGTCACATTTACACGTGTACATTATATATTTATATTAATTTTTTTTTTTGCATAAGAAAGAAAAAAATAATAATAATTTACGATTTTAGTGGAGTTTTATGGTCGATGAGTCGACTTTTAACAGTTAAATTCTATTTTTAAGTGTCGACTTTTTTTTCTTTTTTTTTGTCTTTATATATTTTTAAAAAATCTCTTTTTTGTTTTGTTTGGTGATAAAAGAAGAAAGAGAGAGAGAGAGAGAGAGAGAAAGAGAAAAAAGTGTTTTTGATAATTACAAATCTCAATTAATAATATAACAATAGTGAGATGTGTTTTTAATGAAGTCATCATGGCTAATGGGATATAAAATACAAATCCTTTTTCCTTCTTGGTAATATACAGTTAGTCGACACAGCTTTATATACATATACACTATTCAGGAAGTTGTTTCTTCGCGCAGCAATGACGTCGAATTATTCTAGATATTCCATTGACTCGCATTAAAAATTCATGACGTGGATTTACACAAAAAAATATCGATTTTAAATACACAATACTTATTTTATTACTGTCATTATTTATTTATTTATTTATCCATTTTATTTTATTTTCATTTTGTCGTATTACGTATATATATTATATAATATTAAATTTAAATCCCTTCATCAATATAAAATAATAATAATAATATAACAAATACATAAATGAATATATAGCACGTTGTTATATAAATAATTTTCAGTAGCAACAGAATTAATACAGATATGAAAGAAGAATTATAAAAATATGTTGATCCAGGATGAAAATTGTGGATTGCGTATATAAAGACGTAGCAGTGCGTTAAACCATTAACGTGGGTTTACCATACTTAGGTGTGTATATATATATATATATATATAGAAGAGGGAAGTTGAATGACGAGTAGTGGGAGAATCGACGGCCCATTCGTTGGCGGGCCAGTCGAGTGATCAGCCGTGTCCAACTAGTTGGTATATCTGGTTGAGGCCCGTCAGTACGCTCAAGCAATTCGCCAAGGCAGACGTAAGCAAGGCAGTGTCAGTTGCTTCGGTCAATTATGTTGGTGTCCCTGTTCACGCTTCTATAATATACACGAACACGTGTGTCATTATTTATTTGTATATTTATTTCAAATAAATGACGGATAATCATTAGTGAAGTGATTTTTTAATATTGAAAATATAATAATTTTTATTTAGTATCAGAGTGTGATGAAAAGAAAAAAAAAAGAAAAAAAAATATTTATTAATTTTTATTATGAAAAATAAATTGGTAAATAATGTGGATTTTTTTTTGGTTAGTTTTTTTTTTATAATTTAAATTCTATCTTTTGATTTTTTATTTTTTATTTTTTCAATTGTATGGAACACATTTGCATTCGTTCTTGTAGATTATTATAAATATATACATGTATATTTTTTAATTAAAATTTAGTGAATATATTAAATTTGGATAAATGTTTAATTCGAATGTGTTGAAGACTTTGTGGACGAAGATTGGTAGGATGTGTGGCTACATCACGTGCGCAAAGTCCTATCTCTCAGGTTAGTTATACACGAACACACACACACATACATACACACAAATTCATACACACGCGTACTAACGTACATCTATATACAGAAATAAACATTCTCAACTTTTTTTTTTTTTCCTTTCATTCTCCTTCGTGGCCTACTTAAATACATCTGTACCACAAATTGATTTTATTATCTTTCAATACATTTATTTCATTAATTTTTTATTATTTGTGCATTAATTTTTTTTTTTTTTTTTTTTTTCCTCTCGTTTATTTTTATTTCATTTTAATTTTATTCTCTCAGAATTACTCGAATCATCAGCCAAGCAATAAATATTTTTTTTTTTTTAAGGTACAAAAAAACCAAATAAAAAAAAATCTCCAAAATTCAACTGTGAGAATTATAACTATTTCTTGAACATACACACGTGCATACACACATATATATCAAGAGTTTAGCTAAGAGAAGACGACTTGGCGTATATTGCAGTAGGCATCGCCCACGCGTTGCAGTCTTTCATCGGCCTATTGGCATCATGCCAGCAAAAATAAAAAAAAAATCCTCACAATTTTACCCCCTCTCTTAATCTCATACTCTGCCCCCTCTTCTTCAATTTTTACTCATCGTGTTATATTATCCACGAATGAAATTTAGGACATATTATAAAGGGTAAGAAGAGAAGTAGCGAGTGGGGATTGGAGTTTTGGAGCGAGCGGGGAAATTCTGCAGAGCACGAAACAGGCGTAGTCATGTATGTACGAGTCTCGTATATACTTATACAGTATGAAAATCGGGTCGAGGTCAGGGGTCAAACCGAAAGTCCCCGTAAATTACCATCAAGTCACGAGATAGAGAGAAAAATTATTTATTTATTTATTTGTTCATTTTTTTAAATGAATACCCGCATTGAATTTATAATCTACCCTTTTTTTAATCCATTACTTGACACGTAAAATTGAAATTCTCTTTTTAATTCTAAATATTTATATACTCATAGAAAATATTAATAAATGTAAGTAAAAAAAAAAAAAAAATAACAAACACTAAAAAAATTAATAATAAATGAATTAAAAGAGTTGAAAGTTTACTACAAATTCATCCATGAATTAATGTCAAGGTCTTCATCATTCACTTTTTATTCATTTTATTATTTTTTTTGAATTCACTCTTCTCTCTTTTTTCCTTTTTTTTTTTTTCTTTTTTTTTCTTTTTCTTTTATTTTTCTTCTCGTATCGGTATGTCAAAATAATTTGTGGAATGAAAAAGAAAATAACATAGTTTAATACGCTGGTATTGATATTATAATATGAATATATTCATTTTTGATAATCTCAATATAAAATTATTAAACTACAATGTATATATATTAATGAATCAAAGTAACTTATAAAAATAATATACATGGATATAATAAAAATATTTTCATAAATGATTTTTATTGATCTACATACATCATTGACGCTATTTAAATTGCTATAGCCAAATGTATATTTTTATATCTCAGGTTCAAGTGCCAATTGTCATTCAATTGACATGGATAATAAGTTATAGTGTAAGTGGGCAGTATAATAATGAAAATATATTGTATAGTGTATTCATGCACAAACGTGACATTTATATATACAAGAAGGAGTCGATAAGAGAAAAGGCGCGCGCATGATTGACCCTGAATGTTAACATAAGTTCAACAACGAATGTGTCATTGATGACGCATATCTTAATTACTAATTTTTAAATGCACTATATTATTCATAATGTTGATGTCGATGCTGACATTTATCAACGAAAAAAAAAAAAAAAATTAAATAAATAAAATGATAATAACAACGATTATAATAATAATAAAAATAGAATGTGAAGTAGAGTAAGATGAAAAAGTTGTGAATTATATTTATCAAAGGGTATGAAAGTTTATAGAAAAATAGAGGGTATTTGATATTTATCCGAAGGTTCACTCAGTAAATTAAAGATAATTATTTGTAATATAATACATATACATGATTATTTATTATCTAACGTGAATATAATTAATATGTCAGTGAATTTAATATATTTAATGTGAACATTGAAGTGAAACAATTTCAAGTGAAAATTAAAAATATTAAAAAGTAAAAATAATTGTCGGTAGAATTATTGAAAAAAGAAAAAAATAAAACATTACAATGAATTTTTATTTTATTATTATTATTATTATTATCACTTTTTTTTTTTTTTTTGATATTACATTTGTTCCACTATCGATTTGATATTATTCATTGAGTGAAGTAGGAAAAACAAAAAAAAAAAACTCTCATGAGGAAAATGAATGAATTAAAAAAAAAAACGAATAACAGAAAGAGAATCGTATATATTGGAACATGAATATTGAAATTAATTAAATTTCATCTACACACATTATTATATGAACGTGTGATATTTCATAAATTTTAATTAACATTAAATTTTAAATTCAAATTCGACCAGTAATTAAAATACAAAAAAAAAAAAAAGAATAACAGTAACAAGCATCCAATAATAAATAATTCAAGTTGAAGTGTTCGAGTGTTGTTCTATGTAGATTTTCAAATATCCACATATGTATATATGTATATTTAAATAATTTTTTTTTTTTCATCTCAATCAAATTTTAGGATTCGAGTAAACACCATTAGCATTTCCGGATTGATACGAGTTGACGCAATTTCTTGACGTCAATCGTTTTAGTTTTAGAGTAATCATTTGTCATAAATATACATTCGCTGTTGAAAAAAAAAATATATATATATATATATATTTATTTTATATAAATGTTAGACGTTGAATTTTACCAAACACATATGTGTCACTTGAGTGAAGTGGATTTGTGTGAGGAAGCCGCAAATACCCATCATTTTAACAGTGTTTACTCTAATAATTCATACCAGAATACATGAGTAATAAATTAATGTTATAAATATAAATAAAACAGGATGGAAATGCATAGTGAATGAAATATGATAAACTTTTAGTAGGTTTAAATATCGCGGTAATCAAAAATTCAACCATGAAATTCACACGCAATTCACAAATCAATATTCACGCATATTCCATCTACACAATTAAAGTCTAGTATATTATTTATAATTTAATATATATATGTGTGTGTATATGACCTTTAAAATCAAATGGATGTATTTTTGTTTAGAGATTGCTTCAGTTATTATGAAACTAATGATATTATCGGCTCAGCGGAAATTTTCATTGCATCATTACGCAATCGCCGGTAGTTGATTATAATTTAATAACAAGCGTGTAATAATATTCACTAAAGTAAATGAATATTAAAACAAGAAAAATAATGCAAGAAAAAAAAAAAAAAGAAAAACAAAAAAAAATAGTAACATAAATCAAATTGGAATTATAAATTTGCATTCATAATATTATCACGACTATAATTGAAAACGTTAAAAAAAAAAGTTTAACATTATTTTATTATTAAAAAATACACTTTGTTCTTTTTTTTTCTGCTGTTTTTTATCCCTTTTTTTTTCTTTTTTCAATTTTTTTTTTTTTATTATTGCTTTGTTCACTGAAACAGAGGTCGAGAGTGTTAATGGGTCAACAATGAAATTTTCGTGGAGTAGGTGTGCGGTGCATTGCAATGAATACGAGGCCACCTTGAGACCCCAAGTATGTGGACTTGGTTGAAGAAGTTTGGATGACAAGAAAGAAGAAAAAGGAAATAGGAAAGAAAAAAAAAAAAAAAAAAAAAAAAAAAGATAAATCGAGAGAAGGTGGCGACGACAAACAAAGAGACAAAGGCAACGTGTAAAATGCACAAACGTCAGATTTACACACACATGGACATAGTTATACAAGAATTGTACACACATTCATTTTCGTTGCTGCGAGTGAAACTCTCAAGTATAACGAC
Organism: Dinocampus coccinellae; assembly: GCA_963920625.1. Lineage (NCBI taxonomy): Eukaryota > Metazoa > Arthropoda > Insecta > Hymenoptera > Braconidae > Dinocampus > Dinocampus coccinellae. Next base: position 5,854,048 of record OY987185.1, on the reverse strand, counting down.
ACATATAAATACATACGTAAGTGATTCTTGACGCTTGTGAGCTGTTTTTTTTTTTTTTTTTTTTTTTTTTTTTGTGACTGCAACAACTTGAAAACCCCATGGGATAACGTGAATATAATACAAAACATGGACACGCGTGAAGTTAACTTTTATAATATTTTAAACAATAAGAAATAACAAATAATAAGCGTACAAGAATTCCTAACAAAAACAAAAAACAAGAAAATAATAGCGAGTGGAATAACAAGGATAATAACAATGAGGGCGCGGTGTCGGCCGAATGATTTTTTTTTCTTCTCTTATATTTATTCAATCTATATTGCACTAGATATATCTTCTTCATCTATCTCCGTTCTTTTTGTTACGCTCAATGCTTGGGACCTCTTGTCGCTCATTGAATCTAGGCCGTTACCTAGGAAACGTGGCAAACACTGTATGTACTGATGCCAGTTAGGACGACGTAGAGAGCAGTGAACGCAGTGTTAGTGTATGTGTGATAGGAAGGATGGTTAACTATCAAAACTTATATCGATCCTACTTTCAGTATTCAGCATATGAGAGGAAGTTTTACGTGATCCTTTTCTCACTCACTCTACTCTTTTTTTTTTTTTTTTTTTTTTTTTTTTTTCTTCATTATAATTATACTACTGTTCATATTTCGTTCCATCGTGATACCATTTCTCGCCCTCTTTTCTCGAATCTCTTCTTATATTGTACAGTTTGCGATATGAGTGATGGAACTTGGCTGGTTTTGCTCTTCAACTATGAGGAAAAAAAAAAAAACAAAAAAAACAAAACAAAAATATATTTTCTTTATATGTATATAGAATATATATATATATATATTTTTTTTATATCTCCATTGCCACTCATGTGTGTAGAGTAGATTTAGAGGGATGATGATAAAAAAAGGGGGAGGGAAAGGGACAAAAAAAAACACGAGAATTTTATCAGTTTGTCATTGTCAATGAGGTTTACTCCGAAACAAAAAGTTTTACGTTCAATAAATGTTGTGTTATTGTTATCTCACCCTATCATTTTTTTTTTTTTTTTCATTATTTTTTTTTATTTGTCGGTTTTTTCATCATTTTTGGGGCGGTCAAGATGAAAAATATCGACAGGAGATATTGGCTGCACGAAAAAGGAAAAAAGAAAAAAATTTCTATGCATAAACCGCTCCCTGAACATTAACAATGATTGAGCGAAAGTCAAATATCTTTTTCTCTTATTTGTATAATATATATATAGTCGTCATCATTTATCCCATTCCCAATAAGTATCGTCGCAACCTCATTCGTGCGGTTAGTTTCACATCGCTACACGTACGAAAGTAACCCAACTGAGTGTATGTGGCTATTATAGTTCAATGTGCGCAACGACAACAACAACGCAACGACAAAACGTCGATGGAATTTATTATATTGGCCCGGTGACCAAAAAAAAAAATTTATCCTCATAGTCATGTATAAATAAATAACAAATGAAATAGAGAAAAAAAAAAAATTCTTATCATTTCATTGAGTATAATAATGAAAATAAAGTATAAGTAGTTGATTAGTTGGTTGTATAGTACATGAGAAAGTGAAGTGAAATGACAAATATTTATTTAAAATGTCTTACTATATTATTTATAATATAAATAATACAAAAACTATAAATAATCATTTTGTACCGAATCCAATTGTATAAATTGTATAAATTGACTAATATTTCCATGAATATTTCATTTTATTAGGTTTATTTTAATTTTTGATCATGAAAAATCGGAATAAATAAATATACAATTTAATTAAATTACATTCAATCACTGAGATAAATCGTCTAACGGGTTTCTACAGTAAAAATTTCTCCTGAACTGATGATTGAGCATTAAATAGTATATGCATGTGTATATATATATATATATATCGTAGTATATATTTACATGTATAATTATAATTACATGTCAATAGCTAATTGAGCTTGAAGATTTGATAAGATGAAAATTACGAATTATATTGGAAATTTAATTTAAAAATAAAATATACAAAATAATATTTTTTTATCATATAAATATTTATGAATTGTTTTACTTTTAGTTACATTATAATTTATATTGCTCTGCTCTAGATTTCAATTGTACACGCGTGAAAACTTTCTTTAAATAGCAATGGAATATAATATTCATTGGAATGAGTAATACCTATATGAACAATTTATTTTGTTACCGGGCAAGTCTTTTTTTTTAGTTTTTTTTTTATTTATCTTCATTTAGTCACTTTGTGTTACTGATTTATTCATGAAAATGTGTGTATATGTAAATGTACAGTACTTGCTTACTCCTCAAAATTGAAAGTGTCTATGTATATGGAGTATTAGTTGCGAATATTCACAGAGAATGTGCGTGTGTGTGTGTGTGTGTGTGCGTGCGTGCGTGTGGGTGTATATGTACCAAAGGAATTGATTTTCATTCACATTGAATATGCAAATGTCCAATGTCGATATGCTAAATTCATTTCAATATAAACTTCGATATTGCACTTCAACATTAGCCTTTCACACTTTATTGAATAAAAATAAAAATTTATTTATCAATAGATACATATAATTTCATGAGAAAAAAAAAAATAATTTTATGTGTAATTATAATAATTTTTAATTGTTGCATAGATTTATATGATATAATCGTTATCGTCGCGGAATTAGAAAACGTCAGGAAATAATGAAAAATTTCATTGTGTTAGGAGGTCATTTTTCATATTTTTATTTTTTTCGCTGTTACTTATTCTTTCTTTCCACTTTTCTATATTGAATCACTACGTATTTTGTTGCACTTGCCAAAACTATTATTCGCCAACATGTGCGCAAAAATAATTGGTAGGTTACAATTAATTTTCTACAGTGACATTTTCCTTTATTTTAACATCCAATTAAAAATAATTATATAAAAACTGTATATATCCCTTGTTGAATTATCAATAAACATTTAAAATTTTTCTTGTTTTCTCCTTTTTATTCTATTTTATTTTCATATTTTTTATTTTTTAACATCCGACACATTTTATGACTGGTAATGCATATCCAATTGATTAATTCTCCGTATTCCGACGGTATTTTTTTTTTTTCTCGTAGGGGTCAAACAAACTGTGTGTGTGTGTGTGTGTGTGTGTGTTTTTTTTTTTTTATCTTCTTCGTATTCTTGATCGTTCACTTAGAATTCACGACTCGTCGTGTCTCGTCCATTCATGATAGCTACATATAATTATAAATAAAACTCAAGTAGAATCATAAGCCTGTAAATTTTCCTGTAATTCAACTATTGATCTAAATTCAAAAATAATGAATTTCAATTCAATATTATCATTACAATTTTTACTCATAATAATTCTCAAATAATTATATTCATTCCTATAAATACATTTGTGATAAATATTTGATGATACAGTAATAAAACAAGTTTATGAAAACAAAAACAAAAATAAAAAGAACAAACGAAAAATATTCATTTTGTTTTATTTATTTATTTATTTTTTTTTGCTTATCAATCCTCAGAAGTAATTAAAAATTTAATATTTAAAAAATATCCCAAATGCATCACGCAAAATACCGATTAAAAAATACTACCTTATATTAAACAGAAAATTAATTGATTATACAGATATATACATATATTGTTACATATAGAATATACATGATCAAATGGAGTTATTACATTGAACATCGTCCTCGATACAGACTATTAAACATGCATTTTAATAGCATCTATAAAATATCTTTTTAACTCCATCATATTTCTTATCTCTCCAGACAAGACTTTATGATATTAAATTAACCCAATCCATTTAAAGAATATTACTCTCTATATAAACATTGCAATAATGATAATAATAATAATAATAATAATAATAATAATAATAATCCAAATTCATACATGTGTATATAAATAATCTCATTGCGCTCTCATTTTATTTCTTTGTTATTATTCTCACTTTTTTTTTTTTCTCTTACAAATTTTTAATCGTTCACATTAACATCGTACGATGTATTAATAGTTAATGCATCATCATTATTATCGTGATTATCATCATTATTATCATTGGTATGAAAATTCAGTGGATTTGAGATTGAAATTGTTTGATTGAATGCACTGCATTGACTTCCTAATGCACCGTGAGAGATTTCATTGACGTGATATTGTTGTTGGGATACACATATACAATGTGACTAATTTAAAGTGACCGAGGCCTACTACCACTGCCATCACTATCATCATCATCATCATCATCATCATCATCATCATCATCGTTGGATAGCGCCCATTACCATCTTCAATTCGGCCATCTTCCTTATATCCTACTCCTCTACTCATCCACACTATCATCCTCACCTGCAAGGTGGGGATATATCAGCAGAGTAGTCGTGTATTTGCCAAATTAAATTAGAACAATATACGTGTATGTATATATATATATATAAATGTAAATGACGGTAGCATTTATATGATATGTTAGTCTCAATGTGTTAGGAGTGTGTATTTGTTAATGCGATCTTGACTTAACGTCAACGATATTCACATGTGTATTTGTGTATGTGTGTGACGATGAAATGCAACGTCGCAGCTCTTTAAATGACATCAAGCCCATGAAATACCATATTAGAAGCCGAGACAAATGCGCACTGTTCTATCCTCAGTTAAAAAATATACATATATAATATATAACTATAAAATTGTAGACAACTATATATTTCAATACTTCACTTACCTCTTGTCCTCTACGTTCAGTTGGGCAGTTTCATGCGGTCAAATCACACCGCGTCCACGTCTACACATCTATAAATGTATATATATATTATGTTTATCTGTGGTATATATGTATATATATGTAGTGACTGTGTCCTCTCATCGCTTGGCCATTTCGCGCGCTCATGACCTCGGTTTGCGGATGTGGGTTGTAGATTACTCTGTGTGTGGAATTTTCGTCGTCGGTGAGGTTGTGAAATTAGTCTGGTTTTTGTGGTTAAAAAAACGAAAAAAAAATATATAGTTTCATGATTATTTATTATTATTGTTATTATTTTGTTTTTTTTTTGTTTTTAATTTTTTTATTATTTATTATTATTTTCATTTAATGGACGAGTTGTAATGGATAAATTTGTTTGTTTCATTTACCTTCATTTCTTGACTATTATTATAATTATATTCTTTTTTCTTTTTTTTTACGGATATACATTTAGAGTAGATATTAGGTGATTATTAATAATTGTCAGTGGTAAAAAATTAGTATTAATGATATACATAAAATGTAGGTCGATATTAAATGCAATTGACATATGTACTTATTTTTTTATTTGTATAATGATTTATAATGGTGTGTGTATTTTTATTTGTTATTATTCGATTTGTGTATGGGTATGATGTGAAAATAATTATATTTATTCTTTATATCAATTTCAATGATATTATTAATATGAGAATAGGAATAAAATTTATTGACGAGAAAATAATAATGAGGATTTTATTGAAGCACTGAATATAATTCGTTTTATTGTGTGATTATTAAATATATTAAATATATTTATATTCGATCGTGTAATTTGCCAAAATTATTTCAATATTAATATTATAATTATTATCTAACAGACGTGTGTTGGGTATGTATTGAACACGTAGACCAATTGGACTATATATAACTTCTCAGAGCAAGTCCAATCGTATTAATACGCTTGTTACATCGCTTCTCTAGTATGGATTCTACTAATTTACAACGTGACCAATTTCAAATTTACTACTCACATATATATACACGTGTATACATCGTTATCTCATTTCAAATTTACAATAAACTAAGTAAATACGTGTATACATATTTTGTTATTTTTCTAAATGTGAAATAAGAAAGATACTTGCGGTTTACTCTTTGGTAGACTATTCTCTCATCAATGAGAAAAAAAAAAAAATATATATATATACTACATTTTTACGTAACTACAAAATAACTCCTTTCTCTCATCATCATTATCATCATCACATCATCATGATTATCATCATCACTGCCATCATCAATGCATGTGTCTTCCTGTGAAAATCTATTATATATATTCACTCCATCACATTCTTTTTCCATTAATGTTCCACACAATCTATCCAACAATATCAACAATAACGACAGTTATTTGGCATTTATACGACAAACAAAAATAAATAAATGAATAAATAAATAAATAAATAAATAAATAAATAAATAAATAATAATAGTAAATTACATTCATATGTATTTAATGATATGAATAACAGTTATGGAATTATTTTGGTAGTTTTATTGTAATAATTATAATTCACAGCACCGCACGTGTTTACTGTATTTTATCGATTGTATTTGTTGTCACATTACACATTACCTGATGTCACGAAATGACTCAAATAAATATATATATAAGAAAAGAAGAAACAGAAGAAGAAGAGGAATAGAAACATTGTACCGTGATCTAGTGTCGTTTTTACTTCCTGCCTCTGACATTCTCCTTTCTCTGGGTCCTTCTGTCTCTATTCTCTATCCCTCTACGTCTGTTTCCCCTCTCTTTACCGTCCATCACCGGTTTGCGAACGTTGGGAGGTGAGGGGATGGAGATTGCGGAAACTCGAAACAGGAGTCGGTGGCCGGCGCCCGTGTCGCGCGCGTCTTCAACTCTCCGATAAAACCGTCCGTAAACTTTTTTTTCTTTTTTTCTCCCTCTCTTATTTACCACTTGATTTATTTCTATTTTATTTTGACACCTTTATCATTTGTGTATACATACAAATATCTATATACATAGAGATAAAATTTTGTTATGAGTAATTTTATTTATTTAGATTTTGCATGGGAATTTTTAATTTTTAACAATTACTCATAACAAAATCAAATTGTTCATATATAAATATTTATGTGGATGAGTTTATTGCACGCATATCAATATATATATACACATATTATGAGTAAATAACTCTTTATCTACGGATAAAAATTGCGATAACTCGGTATGCCCTTCTTCTGTTTGCTATTCAATATATTTTACACATATAAATGTATATGTAAAATTGTTAAAAAAATTTTCTTCGTTTTTACTTCAATGATAAAAAGAAAACATATTAATTTTTTTTTAATTTTTTTTTTTTTTTTTTGTTGAATATATTGCATACGATAAATATAAGACTGTCTTGTTCAAAGTTATTTTTGGTTGTGTGTGCCTGACACTGTAGCTAAAATTGGATCGGCCAACTTGAGAGATAGTTGCCGGCGTGCAAAATACACTCGTGAGTTTTACCATGCGTGGCTTCGTTAATTTAAACAACGACTTGTGGTCATCATCATCATCATAATCATCATAATTATTATAACCATTACATATTTTTTATCAATGTCTACATAATTGCCTGATGAAAGGCAAACAAACAAAAAAAAAATATATATCTTTGTAATGTTTAATCATTCGTATAATAACTTTGAAACTGATAATAATAAATAAATATATATTGGTGTGTTGAACGAATGGAGAGTGAGGAAAGTTGATCGTTGTCGGATTTCTACAAGCGCATTGTTGCGCAACATTCAAGCACAACGCTCGTTCTTTTCGTCTCATTGTTCTCGTCTCTTTATTCGTTTCTCATTCGTTCATCGTGATCGTCGTCTTCGTGGTCGTCGTTGTCGTCAACGTTGTTGGCGTCATCGTCATCATCGTTGTCCGGGCACATTGGTGTCATGTCTGGGCCACACGGATACGATATACGGTATGGCACCCAGTATACAGTTCATTGTTCGGTGACTCGTTGTCGCGCCGTTCACAACGTAATCTCGCTCTGCTTAGACAGAGATAGAGTGAAGGAATAAGAAAGGTGGGAGACGAATAAAAGGAGTAGAAAGAGAAGAAGGAGAAGAAGGTGAGCTCTCGCTTGCCTGACTCGTTTCGTTACTCGGCAAACCTGTTTCGACACTCGCTCTTGCTTGTTTGACCGCCGCCTGCCGACATGCGTGCATCCCCCTTGTGAACATATATATGTACAAACATACGGATATACTCACGCACACATGTATCCATCAACGATTTCAGAACGATTGATGTTTGTTGAATGTAATGTGAGATTAGGTGAACTCTGAAAACTTAAAACAATTTACTCTCACAGTTGCTATTATTTTTACTGTTTCAAATAATAAGAGTAAAATAAAAAAATACAAAATATTTTTTTATATTTTCTGGAGTGTAAGAAGAATGTATTGAAATTATATAGTGTAAGTGTGATGAATAGGATAACTTTGAACATTTAATATACATCTATATATATATAAAAGAATTAAATAATAATAATAATTGAGATAAATTAATATGTAAATGATGATTATGATAGGGTGGAAGTAAAAGGCTTTTATTCATTGACAGATCATATGTACGTATGATGATTTACACTAATAATTCACATCTATTTTCTATATATCACCGTGTATATAATTTTATTATATGAGTCTACATGTGTTGGTAAATATTTATTGAATATTGTTGGTTTATATGTATATATGTCGTTTTACATCGTTTCAATGAATTGTCGTATTGTCACTGTGAAACCACGTGAATCGTTATCGACTTTACGCTGATGGGACATATAATAATATCTATATTTAAATAGAGAAACAAAGAAACTATGCATTGAAATATTGCTGAAGTCAATATTCAGAATAGAATTAAAATCATAATTTACAATAGGTGACACACTTTTTTTAAAATCAAGAAAAAAAAAATTTTTTTTTAATAATAATTTTTTTTTTTTCCTTATTTTCCTTGCGTATTGATGGATAAATTGTTAATGAAGTTAATTAAAAAGTGGGAAAGGACATTGTGGGACTAGAGCAAGTAGAAATACAAGAAAAAAAAAACTGTAAATATGAGGAGACGCAACAAGTGACGTCGAGAGATGTTTGAAATTTTTTTATTTATTATTTTTATTTTTTTTTGTTTCTCTGGTGCTTGAATATGTGTAAACATGTGTAGATATACGTATACATGTGTACAAATAGTTGTGTGGACTGAGCAATGGTAATGGGGCTCAACGACGAGTCAAGTCTGGCACACAAACCGCATGTGACGCACCACAACGGCCACAATCTGCCTAAATAACGTGAAAATAATTTTGTTCATTTATATATATATAAATATTTTATTGTGAAATATGTTGGCACACGTCATAACATGTTGAATGGAAATAATAATAAAAAATGAAAAAACAAAAAAAAAAACATATACATATATAGTCAGAAAATAAGAGAAAAAATCCGGAGATTAACATTTGGATGTTTGATCGCGTCTACACAAAATATTTGAGATGTTTTTCTTGTATTGCGTGATATATGTGAGGGAAAGTGGATGAAAGAATGAGGGGAGAGTTAATAAAAATAACGTTCATAAAAAAAAAAAAAAAAGAGAAAGAAAAAAAATTTTAATGAATACAAGATACCAATAAAAATTTATAATTGATTGTCGTGGTTTTTTCCTGTGGGTAAATTCGATATGAATAAAAATAAATAGATTCTTATTTTTATTGCATGACAATAATTACACATTGATAATATAGAAGTTATAATTAATTGGGAAATAAAAAATAATTGTTTTTTATTTTTTTTAATAAATGTATTCGTTTGTGGCGTTCAATCAATGATCGGGGCTGAGTGTCTTTCACAATATCATTTCTAATTCTGTGAAATTTCGTAGCCAGATATACGAGACGTGGAATATATATATATATATTTATACCCGCATTAAAAAAAAAAACATTTTCTGTCATTGCTAACCCGCATCGACGTGACATTAATCGTCAATACATTTTCCTCTCTTTTCCAGTGAAATTGTTGGACATTTATTTGAATTTTTCCTCTTATTCAATCTATCATTCTTTTTCGATTCTTTTTCCCCCTTTCTATATTTATTTTTTTCTTGTCATGTAAACATATCAAATGATCAATGTCAATTTATATATATATTTATTGTTGGATTTGTTTCAGGGGTGTTGGAGATGACAGCAACGGAGAGTACAATTCGCTTTAGCGGCCATACGTTGGATAAAGCGACTAAAGCCAAGGTCAGTAAAAACAAAAGAAAAAAAAAACAAAAAAACAAAAAAAAAAGATTAATACAATTAATTTGTATAATATTTTTTTTTGTTTATATATATTTTTTTACTATATAAATAATAATATAATTAATAATAATTAATGTTACACAACCAGGTTACACTTGAAAACTACTATAGCAATCTCATAGCCCAACATATAGAGCGCAAACAGAGGTTAGCTAAACTTGAAGAATCGTTGAAGGACGAGGGCCTGTCAGAACAACAGAAACAAGAGAAGAGATTGCAGCATGCGCAGAAGGAAACGGAATTTTTGCGCTTGAAACGTTCACGTCTTGGTGTCGAGGACTTTGAGCCACTCAAGGTCATTGGTCGTGGTGCCTTTGGCGAGGTAATGCATCCACTTGATTATTTATTATTCTTTTTCATTATATTCTTACAAATTTATACAAATTCATGTTGGTACAGTCTTTCATTCTATTTTACACGTTTTAATTTTTAATCCCTCATTTCACTTGCATTCTGGATTATATTCTATTTTCACATATATAATTTATTATTATTATTTATATTCATATTCATTTTTTAGGTGAGATTAGTACAGAAAAAAGATACGGGTCATGTTTACGCTATGAAAATATTAAGAAAGGCTGATATGTTGGAGAAAGAACAAGTGGCACATGTTAGAGCGGAAAGAGATGTTCTTGTTGAAGCTGATCATCAATGGGTAGTAAAAATGTATTACAGCTTTCAAGATCCAATCAATTTATATTTAATCATGGAATTTTTACCTGGTGGTAAGAATTTTTACTATTTATATTTTCCATGTAATTCTTATTTACTTTTATTTATCATAAATATATTTTTGATGTTTAAATAACAACAAATATATAATAATATTTATAATGAAATTTTTTTGCGATGAGTCAAATTTAAATTTATTTTACCGTTAATCCAGGCGACATGATGACGCTTCTGATGAAAAAGGACACGCTATCAGAGGAATGCACCCAATTTTATATATCAGAAACGGCATTAGCAATCGATTCAATACACAAGTTAGGTTTTATACATAGGTAAAAATCAATTCTCAAAATTAAATGGAATATACACTCCCTTCTATCACAAAAATTTACTACATATTTATCTAATTTTTTTTTTTGTTTCTAGGGATATCAAGCCAGATAATTTATTATTGGATGCACGGGGTCATATAAAACTCTCGGATTTTGGTTTATGTACTGGTCTGAAAAAATCACATCGAACTGATTTTTACAGGGATCTCAGTCAAGCAAAACCCTCCGATTTCAGTGAGTGAATTTTATTTCAATACAATAATATTTATTTGGAGAGAAACTCTCTACTTATTATTGCCTCGATATTATTATTATTATTATTATTTTTTTTTTCTTTTCATTTCTCATTAATAGATACGTGAGTTTATAGTTATATAATTGAAATTTAATTACTAGTGACGTCGTGTGGGAGTGGCAGTGGCGGAGCGATGGACAGTAAGAGGCGAGCTGAAAGTTGGAAAAGAAATCGAAGAGCATTGGCCTATAGCACAGTCGGTACACCCGATTACATTGCACCTGAAGTCTTCCATCAGACTGGATATGGTCCTGCGTGTGATTGTTGGTCGCTTGGTGTTATAATGTATGAAATGTTAATAGGTAAATATATAAATATTTATTATCAATGAGAATGAATTAATTTTTGTTTTCGCAATTATGTTGCTATTAAATTTTTTTTTTCTATGGATTTAAAAATATTTTATATTATAATTTATACACATCTGTAACTTTTTTTTTCCAGGTTATCCCCCATTTTGCAGTGAAAATCCTCAAGAAACGTACAGGAAAGTAATGAATTGGAGAGAGACTTTGGTATTTCCACCAGAAGTACCGATCAGTGAGGAGGCCAAAGATACAATTATTAAATTCTGTTGTGAAGCTGACAGAAGATTGGGTAATTGACTCATATATATTCAATAACAAGTATCTAATATCATGAAATATATTAAAATAATATTTATTATTTATTTCAATTATTTCAGGATCTCAAAGAGGCATTGAAGAATTAAAACTTGCGCCTTTCTTTCGTGGTGTTGATTGGGAACATATAAGGGAGCGACCCGCTGCAATACCAGTCGAAGTACGATCGATAGATGATACATCCAATTTTGATGAGTTCCCCGACGTAAAACTTGAAATACGTATGTTTGAAAATTCTATTCAACAGTTATTATAACTAATTGATAATTTGATTATATTAATTCCATTTATTTTACAGCATCAGCGCCTCTACCTCAAGACGGTGAGGTTATATATAAAGACTGGGTCTTCATTAATTATACATTTAAACGTTTTGAGGGTCTGACACAACGTGGTACGCCAACAAAAAAATAGCAACTATATAGTTGCACTTCAACAATAGGTAATCAACAATGTGAAACTATTGATATTCCTGCTCAGGTGCATCAACTTTCACGCTCGGACGTTTGAAAATATGAATAGTAATTGAAGAGGCTCCCATTGACAAACTATTCAAAAAATTATATAGATGTGTATGTCTTGAAATGAATTCGCATAAAGACATGAAAGTGAGTTTTAATAGCGCTCACCAATGGAGAAGCCTGTGATGCTTTCAATTGGTAGAGAAAAAAACGAATTCAATTGATTGAGTTGGATGAATTTTCTGTAGGCCTGAAACGCTGATTTTTACTACAGTCATGAGCTGAAAAAAAATATAAGCTCTCTTTGTTTCTCACACACACTCTCTCTCTCTTCTTCTCTTTCTTTTCCTATCTATTCTATCGTGTTCACTACTTTAAAATAACGATTGATAGCAAATAACTCCCGGATATTTGTCGTTCGTTGTATTAAGCGAAACGTTGAAAATTATTTTCTCAAAAGACAATTGTGATTATTTGTAGAGAGGGAAATAAAGAAGAAAAAATAATAATTGGCTGTTCAGTGACGAAGACAAATGATAAAATGGATAATGAATAAGAATAGTATTTGTAAAAAAAAAATTGCGAATTCGTAAATTTTGTTTTGCAATCATTTTTTTTTTTATTTTTTTGGAATGAGTGAATGAATTTTTTTTTCCAATTTTTAATTGTTTTCATTCAAGTACGTAATGATGTTTGATTTTTTCAAATTTTGATGATGGTAATTTAATTGAGCAAATAATTATACGATTTTGATTATCATATAGTTTTTTTTTTTTTTTTTTTTTTTTTTTTTTTTGTCCATTAGTACTTTTATTTTGTGGTTTAGTGTGAACCTATACGCATACACACGCGTTCAATTTTTTGTTGTATTTTTATTCATTCTTGTTGGCAATAATCAAATATTTTTTCGCTTTGGTTAATAGTCTTCACTATGTTTACCAGTGGTGGGCGTGTGTGTATGTGTGAATGATTCTAGGGGCAATACGGAAATAATGGATCTTGTAAATGTTACATTATTATTATTATTATTATTATTTTTTTTTTTGTTTTATTATTTAATTTGTGAAATAGCTTTTTAATGAGAAAAAAAAAATCATGGCGATCTGTTGCAAGTCAAAGTTCTAATTTCTTTCGTTCTTTTAATCATTGTTTCTTTTTTATTTTTGATCCACGCTTCGATAATAGCGCGAATAACGAACGACTGAATAATTAAATAATTTTCGGGATTTGTGATGAAAAAAATTCCCTATGTATATTATAAATAAATAATAATTATGGATAGATACAATTGATAAAGATAAAGATGATAAAAATGATTTAAAAAAAAAAAGACCAGAGAAGTGGCACTTGTGTTTTAACAAATTTATTATGCCTGCAAACAATTCCAATTCTGTATTCGCTGGGGTTTTGCAGTAAACAAAAAATGTGCCCTCTCAACCTTAAACGCAATGCCAGAGATAATAAAAATAAAAAACGATAAAACTATAAAAGAAAACAAATTAACCGTAGTTGATGGGTGGGGGAATGAAATATAAATCGATCATAAAATAATAATTAATGGCCGAAAAAATTTAATATAACAGAAAAATAAATAAATAATAGATAAAAAATAAAAAAAATACACGATATATTATATTTGACGAGAAATTAGTTTCGTACGAATTTGCCAGCATTTACCTAAATATCGTAAAACTCCAATAGCGTACAATTTTCATAATATAGTTTGATAAATAAACAAAGTGACTAGATTTACGTAAAGCAAAATAAACAAATAAAGAAAAAAAATAGAAATGAATTAAATTGATACAAATAATAGTTAGTTATAAAACAAAGAAATAGATTACAACCTACGCCAGTAAACAAAAAAAAAATAATTATGAAATGATAAATGGGTCAAGTTCAATATGGTGAATTTAACAAAGAATAAACTATTTTCTGCATTAATAGAATTAAAGCAAAATAAAAAAACAATAAAAGAGTGAAATAGATGTACTAAACTCGGTGTTCATCGTAACATCCAATCGACAGGTTGAAATTTTTTTAAATATATCCCGTCATTACAATCTTTATATAATAAAATGGAAGAAACAAATAAAATTCTTTGACGTCCATGTATCCGATTGCAGAGTTAAATTAACAATCAGGTGGAAAAAATGGATAAATAAATAAATAAATAAATAAATAAATAAAACTTTACAGTCAAGATTGAAGAAGATAACTAATAACAAGAAAAAAAATTACTTTAAGGATTGTAATTTATTTATCTATTCAAAGAAAAAAGTCTAGACAAAAATATCTATCACAATAGTCACGAGATGCCTTTGCCGCGACAATTTTGATAGGCCCCAGGAAGCAGTGAAGGAAAATTGATACATAAAATGCAATTGCGTGCTTTTTTTTTCTTCAATCCCAAATCATCGAACGTTTTTCTAATTTTCATTCACATAAAAAAGATATATTCAAAATAATTCAAATTTGAATTTCGCTCATATTAAACTATTAATTTTACTTGGTGTTTTTCATTTTTATAAAATACAATCTTATCTTTTTTTTTTTTTTTTTTTTTAAATCGGGATTTTACTTTTAGCTAATATTGTGATGAAAATACAATTGCACTCTTTAACTGTTCAGTTTATTCAATATAAAATTGAAACGATTAAAAAAAATATATTATAAATATCGTTTTCCCCCCGCCCGAATGACATCAATCTAATTATACTATTGGATTGCGTCTCATTGTATCATATGCAAAATTGAAAATTGAATAAAACATTGTAATATTATCCTATATATTTGAAGGTGATGGTGATGATACTAAAATAATATAAAAAGATAAATGATTGTGTTTTATGTCTGTATGTAATGATTGCCGTGGTAATGAAAGAATAATGTAAGAGACAAAAAAAAAAAAAAAGATATTTAAAATGGAAATTAAATTAAGATAAATGAGACGCACTCGAGGTGTCATTATCCTTGGAATATGTGATATATTAATATCGAATCGATGACGTATGAGAGACATTTCTCTTTTTGAAATATCGTTCAAGTATTATTCGATCGACGTTGAATTTATTTTTAGTATTGTAAAAAAGAAATGGAAAAAAATTAAATAAAACAAAAAAAAATAACACAAATTGTAATGGGGAAAAAAAAAAAGAGTTATGGAGAGACGCAACTTGCTGGCCGCTCCAATGTAGCACGCGCAGGCCGTCCGTTTTTTTTTTTTTTTTTCTTTGCTTAAACACAAGTAGGCAATTGAGAAAATAAGAGTAATCGTGTACGAGTGTGTGATGTGTGTATATGTGTAAATGATGAAATAAAAAGGTGAACAAAAACAAAAAAATAATAAATTGAACAGTATGACGGAATAAAGTGACAGATGTGGATAGAAAGTAGTAGAAGATGATTTACGCGAACTTCACGTGTGTTAATAAATAAAAGAAAAAAAAGAAAAAAAAAAAAGAGTATATGTAAATCAACCGCGTGATGTTTTAGACGAGATAATTTTATTTCGTAAACGAAAAAAAAAAAAAAAGAACAAGAGTAATGCAAAAGAGAAATAACGGCATATTGGCAAGCACGTTAATTCATTCGTCTTTTTTTTTTCATTCTTTAACTCCTTCTCCAATATTCTTGTTCCACTTATTTTTTGTTTGTTTCAGTTTTGTACAGTGATTTAGTTAAAAAATGAATTTAATTTTTGATCTAAAAAAACATGAAAAAAATTTAGTTTTTAAGTAGAACTATATACAACCGCCAGCATTAATTTGCTTTGAATATGAGACGGTTACAATACACTTTTCTAGGTGAAAAAAAAAAAAAAAAATATATATATATATATATATATATCGATGGTAGGATATACTTTCATCATGTGAATTAGAATTAATTAAAAAAAGAGAAAGAAAACGAAAATATGAATGATAAAACAGAAAATGGAATAATGAATTAATTTAATGAAACAATAGAAATGGTTATTGTACAACAATTATGTGTCACAATATCGATTATTATTCCTACAAATGAAATCAATTGAATAACTTATACATACATATATATATATATTTTTATTTACGTCTGTACAACATATACATATATATATGTATATGTATGTATACATGTTTTAATGAAATAAAAACGCTACAGTGATGAATGACGGAAGGGACTTTCCTTCAGGTGTTTTTTCATAGTGAGCTTGTGATTAATTTAAATAATAATTATTTGTCAATTCAATTGAAATGACGAGATAAAAAATAATAATAATAATAAACAAAAATACAATATGAAAAAAAAAAAAGTAATGTTGCTTTTCACATGCAAAAATATACTATTGTAATTATATCGTTAATAAATTGTTTTTTATTTTACTTTAGTGTAGATTTGTCATGAATATAAATTTTATTTTATTAAATTGAAAAATAACAATTTAATCAATTAAATATTTATCCACACCAGTACTGGCCAATAACAAAGATCTATTTTCATACAGATTCCTTCCTAATCGACAATATTAAATTAATACAAATATTGCGAGCAAATACAAACATTGATACAGACCCGACAATCGGTTTGAATTAAATTTGTTTCATCACAAGTAGCTCTTGATGGCGCCACCAATATTATATTACAATAAAATCATTTAATTTTTATTTTTTTCATTATCCGTTTTTTTTTTCAGCCTTTTTTGAAAGCTATAATTACAAATCTCGTAGTCGTCGCTCGATCTTTTTTTTTTTTTTTTTTCCCCTCAATGTCCCCTTTTTTTTTTAACATATCTGGCACACGTACGTATAAATTAGTATTACGCAATGATATTTTTTTTTCTTATTCCTTTTCGTTTTACGTGAAGCATTGCTGTACAAAGAAAAAAAAATGATTGAATAATTATATCTAATAATGATATTACTTCAATTCTCAAGTATATACAATGTGTAAATTTTATTTTATTTATTTATTTTTTTTTTTTTATCATTATTATCATTAATTTTTTTCCTTTTATTTATGTTACAGATTAGAAAAAAAAATTCCACAAGCCTATTACATATATAATTTAAATAAAATCTTTTCTGACATTTTACGATATAAATATGAAGAAAAAAAAAGAAAAAAAAAACATTACCCCGTTGTTGAAATAAAATTCACAGTGTCAGCATGTGACGCGTATAAATTGTAAGATTATGCGACACTCAAAGGAATATTTTCTTCAAGTACACCACTCTCATTTATACATATATGTGACGGCATTGACCAGTGAGACTAAAAAAAAAAGTAGGGTGTAAATGGAATTGGATCGATTGCCAATGCAACAAATCGTCGACGATTCGCTGACAAGAATTGATGTCCATTCCATTTTATTTTTTATTCCCTTTACTTTCTCACCTTAATATATATATATATATATATATATAATAGAATTCACTGTCATCATAATTATTTTCAACATTATGTAACAATAATAATTTACTAGATCGAAACGTAATGAATTAATAGAAAAAAAAAAAAAAACAAAAAAAACAAAAAATGAAGAAAGAAAAATATTAATTTGTCTGGTTGTTAAATAAATATTGGGTGTATATAGACATTCACAATGAATTTATATATATTTATATAATTGAACGTAGAATGAAGCAAACGTTGATTGAACATACGTACGTACGTACGTGCGTAAGTGCGTGTCGCGGCGGCAAGTTACAAACTTGCTCACAGTATAGGCAATATACACATGTGAAAGAGTACAAAACCAAGAGTGGTTATCACCGGGCCGTGATTGGTTGTGCCCTCTGACCCGCGAGACTTCGTAGCTCCGCCTCTCACTTACGCACCAACACTGACCGCCCTCGTTCATTGCAATTCTCGTGTAATTTTTATTTTATTATTTATTTATTTATTTTTTCCCCTTGTCTCTTTCTATATTTATTTCTATTTTTTACGTTATCGTACTTGTTTCTCGTTTCTTCACGCGCGCATTTATTCAAAGACTCTACCTATCCCTCTCTCTCTCTTATTCCTGCACGCTCTTCTTATTCTTCTTCGTTGTGTATTATATACTTATATGTTAATTTTATTTTTCCTGTCTCTTTAGCTGTTGATGTCGCGAGTATATTATACGAGAACACATCATGCCATCGTTTTTTTTTTTTTTTTTTTTTTTTTTTAATGAAATATTTTAACATCACACAATAATTATATGTACACGTGTACATAAATATCGACTGTCAATAAATTGATCTTTATCATAGAAATGAAAAAACGAAAAAAAAAAAATGATAGTAAGATCGATTAAAAATATTACATTTAAAAATATTTATCTATCCAATCAGTAATTCATTTATGTTAATTTTATTAAAATTAAATAAAATAACCGGAACTATCGCATGAATCGATGCCGTTCGTTACATTAAGATATTTAAATAATTTACCGTGTATTGTGTGGGTAGAAAATTGACAATTGAAACATAACAAACGCACATTACTCCATCAAGCAACCGGAAGATGAGGTTGGTTTGATGCAGTTTATTATTTATCATTCCTTTGATCCGGATGATGTTGAATCGGTATAGAGACTCATTAAGAGAAAAGAAGAATAAATAAATAAATAAATGAATAGATGAAAATAAAATACAACATAAAAAAAAAACCAATAATAATATTCATTCATTTAAAAAATTTCGTTATGCATTTAGTTTTCATCAAACACGTCATCGGGCAATATATAATAATTATATTATTATCACGATTCTTTTTTCGTATATAAATAATTTCATTTTTTTTTTTATATTTTTTTTTTTTTCTTCTTTACTATGAGTTATTTCAAATAAATATATATTGTATATACATATATGTGGTATCAGTTTTGTATATACGATTGGAATTTCATTGATGCCATGATCAGCTGAATGTGACGTAAAATTTCCTCCATGCGCGAGAAATGAGAAAAAAAAAAAAAAAAAAAAAAAGAAATGGAATAAAATTAATAAAAGGAAAAATAAAATGGAGAAAAAAAACTATTGTTCAACGGCAGTGCATGTTAAAATACGATGAAAGAAAAATTATTATATATCTGTATATGCATTAAATATAAATACATATATAATGTGAATATGCAGACATTATAATAAGGTCAGACGTTGGGGTTATCATTTGGGGCGAGTGATATCTCTCTTGAAGCGGAGAAGTTCGCGCGATAAAGTGCACCACCATGAAGACCACACATAGATAAAGTTAACTCTTCTCCACCTTCGGCCATTGGACATGGTCCAAATCTTCCACACTCCTGAACACTTCTATAATATAAACTCAAAGTCCACCATCGTGATTAAATATCTCTACGATCATTCCCTGAAAGGGTTTACATTTATAAAAAATTCATTCACATATACATATAGAATAATGTTTGTCTTTCGACGTTTCGAGAACGCGTTTTATGGATCGTTGTCGAGTTTACTGATATAAATTTGTTTTTATATGAATTGGATTATTTCATGCCTCATCGTTCAAGCATCAATTGATAATGAGCGTTATCGTTTCAAACTCAATGGAAGCTTCTGTTTTATTTTTAAAACCAATCTATCTACACACACACACACATATACACATACAAACACATACACACATATATATACATGATGAGGAAGTACATATCAAGTTATTCAACAAAATTAAAATATAAAATAAAAATTTTAATATAAATTCACGTATTTCAAAATAATTTATTTTGTACCATTGATATATATATTAAAATCACTACCAAATCATCTTATTATTTATTAGTATTATAATTTTTATTATTATAGAATTAGTAAAAAAACAAGAAAAAACTGTACATCATGGAAATAAAAAAAAAAAAAAAAAGGAATAATAATAGAACGATCGAAAGTGAGGAAGTTATTGAGTCAACATGTGAGATGATTTCTCAGAATTTTTCTTTTTTTTTTTTTTTTGTTTAATGATTATGAGCTGTTAAGTGTGCAATTTTTATTTCCCTTATATTTTTAATGATTCGACGTGGATAATAAATATATGAATATACATAAACGTGTGTATGTGTGTGTGTGTGTGTGTTTTTTTTTATTACAATTACAAATATATTCGTATGTATTGAGATGATCGTGTGTATATATATACGCGTTTCACGCGTGTCAACAATTATTTCGCAAGTGTTGCGAAACAAAATGTTGGCCAATTGAAAATTACATAGATATATATACATGTATGTATATTTTGTTTGAATAAAATGCACGATCTTCATATAAATATATATATATATATATGTGAACGTTTAGAAAAGGAAAGAATTATACGTTTATATTTATACAGAAACACGTAAATATACACGTATAGATATATATGTTCAACGTGAAAGTTTAGAAATATATGCCAATGAATCAATGGCAATTTTATACATCATCAGTAATAATTTATTTCCAACTAATCTACTAAGTACATATTGCTGAATGATCAACACTGAATGATAAGCGATGAAAATAAATAAACAAATATATATATATATATACATGTATAAATAAACAGCATTAAAATGAACAGCTTTGTTTTACGATTCTCTATACGATAGAAATACCAAACATTATCTGGCACTGCACCAAAATTCAGTATTTTCAATAGTGAACGAAAAAAAAAAAAAAAAAAAAAAAAGTTATTTTCAATTTTATTTCTTCTTCCTCCTCTTTTTATTCTCCTTATTCGTTTCAATTTAATGCAATCCATAGTATCTAAAGAACGTCCGTTGGAATGACATCAGACAGTTTCATATATAGTTTGACAGATTCATATATATATAAAGGGAAACAAGACGGTAAGAAAAAAAGGAGAGAAAAAGAAGGCGGAGACAATCCCATTGGCAATAGGTTGGTTGAATTCATTTTCCAAAATTCCCTTTTCTCCTTATGTCAGGGATTCACGCACAGATCAGCACTATATGTAAGTGAATAAAGTGACGAAGGGCGCGATCAGCCTGAAGCGAACGCAGCAGCAGCAGCAGAAGCACCACCACCACCACCACCACGACTGCCAACGGTTGAAGCAACTTCCAAGTTCGTAGTAGGAGTAGGAGGAGTAGCAGACTCAGTATTGTCCCGTATAACATGGGACATACGCCATGGGGGTCAAGACAACGACACAGAGAAACGACGAACAGCAGAGAAATCGAGAGAAAGACCAAGAGAGAAAGAGAAAAGAAGAGAGAGAGAGAGGAATTCAAAGGGAGTATATATATATATATACAAAGGCAAATGGTAGTAAATAGTCGTTATAGTGAACGCGTGCGCACACGTTCACGAAGAATCGCGCAACGTTAAACCAGACCATATACATATATATATATATATATATATACATAGAAGTCATGCGGGTCCGGGCTTGAAAACGAACGGGGCCTTGTGAACGAACGATCGTTCGTGAAGTGAACCACAGGAAATCCAGTCACGATCCTGGATGATACACGGAGAGCTTTCACCCTTTGGCAAAATCCTCAGTAGCATCTTTCTCTTTTTTTTTTTTTTTTTTTTCTTCATTTTTTTTATCTTTCTACTTATGTCTCCTCTCTTTTATTTATTTTGTCGGTTTTTATTATTTATTTATTTATTTTTTGTTTTGTTTTTTATTTTCTTGATTCTCCGTTGGTTGTCGTGTGTGCGAGCCTTCTCTGGATATTCCAAACACAAAGTTGTACTGTAAAAGAGAAAGAAATGTTGGTTAGGAAAGGGAGAAAAAGAATGAAGGAGAGAAGGAGAGAGTGAAAGAAAAGATTCCCTTAGCTCCAGTAGTTGATCGCTCCCTCATTGGTTTAATCTTCTGTTTATTTTTAATTTCTTTCATTCTCGTTCGGTATCTTTTTTATTTTTATTTTTTTTTTTCTATCTGTTGGTTGCGAATTGTCGTTGTTCTTCGATTATTCTTCTTTTATTTTCAATTGTTTATTTTATTTGTTGCGGCGACACAGTCACACCCGTCTGCCTCTCCTGGCCACTGTAAAAATTCCACGACAGTAAGTTAAAGAATACACGACGCAATGTGTACCCCAATATAAAACAATTGTGCAAAAGAGAAGTAAGTGAATTTATATTGAGACAACCCGACGAATTCTTCACGTCGCGACGCGTAAATAATTTCGCGTTTTAACTTTGGACAATGTGATTATTTTTATTATTATTACTTTTTTTTTTTTTTTAACGTTCTTTATATGTATATATATAGAGACACATATTTTCCACACGAGTTTAGGGACATCGTCTGAATTGGTTTAAGAGATAAAAATGAAAACGAGAAAAAAAACATGAAAAAAAAAATAATAATAATAAATAAATGAACAAAATAATATTTACCCAAATAATATGAGTATATAAAATAAAAATGATAAATTAATTAATTTGCAACATGAATATCATCATATTTTTAATAACTTTTTTTGCAAAAAAGATCCAGTCACAGTGTCATTTTATACATAAGAGTTATATACGAATTTTTTTTTTGTTTTTTTTGTTTTTTTTTTTTTTTTTGTGAATACATAATTATTTATTTATTCGTTTTTTTTTTTGAATTTTGTATTTGTTTCTTATTTTTTTTTTCATATTCTATTCATTATTTCATTTGCATCATTTCTCATTTCTCCATTAATTATTATTATCATTAATATAATTATTTTTTTTCTGTATTGTTGTTTTTTGTTTATGTATTTCATATATATATATTGGGTATTGTTAATGTGTGAGTCTTTGTGTATGTAATATGTATTTTATCGGTTTAACTGCTATAGCTATTCGATAAAATTATCAACATTGTAAATTGTGTGTTATTACCTACAGCGTGTGCGCTGGCGAGTACATGCTATGATTTTATTTTTATTTTATTTATTTATGTATTTATTTATCCTTTTGTTTCTTCTTCATTATTTAATTTCCATTCATTATTATTATTATTTATTTATTTATTTATTTATCTATTTATTTATTTTTTATTTATCTTTTTTCTTTTTTTGAATTCTTATGCTGTTTGTTATTTTATTTGCATCAATAAATTTCCCATGCATGCAATTTCACACACACGCCCGCACATTGAAAAACCCATCATTGTCTAATTATTTATATATATAATTTTTTTTCTCTCTCTATATAATAATAATATTTATAACATAAGTTTCTTATAATATTTATATGCGCATTGCGTTTTTTTTTTTTATACATGCATGTATCGATTTTTATTTATATATATACATATATATATTCTTTTTTTTATTTATGATAAATGTATATATATGTATATATATATCAATTATTTACAATATTTATACAAAAAATTTTCACTACTTTATATACATGTCTATGTATATAGGTACATAGGTATACAAAAGTGAAGAGAAAAATTGTGGTAATTAAAAGAAAATGACAATAAAAAAGAACAAAAATATTTAAAAAAAAAAAAGGAAGTGAAATAGAAAGATTATTATTCGTCGACGAAATTATAATACAATTTTGTTTTTTTCTTTCTTTCATTCTTTCTTTCTTTTTTTTTTAGTTTTGTTAATAATTTTAATATGTCAATCTGAGCAATTGCGTTTCAGGCGTGAGACATATGCAAATATTAAACCATCGAGTATAATTTGTTAGTTTTTCTTCTTATCTTTTTTGTTTTTTTTTTTTTTGTTTTTATATTTTCATTTACAATTATTTATTGCCAATGATTTTTTTATTTAAATTAAAAAAATGTTTTTTTCATAGTGTTAATATATATTTTTTTTTATTCGAATGGTTTAAATTCTGATGTGCCATCACGATCCTTTTTCCAGTATAATTTTTGCGTTTGACATTAACTTTGATTACTCGTCATTCATTAATTTAATTTAAAAAAAATATTTTTTTCTCCTTGTACCGATTAAATTAAAAAAAAAAAAAAATCACAATTCTCTCATTGTATAATTCTTCACATTGCGAGTATCTCGAATCCCATGAATAGATATTTTATATATGATAATTTGACGCCTTTTTTTTTTACAATATCGCTTTTTACGATGAGAAAAAATAAAGTAATGACAAGAAGATGAAAAGAAAATAAGAGAAAATAATAATCAAAAATCAATCAGAAATCTCATCTGTCACATTTAATAATCAAAACAAAAAGAAAACATTAAAAGTAAATCAATATATATATATATATAAGTATATATAATATTTTTATATAATTAACTTAAAAAAAAAAATTATTGTTGGCTACAATTAATAAGTAATTAACTCGTAACATTGCCACATTTACTATACAATATCGTACACATGAATTCAACTTGCAAATGTCTATGTTCTATCTTACAAAACAAACAAAAAATTATTACTCTCTTTTTTTTTTTTTTTTTTTCATATTTCTTCCATTTTATAAAAAAAATGTGTGTAAACTCTCTCTTTCATATAATAAGTCACAAATTCAATGGCCATGCACGTTCCAATATCATTCTACACTTTTTTTTTTTTTTTTTTTTTTTTTTTCATACACACGTATAATATATATAAATAACATTTTTGGATTTATATATATAGATATATGTATATATTACTCTGGTGTCTCTTGTGTATTACAGTGCACCATGAAAAAAAAAAAAAAAAAAAAAAATACAAAATTCTCATTTCTTTTATTTTATTCTCTCACTCCCTTCAATTTCTATATATGTAGGCAGATGAGTGTCACACGACCTCAGTGACTCTACGAGATTGGATGTGGCTGCAACCATCAAGTGAAGAAGAAGAGACGACAAATAAAATTTAAAAAAAAAAAAATGAAAGAAGATGAAGAAGAAACGTCGGCACGCGTCCGAATTCCATTCTTCTCCCATTCCATTCACGTCAATCAACAAACCTTCACTGTATATCGCAATCTTTCGTATATAAATGATGTCAGTTATATAAATTCCAAGTACAATTAGCCATGAATTTTTTTAATTTATTTATTTCATTTAATTTCATATTTTTGTGTAACAGAAATATTTTTTCCATTTCCATTTTATATTTGTCCTCATAATTTTCGTTGGGATAATTTTTCTTTTCATTTTATTTTCTTCCTTTATTCTTTTTTTTTTCTTTTTTCTTTTCTTTTCTTTTTTTTTCCCTTTTTTTCATTGTCTGTGCTGTCAATCCAACCAAGTGTAACAATGAGATGAGTATGATTATGCGGAAGCTAACTGCCGCCATACGGAGTGTCACATTGTAGACATGTATGGCCAATTAAAACTGCTGCCACTCAATAACATATCTCTTATTAATGTTTCAATTGGTGTCTTACCAACCAAACGTACAAAGAACAATTGTTCAATAACTTGTGATGAAACTGTTCTCAATGACGGTAATCGTAATAATAATTTACCAAAACGCGTTGGTTGATTTGGATATTGTGTTCGACAATATTCTTCTAATGCACACTGTGATTTTTCTTGAAGTGACTCGATATGAGCAACATCCGATAATCCACAGGCATCTGTAACATAAAAAAAATAAGAAAAAATTATAATAACACGGATTAATGTGAATATTATTGAATCAAGTAAAATACAAAAAATATTAATAAGAAAAATAAGTAAGTGATAATTAATTATTGAAACAATATAAAATATATATTTTTTTTATTTATTATTTATGATTTCACGCAATTTTTACACATGATCGAATAATGTTGTCACTCGTCATCTTTAATTTAACGCATCAATTTGAACGACTGTGACGTCAAGTTGTGGTGGCGTCTCACAGGCAAATACATCGACGAGTTCTGTATCATCAGCGTGACTTTATCCGTCTCGCCTTGGGCATATACACACCCGATTGATATACAGTATTTTATATACGTACACAGTATAAAATATATATAACATTCAGGGACCCATGAGTTTATAACCATTAAATACTCTGGCGCCTTGTCGACTATTACATATAATATTATAACTTTTATACTCGCAACTTACAACGTTAATTAACCAATTTTGATTCGTGTTCGTGACTAAATGCACGTATTTATTTATTAACTCTCTTAAATAAATATCCATTCACATCATATCATTTTTATTATTTTTTATTATTCCAATAAATACAATTATTGTATTATATTTATCATGTTATTCATTCACATATATAAATATATTTTTGTTATATTATATATTCAATATTTAGCACCGCATCATGAGGAATTTTTTTATTTATTCATTATTATTATTATTCTTTTTCGTAAAAAATTGCATCTAAACGGTTACAAATTGGTCATAAAAAAAAATGATTGAATTCCCAAGTTAAATTTGAAAAAAAACAAAAAACAAAAGTGTATTTCGATTGGTCGCGATTAACTTGTAACTTGGAAATGAACATGAAATTAAATAAAGGAGAACAATAATAATAATAGTAATAATAAATTCGAAAATATGTAATTAATATGTCGTTAAGGTGATTGGATAATTATATAAGAAAAAAAAATATATATATATTTGTTGATGAAAATAGTAGAAAAAAAATTGATTGCGAAATTAATGATTAATCTATTTTGTGATTGTGTACAGTATATAAGTAAATTATTATAACATAAATGTAAGAAAGAAAAAAAAAAAAAAAAAAAAAAGGAAAGGAAAGGAAAAAAAAATATGTAAGAGAAAAAAATTGAAGACGGAAAAATATATACGAGAAATACATGAGGCGATTCACAAGAGACAAATGACATAGAGAGGGATCAATGCGTAAGCATATACACGTATATAACCACACACACACACACACACACACATTTAAGCCACTAGTACATTCTCGCGCCCTCAAAGCATCAGCCCTTTTTCTTTTCTTCGTATTGTCGAGGTGACGTTACTGACAATAAAAAGGTCGAGCTGTGATTAAAGATCGGGACTGGCGTAAAAACTCCTTGAATACGCGATGGATGTGTATAAGAGTGAAAAGTTACTTGGAATATTCAAGATGTATTTTATCTGTTTGACATCTGTGTATGTGTATGTGTGAAACAGGGTGAATTGCATAAGGGGGATGCATAGGATACCGTGTAAAATGTTACATAGATACGTTTGTTAAATTTATTACCTTCGATAAATTCACATTCTGTTATATACAAACCAAAGAATTACTTCTGTTTGACCTTTTTCGAATCATTATTTTTTTTTTTTTTTTCTTTTTTTTCTATTTTTTATTTACAATTACACAATAATTTATTTATCCACATCATTAATTTCATTTATTTTTATATTTCATCCATCGATTAAATTTTATTCCTATCGAATTCTGAACAAATCGTATATCAATTAAATCATTAAAATTGAATATATTATATTTTAATTATTAAATAATATTATTCAATGATGAAATTTCGTAGTTTTGAACTTGGGAAAATATACAGATTTTAGATATATTAATTTATGGATAGTCGTTCATCAGTGTATGACGATAATAAAACAGTTTGGCTGTTTAAAAAGTAATTATCCACTTTTGATGATCTACTTGGCGCCACGAAAGTTCAATACGTTAGAGAATTATCATACCTACATAAATACATATATAAAGAATAATACATATATTTCTTCCTCTCCTCTTTCGCATTGTGACAAATATATCCGGCCACTATTTTTATTCGTCCCAACGTCATGAGCACGCGTTAGACACGACGATAAATGACCAAGGGATAAATAAAAAGCCAATTGTATATATTCACACACACACATACACAGACATACATGTTTATATAAAATTACAATCTTGTGCTTGGGATTTTAACAAAATAAATGCAAAATTCGTCAACGTCTTACGTGTATGCTCGTCTATGATCAATTGCGATAACGTGATGTCTCAAAAGTTTCTCCGAAAATAAAACAAAAAAAAATATTTATATTCTACACTATTACATATAAAAATAATATTAAAAAAAAAAATTAATTCTACACGAAATATCATAATAATTAATAAAATAAAATATCAAAATATAATTTTAAGTAAATGAATAAAAATAATAATATATAAATAAATAAATTTGTCTGTGACAAGCGTCACATTCATATATTCATATAGAGATACCCTTTTCATCAGGTATACAAATATAAATTATTCACATATAACAAACAATAATATAATATTATATAATGTAGAGCATTAAAAATGCTATTTCGAATATATATATATGTAATAGACACACGAACACGGGTTACAGTATATCGAATATCACAATATTGTGAGGATGCGCCTCCACGAGCAATAATGGCGGTCGAGGTGACAATTATCATAACAAGGCGAATGTATTTGGTATCCTATCATCAGTACGCATCTTTTCAACACGCATTTAACCATACACCAGTGTCTACAATACAAATTCTCACTCTTTCTCTATCTTTACTCTATTTCTCATTCCATTCCATCATCCACCTCACGTACAAGAATCCCCTGTTTAGGGTTCACATTGTCATGTTAATAGTGAACAATGCCAATCCCATTAGCATGGCATTGGGTTACGTGTGTATATTGGCCCCTTTGCGATATTTTTCTTCCGGTTATAGATGCGTATATTATTTTTACTTGATCAGGTAGTAGAAGGTCAATTTTTCACCTTATTCATCTATTCTCTCCCCTCCCTTGCTTGTTTGCTTCATCTTTTCTTTCTTCTATTTTTTTACTTCCTAATCATAATCTCTTCATTCTTTCTCGCCTTTTTATTCATATATTTTTTTTTTTTCTATTACTTCACCACTTTCTTTTTTTTTCCTTCTTTTCACTATTGTCCATTGACCACCTTCACCTTCAAGAAAGTGTAAATCGCTCGGTTCCTATTTATACATCCAAAACGAACCGGTTATTATACATATATATATATATATATATTTTTTCAAATTACTACATGAGAAGCCGTGGGTATATAAACAGAGAGAC
The DNA here is from genome assembly GCA_963920625.1 of Dinocampus coccinellae. NCBI lineage: Eukaryota > Metazoa > Arthropoda > Insecta > Hymenoptera > Braconidae > Dinocampus > Dinocampus coccinellae. The sequence continues at coordinate 5,824,623 of OY987185.1, read as the reverse complement.
ACACATAAACGCACGCATTTATATACATGTGTAATGTCGACGAGCGGTCGAGGCTAAATGTCAACAGGATAACGGTTTTGTGTGTTAGAGGATTACCCACCCAGTTTAGTAGCAGCCATCAGGACTTTTATATACATATATGTATTGTGAATAGGGTTAGTATAATATACAAGAGCGCATCTTACTATCATCGTTCTCGTTGGGTTCAGAATACACTGACAAAAGGTCGCGTGAACTTTGCAAAAGCGTTGCGGGATTATGACGCTTTGATATTATATATATATATATATATATAAATAGGGTGTATGTAACTGCGTGTAAATGTGTGCTAAACCATCAACAGGGTTGTGTTATAGAAAATATATATATATATATACAGAAGGGGGATGAACTGAAGGTTGGAACCTGCTTGCCAGTGGCATTCTACAGTTATCTACTAACCAAATACCTATTTATATGTATGCATATACATAATATGTTTGAAAGCCCGTAGAATCACGAAAACGTTATACAATTGTACGCGCGTGTATGTGTGTATGTGTGTGTGTGTGTGGATTGTGAATAGATGCATGAAATAATTCTGAAATGGATCTATGGAATGCATTGCGTTTGCCCATTTTCAACTCAAACCATTCGCGCTTACCACAATGTGTATTGCGCTGTATCTATTGATAAATTTAGTGGACAACGCAAACAATGTGGCAACAATGTCGATTATACGCTGATGTATTGGATATATGCGTACATGTGTATATAGTCAATGTGTTTTGATATAATTAATCGATACAGTTTACGTAGTATAAAAATTTCCTAAAAATATTTATCTTTAATTATTAATAATATCCCATATTTTTTCTTTCATCTCAAAATTATTTCAATCATTTTTTCTTTCTCTATCTTTCTCTTTATCTCTCTCTCCTCCTACCCTCCTCACTCTCTTTCTCACTCGTTCATTCTTTGTCTATATCGTAAGTAAAAAAATAAAAAAAAAAAAAATAAAAACAACGAAATTTTCCACGTCTCTTTTATTCATATATGAAATATATACATATGTAATTGCATGACATTTCAATAACATAAAGTAAAGACAAAGCAACAAAAGAAATTTAATTCCCACGGTAAATTTTTTTGTTGTTTTTTTTTTTTTTTTTTGTTTTCAGTTTATTTCCTTTATCATATTATTTATTTATTCATTATTATTATTATTTCTGTACTAAAAGCAATGACAATTTATATATTACACCTGTGTGTATATATAACACACATGTAAACAAATACATTTCGATATTTTTATTAATTTTTTTTTATTCTTCATATTTTGTCAACTCGTCAGATTGATATCCAAGACACGACGAATGAAAATTGATATACATTTATATATTAGATGTAGAAATGTTGTTGGACGCGTACTCGGTGTGCCGGTTGCTCGCGTGGGCGCATAATATATTCTTGGAATAGACAATGTGGTGTGTGAGAGAGATCAACGAACAGAGAAAGAGAGAGAGGTAGAGAGACGGAGGTGATGCAAGGGGAAAATAATGCGGTGGTAGTGGATATATAGAGTGAAGGGCTATAGAAGCCAACTCAGGCGCGAATTGAGTGCGCTCGCGAGCGCCCTCTATAACGAAGCGTTGACGCGACCATAAAACGACGACAAGGCCAGCGGCACCATCGCCAGCGCGGATTTATATGTATACATTGCCGATGAAGACAATGAGTGGCGGGAGAAAGTGCGAGAAATGAGGTAGATTGAGGTACATAGTGTTATACATATATATGTGTGTGTATATGTATATAAAGATTGTGGGTAAAGAGTATATATTGCGCATATAGCGCATTGCTATTCCCGTGCGTACTTTTGCGTCAACTTTAGCCCGGGGTAAAAATGTCAGTGATGTTCCCCAAATGTCAGCTTTTACCCCTTACACACGCGTTATTTTCTTTTTTGTTGATTTTTTTTTTTTTTTTTTTTTCTTTTCTCTTTTTTTCGTAAGTTTCATACAGTTGGGTCTCTTGACATTGTATGGACATCAATGTTGTGGATGTAGAATGTGAGGAAATTGAAAAATCTTCATTTCTCTTTCATTTATATGAATATTCTTTTTATCTTGTCACGTTTTGTGTATGTGTCTGTGTGTTTAGAATGAAAGTATAGAGAGAGGTGACGATTTTTTGATGGCATCTCGCGAATTAATGCCAGTGTTGCTAAGAAAAAAAAAAAAAAAAAAAAAAAAATCATGATACAAAAATATAATCGTGTTCTACGTCACCGCGGGCGATTCAATGAATTTTCCATCTTTCCTTTCTCTACAGCGGTGTATATATGAATGATTTTTTTCGTTTTTTTTTTCTTATCGTTTCACGTGGTTGAAAATTTTCCACGTCAAGAATTTTTCCGATTGCTTCCGGTTCTCATCTCAGTAAAACTCTTTGATCAATTATTAAAACGCTGTATTTTACATTATTTTTCTTATATAATTATTATTATTATTATTATTATTATTTTTTTTTTTCATCTTATTTGAAAATACATATAAGCAAGCGTAGATTGTTTATGGTGTGTGATGCATATTTTTTAAGTTCACAACCTCAAGTAAGAGACACAAGATGTGAAACAGAAAAAATATTACTACCCGCGGTGAGCGTTAATGAAGCTGTCCAAAAGTAAATCTCATATACACGTGTGTATACGCGACTTGGCATCGAAGAACGTGACCGTGAAACAGAACATATATCTTATGTGTATATAAAAAAAATTATATATATATATATTTCCCCATACTTGTTTATAACTAGAAAAATGATAAAAAATAAATAAATAATTGATAATTATTATTTTATATATTATTTTTATTTGATAATATATTTTAGATTGTACATAAAAAATTATATTCAAATATAGTCATTGATTTATGAATGATATATATATATATATAAAATGAAGAATGGACAAGATTGAATGTGATTCAGCGCGAAAAATATGTAGGAAGCAATTGGCAAGGCGATAAATCTGACAAGGCGTGTGCCGAGCAGACGCGCCGGCTGCTGTCCTACGACGTTGCTTTAGCATAACCTCACAACCTTATATTTCTCTTTTTCTTTTTTATTTTTTCCACACACACACACACACACATATATATATATATATATATCTTTATCTATCTTTCCTTCTTCATCATCTCTATATCTCCCTAACGGACGATGTTGCGCGCAGTAACGCCCTACACCCTTGACTCGTATCGTCGTCGTTGTGTCGTGTGGTCTCGAAAACTGAGGGAGAGTATAATATAGATGGGTTGAAGAAGGCGGTGGCGGCAGTTCGCCAAGGACATACGACAACACCGACAAGTTGATATATTGGGCGAAACCTCTGATGGGTCCACATCGTTATGGTTTTACTCATATCAAGTACTTCTCAACTAAATTCTAATGTCAACACATTTGTACGTGTCAAAAACTCCATTTTTATCATCATCCAATTACTAGAATTTTTTTAATACTGTATAATTTTTTTAATTTCTTGAAATTTAACTCGACTATTTATATATATAAAAATATAGATGTAATAGTTAAAATAGAAAAGTGAGAAAAGAAGAGAATGTGAAAGTTGATATATAATAGAGAGAAAGAAAGATGTATAGGGGAAGCCAATCGAGTTAGCGGCATGTCATTCGAGAGCAGACCATGCGCGATACATATAACCGCTAATATAATTGCATTCGATGCGGCTCACGCGAGGGTTCGCCCACCACAAGAAGGGTGACCTCTCCCCTTTTTTGATAAAAAGAGAAGTTGAAGGGTCGAAATGCGCGCACGGTACAGTATCGCCCTAGTATTTTCTCTTTCCGCTGTGCACAGCTCGCGCGATTCAATTGTATTAAAGGGAGAGAAACAGGATTCTATATATATATATACGTATATATGTCCTGCGTAGCAATGATACGATCCTGTCGTACGCGTGTGCTCTTCTCCCTCTTTCTCTCCCTTTCTAAATCTTTTTTTTTTTTTTTTTTTTTTTCTTTCATTCTGCTGCACAGTTGTCATGTATATATACATATATGTATTCGCCGCCGCAATTGTGCGTGTTTTGCGCTCGCTTTTGCGGTCAAACCACACCCTTATATTCAAAGTAAGAAAAAAAAAAAGGTTTTTTTTTTTCTCATATTTTGTCTTTCGGGGTATAAAATGAAGCAATAGAAATATTAGGAAATAAAATAAGACAAAAAAAAAAATTAATTTTTCCGACATTTAACAAAATTTTATGTATAGGTAATTGCCCATTTCGTGATATTCTTCATTCTCTCTTCCTCTCTGTCTATCTATCTCTAAAATTAATAATTATGTTTACTATATTCGTAAACAATTGAAAATCATCATCACCTCAAACCAACAGAATATACTGAGTCAGATGAGTGTGATCGTCGTTGTCTCCTATCCAAAAGCCACATTGCTAATTACCAAGTCACTCTACAGCTGCTTCCCTCTACTCATATTATGCACATATATATATTTGAGACTATTATTCTCCCCAGTGTCTTGGCGGAAAGCGTGCAAAATTTATCCGTCGCCTTATTTATTCCCGCAGGGTAAAATGTGAAAATATAAAAAATAAAGAAGAAAAGTTGGATGATAGTGTAGACGTATATCTATAGAAAATGTATAGAAGAAAAATATATAGGTAAAAAATAAAATTTAAAAAACAAAAAAAAAATGAATGAATGAATGAACACATAGTCCGTGCACGCAGTGAAGTTTTACTTGCCTCATTATATATATATATATGTATAGTCGTCAGGAAGGAAAAAGGGAGAAGGAGCACATCATGTAGTGGTGGAGCTACCGAGCACCAGACCATATTCCACTGCTCGCTCGGCTCGTTAAGCGAACAAAAAATAATAAATCACCACTATTTTTACTTCCCGGGGCCCGTGTCGGGTTTTGGATATGTATATATATAAATGTTAGAACAGTTGACTGAGATAAATTTAATAACTCAACTGCGGTGTAAAATGCACGAGTCTATATATTAAATTTATACATTATATAAAATTATTCGAATAAAACAATTAAAATTAGTTTTTTATTCTAATTTTAATTTTTTAAATTTTTATTATTGTCATTTATATTATTATTATTATTATTATTATTATTATTATTATTATTTGTATTCATTGATAATAAATGAGTTAATTATAATAATAAATATATTATTATTATCTTATTTATTTTTTCATTCATTTTTAAATATGAGAATTATAATTTTCATTGTAGTTATGTGCGTGTAGACGTGTATGAATGTTTGGATAATTTTTTTTTTACACTGTAACATTAATATTAAATAAAAAATATTAATTGAGAATTTTATATGTATAATGTGTATGTATTTATTTTGTAATAATGTTTAATCGAGTTTAATTATATTATTAATTAAATATGATGACAGTGATATATATAATTGTGATAAAATAATATACAAAATTACCGTGAGATTTTAAATAATAAAATATAATCAGTTCTCATATATGGTGACTCATAATTTTTAAATTATATTAATAATATGAATAAATAAGAAAAATAATTCACATTTAACGTATCATAATATGGAATTAATTCCTATTTTTTTTTTTTTTTTTATTTAAATGTATAAATATAATTATTTCTCGTTATTACATTATTCAGTCTACGAAAGAAAAAAGAAATTAAAAAAACACGTAATATTGATATATTGTAAATTTATCATTATAAATAAATAAATAAATAAATAAATAAATAAAGAAATAAGTAAATAAAAAAGTTCAGATATTTATTTCTGATAAAAAAAAAAATAGTGAGGCAACTTTCTCCTACTCTTCTTTTTTTATCTGTTATTTATTATTATTATTATTACCATTTATTTATTATTATTACTTTTTTTTTTTTTTTCATTCTCTCTTTTTGCTGTTGGCATCCCGCTGAATTACGACGACGTCGATTCACTGCTGTGCCATTTTAAAAAGCGCGTATATATATATATATGTACCTTTAGCGATGAGAAAACCAAGTGCAAGAAGGACAAAAAAAAAGAGACTGTGTGTGTGTGTGTGTGTGTGTTGTATGAAAGAGAGAGAAATAATAAAAAGCGAGAAAGTCATTTTTGAAATGAGGTATAACCGAAATGTGCGACGTTAAACCCCGTTCATCCCTCTTATAACGCAACTTCTCCTTCATCATTGCCTCCTTGTGCCTACTTAAGGCCCCGTGAAATATGAAATTAAATTCATTAGGTCCGTGGTTATAATAAATCGAATGGATTGTGCGTGAGTGCTGTGTGGCGTGCGGGCTTATAACTCAGCTCAGTTGAATGGAAAATGATGAGAAATGTCTCTCATTGAGCGGTGGGGGGTCGCACGTCCCTTTGGGCCTTTCGTATATGCAAACTTGTGGGACGTGGCCAGTTATCACGCGCCATCCCAAACCCAATGTATATAATAATTATTTATACACATATATATTTGTGCAAAAAGAGTGAGAGAAAGATTGGAGTAACAGTCAAGATTCTGTGTATCATAAACACCCTCGTAACGATCAACAAAATAATAATAAATTTTCTATATATCCTCATTACAACTTTTTTTTTTATTCTCGTTTTTCATTCACAAAATATTTATTATTATTATTATCATTATTATTATTATTTTTCATATGGTGATGATTGTAAAAATGGTATTTGGACAATGTATACACATATTTGAATGCTTACATTATTTAATCTACTAGAGACTTGTTGATGTCACACGACATGATGTCAAAACACCTCACGTGTAAAAAAAAAAAAAGTTTCAAGTATTTTCTATATATATATATATGAATCCACATGGTGGGAGAAGAGATTTATGGGGGTGCCTTTTACACACCGTTATAACATTTGTGTGACGTTAAATGACTTTTCAGTATGAATAGAATAAATGGGCTGTGATTTGTACATCGACATATAGACAGTGTATATATTGTTGAACACATATGGATACATGTATGCATACATATATATAAGTGTGTGTGGGTATGTGTGTATACATAGTTACTCAGTGTCTCTTCTATACCACTTGGACAAATAATGGATTTGTGTTTTGGGCGCGCACGCACTCGTGAAAACATAATGACCACACGAGTTTGTGTCTGTTTGTATATACAATGTATATATATGATGTATTTGACTGAGCTCGTGGTTTTTATTGTCACACAATTTGATGTATACAACTGAGAAAAAAATATTTCCAGTTGGTAAAAATTTGTGTGCTATTATGTTGTACAGTAAACGTGGACAATATATATTTTGAAAATGACAAAAATTCAGGAGAGAATGAAAAAAAAAACAGCTGCGTATTTATTTACGGAGATATACACACGGATAAGTGTATATCTTATTTATAAAATAAAAAAATAAAAAAAAAAAAATAATAATAATAATTATAATAATAAATAATAAATAAAGAATGCAAGTAAATTATGTTGAATTTTAAAGTATGAATTGAATATTGAATGAATATTGAAATATATTTTATAAAATTCCAAAGTTTTATAAGTTAACTTTATCACACGTGTTAAAATACAATTTTGCGAGAATAATAAACGAAAAAATTCAGGTAATATATCTATATACTACACTTATACACACTATTCAATACAAAAAATCAGAAAAGAGAAAAAAAGAAAAAAAAAAACATAAAATAATTTTAATCAACATAACATTTAACAAATATAAAAATAAATAATTCTAACAAATTTTATTCTCTCTCATTTACCTTTCACCACTTTTTTTTCTTTTTTTTTTCCTTTTTTTTTTCTTTCTTTTTTCCTTTAATTTATAACCAATATACATTTTACATACATCAGAATAAATTTGCCCGGTGTTTCACTCACATACATATCTTTAATTACATATATAAAAATACACAGTGCGATTGAAAGTATATAAATAAATTTATCTGAATGCATACAGAACAAATTGCGTATAAATCGTCTGTTGTTCATATACAATTGAAGAGTATATACTGCCCATTGCATAAAATGAAGGCGAATAGAAAACATCCGGTGGTGGGTCCATTGAAATAAACGACAGCCCATTATTATATATCTACCTACTGTACATATATATATATAAATAGTAGACATTACTACTATACCTATTTCCTTCAAGAAGGTCCAGACATATAATATATATTCACACACATACACAACCAACGTATCATCTCATCGGCCGATTAGGCTCATTGTGGATTCTGGCTCGTGCCCTTCTCTCCTCTTTTGGATCTTCATACACGTATATATGTTAGAGTGTGTAAAAGACCCGGTGGTCTGCACTGAATGGCCTCTCACGTGTGTGCGATCGTCTTAAACGTAAAAATCGAAAGAAGATGAAACGGCTCTCGAGTCTTTCCTCTCTATCATTGACGTGGAGTTACAATAGAATGAGTGAGACAAATAAATTTCCTCCTTGTCAAGGGACACACGATGCATTTTTCGCGTGATGCGGGAGAAAGATTGTTTGTCAGATAGAGAGAAAAATCAAAGAAAAGAAGGAAAAAGAACATGTGAGTGAGAGAGGAAGGAAAAAAAAAAAAAAAAAAAAATACTATAGAATGAGAGGAAGAGTGAAAAGATTGTGGGTCCATTGTCGCGTGAATGGGGCCTTGAGAGAAGGGCAAACACGCTTAACCTCTCGGCCTATTGTCGCATTCGTTTATCCGATTTAATGCTGTGTGTATGTATCGTGTCTGTTGGTAGCACGCGTCTCTACTATTTCTATATATTACACTCATTTTGCAATTGTTGATTGCGTTAAATTCATTGCATAATTTTAATTCTTTATATTTCATTTTTTTTCTTTCTTTTTTTTTTTTTTCTATTGAGATAGTGATAATTAGTATACAGTGAAACGACAAAGATGTGGAGATAAATGAAATTTCAATCGTTAAATTATAAATATTGTGTTTATAATAGTTAATTATGACATAGTGAGAAATAGTGCAAGCACAAATGTGTTTACACTCTCACTTATATTCTCTCTCTCTTTTTTTTTTTTCTCCTTTAATTCTCGCTTATATTTTATCTCACCTTTACTCTCAATTTATATTGAAATCAAATGAAGAGACGAAATCAAATGTATGCGCGATCTTTCACGGGGCGGACACGGCCCAAGCTCAAATTATTGGATTACGTGTCGTTCTATTGTGTGTATTGCAACGACACAACGTGTCCAGCTGCGGATTGTGAAGTGCCAGAGTTAGGAGAGTATACATATATATATAAACCCTTGGGATATATGTATACATAAGCGGGAGGATGCAAGAAAATACGTGTTTGAATGAATGAAGAATTGAGAAAGAAAAGTGAAATACTGTATGGGAATATATGAAAATAATATATTTCCTTCTGTCGTTTATATATATATTTTTATGATTGATATTTATTCAAGTGACTGGACGGGAATTTTTGGTGAAAAATACACGCGTGCGACAGCAGTTGGATGAGAAAATTTTTCAAAAATAAATAAAAAAAAAAAAAAAATAATAATATATATGCACGTTATATAATACGACTTTTATATTCTTTTCATCATTCAATATGTGTCAAATTTTTCTTCTTTCTCATCTTTTCATTTTTTTTTTTTTTTTTTTTCCTTCTTCTTCTCCAGATTTTTTGACATCACATCACATGCATATTTTTCTGTCTATCTTCAAAATATTTCAATTTTTCAATATTAAATGTTTTATTATAAAAAAAAAATTAATATACTAATAATAATAATAATAATAATAATAATAATAATAATAATAATAAAGCGTGGATGATGTTTGTATAAATATTTATTTGTGTGTACTGTGATAAAATAAATGCGTTGACATATAAGTGAGACGCTGTACGACGCTTTGAGATTAAGTGGAGTAAAAATCCTTTGACTCGTGACTTGATGTCTCTCAGGCATATAACTGTCCGACACTTTCATTCTATATAGGTGTGTATATATATATATATAAAGCTTAACAAACGAGCGCGTGTGGAACGCGCGCGAGTCTCTTCACCAGAGCAAAAGAGGGAGAAAACTATAGAGAGATAAATAGATATAAAGTGTGTAAGATTGAAAGAGTCGAGAGTGCAAGAGTGCGAGAGAGAAAGGAGAAACGTACACGCGTGCCACGCATTACAATCGACCACGTTATATATATATATATATATATATCCCATACCAAAACTGTATCTCAATCGCGCGCACCATTGTAATCCTCTTCGACATTCCCCACTGTGTGCAAAAACCAGTTCCGCATATTTTCAAGCCTACAAAACAATACTCACCCCTTATATACAAGATTTTTTTTTTTTTTTTTTTTTTTTTTCTTGCATAATATCTATGTATACATGAACATAAATTCTCTATTTATATTTATAAAAAAAAATTTTATTTTATTTCTAAAATTGTGTAATACTTTAATTAAATCCTTTAAAATTTTTAATAATTTTGATATTTACTGTCTAGAAATTTCACAAGAATTTATTCAAATTATAGTAAATAAAAAAAAAAAATTAAAAAAAATTAAAGTTGATTGTGATTTATAAATTAAACGATTGTGAATTTATTAAAATTTGACAGGACGACGAGACAACGTGTGTTTTAACGAAGATGATAGTTGTATATGTACATGTTTCTATATATGGATGCGCGAGTGGCCGGAGAGGGATATGAGAGGGTCAAATAATCCAGTTAGTCGTTGAATTTTCGCGTCGACGCGCTTGACCATTCGCAGCATTTTAGTGAAGTATGGAAATGAAGGGCATTCGTCCATTCGTATGGACATCCAGACACTACGCATATATATATATTTCTATATCTATATCACTTCTGTATAAATTCTCTTTTACTCTATTTCTCTCTCATGCATACTCACTCACCCCTCTAACAGTGTGTTATACAATACACTACTCTACCAACTGTACATGCGGCCCCATCTCCATTCCAACGTCACTTTTGTCCACTCGCTATCACTCGCTGTGTCGCTTTGTTATACAATTCACACACACACACACACCCCACACACAATAAATATATATATATATATATTTATATATAATATATATAGATGTCTGACGACAATTAACTAACGAGAGATTGACACAACTTATTAAATGATATCTGCATCATGGAATATTTATAATATATATCTCTGTGTATAAATTTCGCATATCAACTGGACATTCACGTTCATATATAAATAAAAATTTAATTCAACAGTTGAATTATAAATTTTTAATAAAAATTAACAAAAAAAAAAACGAAAAAATATTTATGTAAAATCAAAGATTTTTCATTGTTTATTATTATTATTTTTTTTTTTTTTTATCAATTATATCTTTGTTTTCATCTGTTTATCTGTGTATTTAAATATGTGATGGTTTTTTATGTATATATTAATATCAAGGATAAAATGTGGTGTCTACAAAATCACCCTAGTGTTGAATGTAAGGGATGAATGTATATAGAGAATGCGCGAAACGAATTGCCAAGGGGTTATAACATAATTGTATTAGTTGGCAGTGTTGTGGCGAGAGAGTGGAGATTGAGAAAGAGGGAGCCGTGAAATTAATGCCTTTGGCTTATCAGTGGTCTGACACTTTCTATATATATGTGTGTGTATATGTGTATGTTGGGGTATGCGAGTGTGTGTAAGTTAAAAGTCGCGTTGGCGCAACGGTTACAGGGTCAGTGGCGTAGTAATGCGCAAATTCATGAGATAGGAAGTAAACTATTTCTATGTACACTCGTGGGATCCTATAAATGTTTTCTATATATATATTTATACACGAGTATGCAAAGGAATCACAAGCCAAGAAAGGTATCTGCATGTAGATAGGATTGTGACTATTACCAGCCACTAATGAAGGCCCCATTAGGCAACAGAGACGTGTGCAATAGTGCAATAACATCAGGGTGAACAATTTTTTTTTTCTTTATTTATTTAACTATCATCAATTTTTCTCCTCTCCATTTTCTTCTTCTCATTATTATTTTTTACTTTTTACACGTACATTTCACGATTCATTAGTGAAGTCGAAGTGATATATTTGTGTTATCAAGTATAAAAATTATTTCACATAATTTTATAATTAGAAGAATAAGAAAAAAAAATTTTCTTTTTTTTTTTTGTTTTTTTTTTGTTTTTTATTGTATTCATTTTATATTTATTTTGTTACTTATGAGTAAAAATAGAATATGTTCACGTGAAATTTTTCACGTGATTTGAATGTGTAATTTATTTTATTGAGGATAACAGTTGCATTTAAAAAAAAAAGAAATAATATATATATATATATATTTTTTTTTTTATTTTCTTTCTCTTATTTATATATGATATTTATTTATTTATGTATTTATATTTACATGTTGACAACAATAGTAGACCCATCGACCTCAAGACAACATTGATAAAGAAGTGAGAAGAATAAGATGGTAAATAAGATAAGTATTGTCCGCGTGTCGATTGTCGCTTACACACGCATACTCATATAATATATATGTATTCGTATATGTATATATAATACCTATTCTATGTGTATATATATCGCGACCAATCTCTCGTAAGTCGATAGTTCAATCTCAGCAATTCCGCCCACAGCTGCATGGCGCGAACATTCTTTCTCCCCCCACCCTTCTCTTTATATATACGACGAAGCAACAGAATGTTATATAGATCTATATAGCACCCTCGCTTGCGGTTCTTGTCCCCGATCGTCATCATCGCCAGCATAAAACGCGCGCCGGGGAAAGTAAAATAAAACGAATCTGTCACGCACACACTCGACAACGAACTGCTCGTCTCTTTGCGTCTTTTGCTCTTTTACTTTTTTTTTTTTTTTTTCCTAAAGAAAAGTATATGAAGAACATATATATATATATATATATCATATTGAGCGTTGTTACAGAGAGAAATCGCTGTAGTTGAATGTATATAACGTTGTATACATATATATGTTTGATATCATATCCTTTGCTTTATTTAACATATATATCTTCTTCCCTCTCTTTCTTTTTTGTTTTTTTTTTGTTTTTCTACCTCTGCAACCAACGTTGCTTCAATATCTAACCGTTGTTGGTATTATATTTTTTCACGACGCATATGTATATTGTATATACTGAATCACATGTGACGACACGATGTCGGGCGTGACGAAATGTGAATATATATATATATATTTTTTTCCATTTCTGAATTTTTTTTTCTTTTTTTTTTTTTTTCCTTCTTGACAATTCAATTTTTAAATTGGACACAGTCTCGATATTTGTACATGTTATTGATCAAAATTTTTATAAAATATCATACATACATGAATTTAATAATACGTGACATAAATTGTGTTGAAAGAAAGGAAAAATAAATAAATTTTTTTTTATAATCATAAAAAAAAAAAAAAATAATGATAAAATTTCATATTCATATTGTGATATTTTTTTTTTTTATTATTAAATATATATATATATTTTTTTTCCTCCTTTCGGAATGATTTATATTAGAATATGTTCGTTTAACATGTTATGTTGTAGATGAGAAGAAATTCCACGAACAAGAAAAACGTATAAAATATATATATATATATATATATATATTTACTAAAAAGTATATGTATACATGGGAGAGTAGAGAAAATATGCGTCAAATGAGCAACAAATGCGTCGCAAATTTACGAGCATCGCAAAACGTGTCTATCTTATCCCATACTCCCATACACTCTTCCTTCATCCAATTAACTTTCCGATTTGCGTCCCGTGTGTTGCAAATAGTTTTGTCGACGATGCAAAAGAGCGACGAGCCTTCAACCCTTTCACGCATAAATCCCTGTCAAGTTTCTTTAAGAATACTTAGGAATTCTTTTATTATCCTTTTTTTGTGTTTTTTGTTTTGTTTTGTTTTGTTTTTTTTTTCTTTTTTTTTTCACCTCATTCTCATTCTACATAACACATTTATGAAGAGGGCATATCTTCTCAACGTGAATCCATAGCCCATTAGCTTCATTTCAACCTCGATAAAAAAATTGAATAATAATAAAAATATATAATAATAATAATAATAATAATAAATCTACAAATAAAATTATGTATTCAAAATAAATCCATATTTTTTGTCTTCATCTATTTTAACCAACCCTTCTTTGACATCTTCATTGATACACACGTATATACATTGAAAGAGTAAATATATTTTCGTGTGTCAAATACTCTTGAAAGCTTTATATCATCCAGCAGATGCACTCGACCGAGATGAGTTCGAGCTCGTGGATTAAAGTAGAGCGAATAATAATAAAATGAAACGAAAAAGGAAAAAAAATCGCGACCCCGACCCCCTGCGGCTCAGTTAACAATGCGAGATAGAGAGTTAGCTGGCCACAAATGCCAACCGAGGGGCTGTGGCAAAAGTCCGAGTGAGTGAACAAATATTTAATACATGAACGAACGAAAAGGAGAGAGAAGGAGAGAGCAAGAGACCCGAGGGTGGAGGAGTCAGACGAGTAGTCTGGTTTGCAGATAACCGAGCCCCCAACGGGTCTCTCTATCCTATCGTGTCACGGACTACCACCCCTGCTGTTGCTCGGTGGTTGCAGTGGCGTCGACGCGCGTTTCCACCACCACCATCACTATCACTACAGTTACTATCACTACAACACTACTGCCATGACCGACTATTTGCTTTCAACCCCTCATGTTGACTACTCCACTCGACTCCTCGTGTCAGCGATTGTCGTTTCCTATGCTCACAATATATAAAAACACTATATATTTATTTTCTTGTTTCATTCACACACGTAAAGTAACAATTTTTTTGTTTCTTTTTTTTTTTTATTCTTCTGATTTCTTTTTAATTATTATTTATACATTGACGTGTATTTCAAAAATTCATAGCAATATAATTGTTGAATTGATTCCTGAATATATTTCTCATAATAATTATGTATGTCATTTAATAAAATATATGTACAAAATATATATGTGACTGAGTGATGTTTATTTATTTGTATGTGTGTGTTTATGTGACATTGGTACAACATGTAGTGATGGGTCCTTGCGATGAAGTTTTTACCACGTCATTGCGTGACGATTCTCAGTTGAATGTAAAACGCATGCGACACATGATGAGACCATGGACTCAATGACATTGCATTTAAATTTCTTTCGAATAAGCTATTGACAATGAACAATAAAAAAAAAATATATATATGAATAGATGCTTATATATAATTGAAGAAGAAATGTCTGATAAATTCAGATGTCCATCAATAATTAATGATAAGAAAAAGAAAAAAAAAAATTTTATCATCAAAAATATTTTTGATTGTATATTTAAATATCATAGTTGAATTTTTATACTCATTGCATTGATGCTCAATTGTTGAAGGTTTTTTTTTTTATATATATACATATATAAATACGTAGGTTACTGATCAGAGATTGGTGTGTGTTAGTACATATATATGTATAGCAGTAATGCAGGTCGTAGCTCTCGTGAGAGTTGAACGTATATGAAAGGAGAAAGCCAATGTGATGACTGCGATTGGATCAGTTCGTGGTTCCAAGTCACAGTAGATATATACTTGAATATATGAGTTTGATTGTTATGGCGTGGATAGTATATATATGTAATGCATAGTTTTATACGTACATATACATTGAACGTGTGTCCCGTTGGTTGAGCTCTCGATAAGTTGAGAAATCAAATTGTCGAGAACTGATCGCTCTTTATATACCAGGGTGGAAAAACATGGCTTTTACATATTCACATATATATACATATATAAATTTTCAATATGCAGATTATGTGAGAGAGGTAAGTTAATGGAAATACAAAAAGAGATTAATGGTTTTAAACATAAGTTTCAAATAGTAAACAGATATATCACGATAATGTTTTGAATTAAATTGTTTTTGTTTCTCCATTCAAAAAAACGAAAATCAATATATATGTACATATATATTTTCTATACTTCAAAAAAAAAAATAAAAAAATAAAAACGATATTTTACAGATGAATTTTATCACAGAAATAAATATCCAAAGTTCAATAAAAACAAGAGAGGGAAAAAAAAAAAAAATTCTATTCATCCGCATCAATCCAATCTAAATCTAATGAAATATATACATTTACAAATATATACATACATATATTTATATATCCATAAGAGAATTGCTGACATAATACACACAATTGACGGGCTGTCCGCTTAGCTGATGATATATATATAGTATTTGTAGTTTGTTGCCTAGAGCATTGAGAAGGGGGTTGAAGGTAGAAAAGGCAAAGATGGAAGTGTATAGAGAGAAGAGAGGAGGTATAGATCGTCCGACGGTGATAACGTACGAAGGCTTGGTAGAAAGCCAGCTTGGACAGGACGCGACCTGTCATCGGATGTATGTGCTTTTACGTGTATATACATATATATTCAACTACAAGGGAGATGGATAGATGGATGGATAGATAGAGGGTGAGAGTATTGTCTACAATGGGCATCTAACACGACCAACCGAATGACATTGTACACTGGTGGACGTTGAGCGTTGCAACATTTCCATAGTATTGTGAGACACACGTGGATTCACCAATAGTAAATTTCACGTATTTCTCGTACTCCCACTTACGCTATTCCCTTTTGACTGTTTCTACTTCAATCTCACAGCCTCTAAACCGTCCTTGCTTTGAGTGAAATTATATATATATATATATGTATATGTGTGAGTGTGTGTGTGTGTGTGTGTTTACATGTGTGCTATTGAGTATAGATGAATGTTTCGTATTATATGTTCATGTAATTTGGTTGGAAGGCCAAGTCTGCATGCCAATATATTGTCAAGCTCGGTAAATTGTATGTTTGTTTATTGCCAAGTATTATATATAGGTCGTATTGTTGAATGTGGAGAGATGAGTGTGTCATTTAGCAGTCGGTGTGTGTTTAATTCACATTCAGTATTGATGTGTGGGTGTGTGTATTTATATGCGTGATAAATGTGATATTATGTCTATTGAAGAAATTTCATGAGTTGAATTGGTGATATTTGTGTAATTAAATGATATTGAATTTTGAAAAATAATTTTTGATTGAGTAGTGATGTATTACAATTCATTGTAATATATAAATAATAAATTTTATATTTGACTTACCCGTGGTAAATAAAACGATTGCTTTGAGACAACTGTATTCCGCTGAATCAACATGTAATGCCTTTAATTTTTCCACTTGCTCTTGAAATATTCTAATGTGATCCATAAAAGCAACAACACGATCAGCAGCCATTGGTGATGCATGAAGACCCGCAGCAGCGAGTAATGGTGCAACATGAAGTGGCATTGAGCATTGACTTGCATTCAATACAAATAGCTCACTCCAAACTAACCTCAATAACGCCACTTGATCAGTGACTTGCAAATCCGGAAAAAATGGAATATTTCTCGCCCATTCAACAGCAGAAAATAATAATCTCGCTGCTAATTCACATATATTATCAATGCCCATAATATTATTTGGTTGCATACATTGGCCATAACGTGATGTTGGATATGGCTCAGCTCGCAATAATAAACTGATGTATGATGACAAGTATGAGTGACCATTTAAACTTGCGCATGCGACCGCATCGCCATTTGAAAGGCCAAATTGACCAGGTAATCCTGGTAATGACGGTTGCGATGGTGGTACACGTCCACGTTGTACCGCTGCAACAGAGAGAAAAATAACAATTTTAAAAATTAATTCGACATACATTTGTCTCTTTTCAAAATTATCTAACATCAAATAATTCATAATAATTATATCGTTAATACTGACCAACGCATTATTTTAAATTCTCTTAAAAAAAAAAAATAATAATAATAAATTTTAATGAAATTTTATATAACTATCGATATTTATTTTTCTCATTAGAAAAATATTTTTGTGAAAATAAATTATTTTTACTTTACTTTTTAATCATTATTATTCTCAATAGGGCTATTCACATTCCACTGTTGACTCAACTATATATTTATATTCGTGTATATATATATATATATATATGTTATACCTAGTATATGTGCGCACATAAAATGTGGTGGTATATTGTAGAAAGGATTGCGAATGCGAAAGGGAGACGGGGGACGCGATGAGAGCCACGAGATCGGTGAACGCGAGGTATTGCACACGTTCAAGATGTTAGTAATGGTGGTGGTGGTGGTGGTGGTTTGGCGTCCCGCTGTGAACAGCCTCTTTCTTCTACCTCTTTGGGATTCCACCGTAGATACGTTTTGCAGTTAACGAACGCGCTGATGGACGGGTGGACGCGCGCTCGGTGGCGTTGAGCGTTAGCCACATCAGCTCAATTCGCCTTTTATTATTATTCATTTTTTTTTTTTCCTTACCCTTGCCCGCCTGCCCACCCTCACCCATCACGATTGCATCTGGGTAAAAGTATTAAAAGGCAAAAGAAATGTGTACTCGGGTACCCACATGTGTATGCACACTCACACGCGTCAATCAAAAAATCAAAATTAATGAGAGAATGAAGAAAAAAAGAAAAAAAAAAAAGGAAAATAATAAATATTATCCAAACGAGGATAATGATAATTTATATAATGCAGTTATATGTATTTTAATGATGATCAGAGCCTGTACATACGTGTCATGTACATACAATTTCAATAGAATTGCAATGAGAATTTTGAATTCATAAAATAATATAGACTTTTGTATTGGTATGCATATTCAGTACCGTTAACTTGAAAGATGGTACTTTTTCTCTCACTCAATTTTCTCTTTTTCTTTCTCTTTCTCTTGAAGTCGATGGGTACTTGACTGTTAGTATATAATATATATATATATATGTATAAATACTTGTATACTTCGAGCGAATCCCTTTTATATCGTTAGCTTCTTTGCATATAACTATTGAATTGGCAAGAGAATTATCTGATTGAATACTATTGATAATAAATGTAGTGTGTGCCATTTTCCCTCAAGTATATTTAAGATTGAAATTGAATTTACATATATTATATATATAAATTATTTTTTTTTACTTCTCTGTAAAATATTGCATGATGTATCGTGACAGATATTTGATTTAATGTTCTATACAAATGCGCTTAATAAATGCGTATAATATATTTGTTGAAAAAAATTAATATATATATATATATATATTTTTTTTTTAATTTTCATGTATTAATAAATAAATAAATAAATAAATAAATGAATATAATGTGTATTGCGAAATACGATGAGTAGAATTGTGTGCAGATAATTTGATTCGATGATAATATAGATATTTAAAAATATAAGCAAAATAAATTGATGGAAATGAAGAAAAAAATAAAATATATGTATATACCTGTTTGAGCAAAAATTCTTGTGAATCTTCATTCGTCAAATTTACATGATTTGAAATGCAAATTTTTTGTACACTTGTGGCGCACGTAAAAATCAACACTCGTTTTTAATAAAATGAAATTCATTAATATACGACATTAAATACATATGTGTATAGATTATTGACTGATGGTAGTGAAAAAAAAAAAAAAAAAAAAAAAAAGTTGATTATTCAAAATTATTCACGTACGATGAAAATTCATATAAAATAAATTGTTCAATAATATTTTTCGTAATTTTATTTTATTTATTTTTTTTTTTTTTATCTTCAAATATATTTTCACACCTATCTAATATTACTTAATAAACTTTTTTTTTTTTTTTTTTTTAAATTTTAATGCATGTTCAAACGCGTGCGACAACGTTGGGGTCACTAATATGATGAAAGACTTGGTAATAAATATGTATAATTTCCTCTCAATTTATCTCTATATACACACATTAAAAGAAAGGAAAAAAATAAATTTTTTGTTAAAAATATTAATATTATTCTCTCCCCCCTCCCTCCCTCCCTCCTCCCCCCCATGCTCTATTCGCATTGCATTCAATATTCACTATTTATTCATTTTTTTACATTATATTCCCATTTATTCATTCACCAATAAATTATTATTATATTAATAATATTTTTTATCACTTATATTATTTTTAATATAGCAGATTTTAATCCGGTCATCCACCTACAAATTTCTCTTATGCCAATAACCCACATGTTGAACGTAGGTCATTGGGTTACGATTGAGCGCACGACCTACGTCTTCTTCGTGTTCTTTTACTACGGACAAGAGCATCACGCAGATATATAATGCACAGTTTTAAATATATGTAGACACATGATATTGAATAAAATTGAGTTCACATCACGTTAAATTACCTATCAATATATACATATATGTACTATATATAATTTTTTGTCATATATATATATATATATATATACGTAGAAATACAGGGTATGTATTAATAGTTTGTGTTGGTCTATGTGAGTGTATGTTTGAATAACGTTTGTTTGATTTGTCATGACCTTGATGAATGTTTTGACTAGCAGACACATGTTTAAATTCTTTTACTATACATATGTACGTATGAATGACGTAATATAGAGGAAATACATGTTGGAGAGTCAGAGCAAATGAGAAAGAGAGCAAGAGAAAGATATCTATACACGATGTTATATGGGAGAGAAGTTGTTTTATAGTTGTATCGTCTAAGCTGAGTCATCTCTTACCTTCGCTTCTTTGCAAAGTGCTCGCGACGCGTGTGGTCATATTCGACGTGGTATAGGTCTATGGTCTGCTGGTCAAGAGCAGTGAGAAATTCAAAGACGAAGAAAGAAAGAGAGCGCATGAGGTAGAGGTGAAGAATTGAAAGAAGAAGAATAAGACGAGGAGGAAGGAGTTTGATAAAAAAATAAAAATACATGATAGAGCAAGAGAAGTAAAGATTATCTTTGGTGGGATCAGATCAGTTCATCGACATCGTTCAGTCTCTCCCGTTTTTTTTTGTTTTTTTTTTTTGTCTTTCTCTCTTTCTCTCGTCATTCAATGAATTCTGTGATCATATCACAAAAATATTATCTGTAAGGATCTACGATTAGTTGTGAGGGAATGTAGGAAAAATTTTTTTTTTTTTTTTTTTTTTTTTTTTTCGATCTATAAGAGTGACAATAAAATAATAAAAAAAAAGAGGAGGAGAGAGAGAGAGAGAGAAGAGAAAAAAGATTAGGTGTATTTAATATCAGTTAAATTCTTTTATTTTTTATATTTTTCTTCTTCTCCACTTGTTACGTATGCAAGGTTTTGACGTGTTAAACCAGTTTTGACGTGGTAGCGCGACTATTTAAAAAAATAAAAATAAAAAATAAAATTTGCGTGATAAAATTTTTATTACCTGATGGTAAGAAATATTATTTGCTTATTTTTTTCTGTATTTTTTTTCTTCTTCTTTTTTTTTTGATTTTTTTTTTTTTTTATTCTTATCGGGTACTAAATTTGATGATAAAATTTAAATTTCATCGTGCTAAATACTTCGGATTTATACTTTTGACATATAATATTTACCGTAATAAAAAATTAAAATCAAAATTGTATTGTTTTGTGAGTACATTTAAAACGGTGTTTCGAAAAAAAAAAAAACAATAAAAAAAAAAAACATTTAAAAAAAATTAAAAAAGGAAAAAAATTACAGGAAAAAATTAAAAATTTCATCTGCAATATTCATAAATACACCTAAAGCAACTATATAACTGTATATAAACACGATAAGGCTTGACGACCAATATAGTAATGTCAATATTACTAGAAAAACCAAAGCCGGAAGTCTGTCGAGAGAAGAATAAAGTTAACAACACGACGGGAGATTTACATTGCGACTTGAATGCATCAGTGAAAAAAAGCAAAAAAAAAAAAAACGAAAAATAAATAAATAGATAAATAAATAAATAAAAATACAACGACAAACGACATTTTATCTTTCTATAAAACCAGTCTTTGATCGAAGTAAAATAACTGCTATTAATTCGTCACCAGTAATTACCACTGATATATATATATATGTACATGAATATAAATATATAAAATACAACATGCAGTGATAAGTTACTGAGACAAGAAGATGACTCGAAGGCTAATTCTAACCCGCACTCAACATGTCTCACAATATGTACATTATATCTTCACTATCAAAGATATCTAATACATCCAACAAGTATATATATATATATATACATATAAAGACACCCATGTATGATTTATATAGGTACATCGAAGTGGACAGACGTTGGTCGCAGCTCCGGGCGATGCTTCCGTTCCGAGTCATTATGATAATTTTGCCGGAAAGAAGGTTACAACCGGCATCATGCCCGACCTTATACGTTATACACACACACTCATACGATAATATACCTCCCAGGCATATAAACAATATTCCGTATTAAACCTATATATATATATATATATATATACACACACACAGACACTTAGAATTTGTGATCTTTTTTTTTTTCATTCTCAACTCGGGACGCTCATCATCATTATCGTCATCATATGCTCGTGTCATCATCCACAAGAATTTGACGATGCTAGATGAATTTTATTCCCTCTTAACTCACATGGATATTTAGCAAAGTGTAGAATTGAAGGAGTGAAAAAGAAGTAAAAGAAGAAGAAGACGAGGAAAACGAACGAGCAAAAGAACTGAAAGATAAAGAAGATGATGAAGAAGAAGAAGAAGAAGAGCAAAAACAAGAAGAAGCGAATGGAGGGAAATTTTTTTTGTTTTTTTTTGTTTTTTTTTCTTTCAAATAAGAGGATCGAATCGGGGGAGAGGTCGGAGGAGGTTACAAGGTTACACGCGTCCAGAAGAGGGCCCCGACGCGGGTCCGCCTAACATTCCCACGGTGTCTGCTCGAGGCGAAGGCGCGCGAGAGAGGGCGGCAGGTGAGGTAAAGAGAGATGGTACGAGCCACGAAGAAGGAAAAGAGGGGAACATTGGGCTCCGGCTGGTTGGCCAGTGAGTGGGGAAGAGAGAAGATAGAAAGAAAGAGGTGGAACAACAAGCCCCGAACCTACACAAGCGCATTGCTCTGCGATTTAGCGAACGCGCGCAAGTCAACGTGTTCTGCACACTCTATGCTGTCTATAAACCCATCTATACATATATATTCATTTATATATTTAAATGTTTTTACTTATACCTACTCATTGCGATGGAAAAGTGAGCTGAGTGGGTAACATTAAGGTCGAGAGGAAAATATGTATAGAGAGAAAGAAAAAAGATACAAGACTCGCAACAGCTTATTAATATCCATGATTATTTTGTTCTTCACCATTAGCGTTATACTTATTATGTGCAGTTTTACTGAGTGCACCAAACACACTGGATATGTGTAGCTCATAATACTGTATAAATATATATATATATATGCGAGTAACTTGGGCCCATCAGGAGTTCTCTTGCTAACGCTCTGATATCGTGACGCTGAGTGGCCAAGGGGGTAGTAATTACTTGATGGCGGCATTGGAGAAGAGCAAGATGAGGAAAAGGAGTATATATATAGAGAGAGAGAAGTGAAACG
The DNA here is from genome assembly GCA_963920625.1 of Dinocampus coccinellae. Lineage (NCBI taxonomy): Eukaryota > Metazoa > Arthropoda > Insecta > Hymenoptera > Braconidae > Dinocampus > Dinocampus coccinellae. The sequence goes on along the minus strand of OY987185.1, from coordinate 5,801,132 downwards.
ATGCAAATAGTAACAGCCGTTAGCCACCGCATATAGAAACCCACCTGCTTTATATTTTTATATAGATATATATGCTCGCACGAACCAGTTCAGAGGATGGCGCTGTTGGTGTTTATCCTACAAGGCAAAATAGATAAACGCAAGGTAAATGTTACATACGTGTTAGTTTATATATATGTTTGAGTATTGGTATCGTTTGAAGTGACTTCGATAACGACATTTTTCTCGAGCGACATTCCGGATATTTTGCCGCATTGAATAGATAGAGAAGCGACTGAGAATAATCGTATTTATATTTATTTATATATAAATAATAATCAGGAAATTTCACGTTTTTTTTTTTTTTTTTTTTTTTGTCTGTATATTGTGAGAATACGAGAATAAATGAATAACGTGTGATTAAAACACAAAATTTTCTGTTATTTCTATTTTACTTTATAAAATTTTTTTAATGATGATGATGATTATAATGATGATTAAATAATGTCACGAAAGTTATTTTGTTATTGTAAAAATATATATATACATATATTCTTTTTTTCATTGCCAACCTATGAAAAAAATTGTATCGCGTCCAGTTAAAATACATACAGTGTTATATTGTTGATGTATATTCTCTGTGCATATAGGTATTGTGATTATAGGTATTGTAGATATATATCTAGAGGTAAAACGCTCACAGCTGGCCGCATTACAGACGAACTTTCACATTTTGATTGTACGAGACTATTATATCAACATACACATATGTAGATACATTTATATATATATATTTCTTCCTCATTCGAGACGTTGTGTATCTAGGATGGAGGTGACTTTCGTACTGTTGGATCCACATCTGAACGAGGTCGAAAATTGTTTTGTACGCATTTAATAATATTAATAAAAACCAAAAACAAAAAAATTATGTTGGTAATTTTAAATTGATATTACGTATATTTATAGTATAATTGTGTATGTTTTTTTTTTTAAAGTGGTCTGTTTATTATATTATTATTTATTATTATTATTATTCTTTTTTTTTTTCATTATTAATTTATCATTATGAATAATTTGTTTGTTTTATGAGATTATGTATAAAAAAAAATATATATATGTATGTACATTATGAATAGATGTAGAGACAGAAGTATTGTAAAGCAAAAAGAGACAGATAGAAATAAAATAGTGGAAGTGTGGGGAAGGGTGAAAGAGAGAAAGAGAGACCTTGCACTTCTGAATATTCATTTATACATTAGACTTGTGGTTGTAAGTAATGTCGTGCTCTTTTAACCCTAAATGGTCACCTCAGAATGTTAATGAATACTTTTGTATTTTAATGAACGAAAAATGTGGACTGTGGCGTCATGAATCAACTTATATATATATATACGTATATAAAATACGAATGAGTGTGATATAAATGGTGTAGTGGAATTTTCATTTGAAATTGATTTAATACAGAATTGTTTATACGCTCATGATATTTATACACATATATTTTTATCTATTGATATTTAAACATCAGTCCTGTTAAAATTACAGATATATAGCTTGAATAATTACTTTTACTTTTCATTTAAATAAATTTATATTGTGTTCTTAATCATTTTGCATTGAGAATACGACGTGATACAATGCAGTTAAATGAATTTTATGATGTACATAAAGTAAACCTTAATATCTTGTCTTATGTCTGTTATAGACATACGCATGATTAAAATTTTTTATTTTTATATGTATTATACCCTATTTATATATATTTATTTATAGTTAAATACTAAAATCAGTTTACTGCATCCATTTAAAATCTAGTGAACGTTATATTACTTGTTCAATATATCAATAAAAAATTAATATATAAACAATAAAAAATAAAATATTTCTAATTTAACACATTAACTTTTTTTTTTTTTTTTTTTCTCTTTCAATAATTGCTTGTATGTATGTATATATATATATGTAATTCATTATATACAAATAAATATTTATTTATTCATTCATATATTTATGAAATTTTCAAGAATATTCAAGAGAAAATAGCTGGTTGATTTGCGTGTATAGACTATAACAAAAATATGTATATCGGCAAAAACGATCGACGCGAGAAACAGCCGTGCACACGGAGGTTCACAATATACAAACACACACATACACATACACATATATATATATATATATATATAATTTACCTATACACCTATGTAGTTACGGGATCAGCAATCGTCGATTTCCCGGAGTCGAGAAACCCCCGCTAATTGATTAAAGTCACGATCCTGATGCCATCCGCCCAGTTTCTATCTACATGTATATACGTAGGGTGGCATAAGAGAGACTCGCACACAATATCATCGAGTAATCTCGAATATTCTCTGTCTCTATAGATTTTTTTTTCTTCTTTCTCTTTCTATCTCACTCGGTGTCCCTTTGTGTCTGCTCGGTATTTCAAGAGAGGGACACACACACACACACATATCTACATGAGATAAAGTAGAATAGATTAGAAGGATCATGCAATTCATTTTACTAAATACATGTTTAGACATGTACCAAAATATTCGTATGTATATAGTGATTTGAAATTCCTCCCGCGTGGCCAGTCCCTCCCTCATTTTCACCCTTTACAATAACACAATATAACATAAATATATTTATTGATGTAACATAATTAAGAATTTTGTGATATGATTTATATAACTATAATTGAAATTATCTCAATAAAAATTTAATATACAAATAATATTTCATTATTATATAAAATATATTGTGTACAAATAATAAATATTTTTAATTGTTTTATTTTTCATTCGATTTCTCGTTTCATATAATTATTTTGAATTTAATACAGGAAATTTTTGCGTGTCGTAACTATTCATGTATAATTATAACAAATATTAATCATATACATGACCGTCACGAAGAAGAAGAAGAAGGAGTTAAAGAAAAAAAAAAATGAATGAAAAAAAATTGTATAAGGAAAGAGAAATAAGATGATATTTATATATATATACATGCATACATATTTCTATACACACACTGGACTGACTTGTTTGATAATGACTCCCCGAATGCGGGTCTCCGACGACGAAATTAGGGTTATTTGCTTCCCTTCTCGTGTGTTCTCTCGGTACCCACACAGAAAGAAAGAAAGAAAGAAAGAAAGAATATAGAAGAGCAAGAAAGAGGGGGAGAGAGAGAGGGAGAGAAAGAAGGAGTGTATAAACTCACAAAGTCTCGCGTTCTCGCATCGTCTTTTTCCTTTCCCGCATACTTTTCTACGCTCTTTCATTCGTGGATATATATATATATATATTTAAACATATATTTCTCTTTCTTTTAACTTGGATTCCAACTCTGTTGTATTCTTCCCACCCTCCAATTATACAAACACATATACACAGACATATATTCCACCCTTTTTTGACTCGCGTGCGCGTCGCAAATTCACATATATATATTTCGGTCTTCTTTGACCTCTTCCTATTTCTTTTTGTTTTTTTTTTTTTTTTTTTATTTTCATCCGGGCGTCAAATGTGGAATTTCGTCGGCTGTCACAAGGACACATGCTTGCATGTACATGTTTATACACACATTTATATATGTATATACATTGACAACGAAGAGAAAAAAAAAAAATAAAAAACGAAACGAAAGAAAACCCAAAAAATAAGTGACTGAGAAGAATTTACTCAGCAATGCTCGTGACATTTGAATAATTTATTTATACAGTACACAGATAATATAAACACATTCAAAATACTTTTTTTTTTTTTGTTTCATCCTCAGTCTATTTTTCGTATTTATTTTCACTTCTATTACTTGAAGAGTTATAGAAGAAAAAATAAAAAAAACAAAAAACAAAAAAATAGAATAATAATAATAAAAAAATATAATATAATATAATAATTTGAATTTGATAGAGAGCAGTGAGCAACATAAAAAAAAAAAGAAAAAGAAGAAGAAGAAGAAGACGAAAAAATAAAATAAATAAATAAATAATAAATATTAAAGATTATCGGTCGTCTTTCACTCTGTAATAATCGACGGCGCAAGAGAGCGAGAGGTGAATAGAAAGGGAGGAAAAAGAGTGAGCAAAGTTGCGGCACGTTGGTTCACGTTGGCGCGCGAGCGCGGGGGACAGTATCACGGCGGGCTAATCTCGGGCGCATCCTGTCTGCTGTGGCGGCCTGCATGGGTGCCCTGAGGCCAGCCCTGCACGGAAGGAAGGGGCCCCCAGGTAAGGTCATGCACCCCACTGACCTCGGACCACCGACTCGACTCTCGCCCCACTACTTTCTTTTTCTCTCTTTCTCCTAACAGCATAACCATCACAATATATATATATATATATATATATATCTGTCGATGTTCTTTCTTCCTCCCTCTCAACCCCCTTTTTTAAATACTTCTTCTTTTATTTTTATGTCTCTTGTACTCTCTTCTGTCATGTGTATGTATATAGTTTATATATATGTACATATAAATGTATACGTCGTCACAAGAAAAGATCTTCGACGGATGCTCGGCACATTCGCGGGGGCTCTTCTCACTCTTTCGTCGATGTATGTGAGTTAGTATATAATATGCGCATGTTTTTTTATATGTGTGTATTCGTATGTATATGTGTGTGTGTGTGTGTGTGTGTGTTGGAATGAGTGAAGAGACGTGGACGCGCGCGCATATACTGCTCGAATGCTCTCTTGTGAGTTTGCAGTATTACAGAGTCTGCGCTTGCCCGCCCACCAACAGGAGAAAACTATAGTACAAAGTGTGAGAGTAGTACAGAAAGAGAGAGAAAAATTGTGTATATGTGTTTTTATGTACATGAAAAGACAAAAAAAAAAAAAAAAAAAACAAACAAAAATGAATAAACAAACAAACAAAAAATTTTCCTTTCGATCTGAGTGAAATATTCATATAATTTTCTTGATAAAAATTATTTGAAAAAATATAACGAGATAGGGGTAGAGTGAGGAAAAAAAAAAAAAAAGGAGTTTACAAACCACGTGTGAATATTTAGTGTGAGTCACGTCATTTCACGAAGTTGAGCACGTGTGGGTCCTTGGTAAAAATCACTCTCACTCATCAAAAAAAAAAAGGAAAGAAAAGGAAAGAAAAAAAAAAACGTGCACATATATAAAAATAAATATACGAGGTGAGATTATTATCACGCGCATAGTAAGGAAGAGCATTATACACATACACATACACATACACACCTTTATACATAACTTTATAAGTAAAAAATATATAAATAAATAAATAAAAGAAAAAAAAAAAAAAAAAAAAGCGAAGAATAAAAGGGAAGCGCCAAGCGCATGAGTAGGTATATAAGACTTACATATATATATAAGGACATTCACAAGTCGACCGAGTACGACCTACAACACTATGTATATATATATATATATATATATATATATATAAATATATATCCATGTGTGCATAAGAGGTATAGAGGAGGATCACAGAGGGAGGGAGAGGCGTGAGAACGTATCCACGGGCTGTTCCGCGGCACTGGGCCCCGCAATCCGCAATTAAATCTTTACCCAACTACTACCAGACCCCATGAAACACGTTCGGCCTCTCCACTCTTCTACCACGAACCTCTTTCGTTCGTTCTTTCGCTTGCTTGCTTGCTCGCTCACTCGCTCGCTATAATTTCCCTCGTGAATTCCGCGCGCGGACCCCGTGCGAGTTTACTTTCTCAATGTTTTATATATACATATATACATACATGAATCGTATAATGAAGAATTTACGTGAGACACTCTGGGAATTTTATATACAAAATTTTTTGATTTAATGCGATACAAACGCAAGTTAACATGAACTGAAAAGTGAAAGAGAGAAAGAGAGAGAGAAAGAGAGGCTTACAGGTCGGAGAGATACTGGAGTAAAATGGACATTATAAATTTTTCGTATATTGAATGATGTATTATATTTATTGATTCATTTATTTAATTTTTTTTTTTTTTTTGCTTCATAAGGTGGAGATTTATTTGTATAAATCGTGAGTAAAATGATGGCAGTGTAGCAATAGTCGTGCGTGGCGACACAAGTCAATCAACGCTAAAGATATTGTGCACGCGGGGGTCACGACACGTATTGTGTTTATATATTTATATATATATATATAATGATTGAGAGGAAAGAGAATCTGTCGAGAGAGACGCAAAAGTCACGCTATTCAAGCAGGTGTCACGGTTAGATAGCCATCGATATATTTTTTTTTTTCTTTTTTAAATTTCCTTTTAATAGTATCCCCATACAATGAATTAATCATTGAAGCTTCACGACATTGTATTTTATTGTGTATTCAAAGAGTGGGGAAAATTTTTTAAATATCCTTGTAATAATAATAATAATAATTTTCTTAATCTATCTATATAGAAATAAATTCATTGTTTTATTAGAGTATTTAATTATTAATTTATAGATTGTTCATTTACTTTTATATTTATTTATTTTTCTTTCCTTCCATAATTCATCTTATTCATTTATTAATAATATTATTAATTTATTTTTTCGATCGTATAGATAATAGATAATATAAAGAGTGAAAAAAAAGGGTTCAGTACAGTGCATACCTTCCCGGCGCATGCCCATCTTCAGGCACTTCTTCAGCCGGCAAAATTGACATTGATTTCGATGATGTTGATCTATTGGACAGTTACGATTCCCTCGACACGAGTATGTTAAATTTCTTCTTACACTTCTCTTGAAAAAACTCTTGCATCCTGTAAGAGAAATAAAATATAATTAAAATATAATTCAGTGTGCGAATGTAATTAAATAAAAAATGAGATGAAAAATAAATAAATAAATAAATAAATAAATAAATGAATAAATGATCAAATAAAATGAATAAATAAAGAATAATGATGACATAATAATAATAAAAATATAAATATTGTAAAGAATTTTGTTTAAATAACTGTATAAATTTTTATAGTATGAAAAAAAAAACTGAGAATTTATATACATTCGCGGTTTTCATCCCCACTTTTCAACAGACATAATGTAATAAATACATATATATGTGCATGAAAATATGTGTGGGCAAAAGTATGCATGCACGCACGTAAAAGTAACCGAGACGTGGCCCGCACGCACATCAGACAGAAAATGATTTCAAGAGGGAACTGATGTACACGTATACACAAGTTATAACGCGTCCGCGCGCTCAGTACAGTCAAGGGAGCGAATCAACTAAAGGAGGAAGACTCGTTTCCAAGTGTGTATATACATTTATACATATATATATATATATGTATATTTACATCGGGACTGCCCCAAGAATTGCAACCCCGACGGATTGGCAACAGCAACGGCCGCCGCCGCTCGTTACACGCACGTAATTCAATCCCACGCCGTAGAAATGACCCATCGTGTTCGTATATATACATCTGGTTATAATATCACTATGGAAAAAATATTTATTTCACGCATAATAATGTGTGCATTGTACATCACCCCATAGAAAAAAGAAAAAAAAAAAAAACAAATATCGACGTATTTATACAATAAAAATATTTAAAATTTGCGATGAAATAAAAAAAAATAAATATTTTTTTCAATTGTATTCAATTGTTTCACAAGTTTATAATGCCGTACAGTATAATAATCCAAAGCATCTGTTCACAATAAAATATGAACAATATATATATGATAGTATCCATGTGGCCTCTAACAAACCCCAACAATAAATTCATACAATTCCTCGTTTTATCTCAAAGTAAAGTCTCCACTATATGTTTTCTTCTCTCTCTTCTTTTTCACTACTATAACTCTATATACTTCCAACTTATATACGTGACTCGGTTTATAATTCGCAGACCCAGCGTGCGTTCTAATATAACGAGAGAATTCCCCATACAAACCCAACCAACAGATCATGACCACTGAGACCTCGAAGTGCGTGTACAGGTCGATCTCCTTGCAGTTAGACCATCATCAACAATCCTACATATACATATACATATATACATATATATATATATATATTTATTTACGTATCTTAAATGGAGGAAGTGAGGCTGAGCGCGCGCAAGTGCATATAACCGCGGTCAGTAACGTTTCGACTCGGCCGCGTAAAATTAACGACATTGTTATAATTAATTAGCGTCTCAGTTGTGCATCTCTTTGATATATGGGTATATATTGTGAATGAAAGAGTTTGATACACTATCATGTATATATATAAATAGTGTAGATGTCGGCGCGGGGGTTCGAGAGGTGGTAGAGGAGAAGGTAGTGCAGGGAGGTTCGTTAGCGGGATAATTGGTCACAGAGGATGCGCCTGAGGCGGCGGTGGCACAGGCGCGCAACGTTCTGTGCCTTATTCCTCGCTTCAGGCGCAATGCGCCGAGTAATTCTATACGCCTTGCGCGCAAGTATTACATATATATATATATATAATTTTTTAATCTTTATTGTACCTTGATAATATATATGATGTTGAAAAAATTGGGGATGGATGTGATCTTGACATGAATAGAAAAATTTATATTTTTTAATTTAGTGTATCGAATTCTCAGATTTCATATCTTTCTTTTCTTTTTTTCTCAGTTTGACGATGGATAAATGAATGAACGAATATATGAATGAATGGAAAATTTTAATTAACTATTAATCATTTATTTTTTTCATCAATATATGTGTGATTGAAGGTTTGCGTTTTATAGTTTTTTTTTTATGTAGAATGATGTGATGGAAAAAAAAAGACAAGGTGGAATTTAATATGAATCGAAGAAAAATAAAATATAAAATTGCACTGTGGAATTTTAATACACGCAATGTGTGGTATAATTAAACCGTATCAACACCTATCTCCAACATATAATTGTTGGATTGCCTTATTTTTTGTTCCGTTTTTTTTTTGTTCATTTGCAAGATGTATTTACGAATGGTTTGTGCTTGGCAACAAAGTCACCACTAACAATTCATGTATATACATATATATATATATATCGTGTGATTATCTGAAAGTATCAATAAATTTTTGAATTATAAAATTCTATGTAGTATATAAATTTAAATAATGATGTATATATGAATAAATTTGAAAATGAGATTAATAAAGATTATCTGGAATGGAATAATATAATATGATCTCATTAAGGCGATTAGCTCATGAGGTCTGCTTCATTCTGTCTGGCTTCTTCTTCTTCTTCTTGTTCTTCTTCTTCTTCTTTTCCCCCTTTCTATCCTCTTTTCTTCTTCCTTTTCCTTTTCCTCTTCTTCTTCTTCTTCTTCATTTCAATTGTTAACATACGTATACATACATACAGATAGAGATAATATGAAAACGACTGATGAATTTTCTGTGTAGTGAAATGAAAATTCACCACAACCACATTCTACTTACACATATAATAAATTCACTTTGTCATATATTATTTTATTAATCTTGCAGCATTAAAATCCTCGAGCATTCTATATTTTCCATTTATGTTGAAAACGTGACTCCTTACAATTGCAAATTTAAAAATGTATACAAGAGTTTGTATTCATACAATTACATTGATTTAAGTTTTGAAATTTTAATTAAAATCATCAATTATTGAGACATCAATGTCATAACAAATTGGTCTTTTCCTCCTCAAAAATATTGTCACTGGATGAACAGAAAAAAAAAAAAAGGTCATCAATACCAGCAAGTCTGTGAAAATTTACTGTTTATATATATGAGACATGTAGAGATTCTTTGTGACAATATATTCCTTCTTTTAAACACTAGTTAACCGACACACTGGCTAATTACTATAATCTCACTGCGATCACGAACATTCTCAAGCAGTCTATATAAATAATTACATACATATATATATAAATAAATATGTATGTATATGGTATGTGTAATTCGCGTACATTCCATTGTAGAGACATTCAAGTCAAGATATTTAACCATCAACAAAAAAAAAATAAATAAATGTCATATATACATAGACATAATAATGAATTTGACAAAAATCTCAAGAGTTTCATTCCCTCTGTCCACATACATTTTTATTTTATATTATTATTATTATTATTATTATTTTCCTTTTTGCATAATATGTTTACATACGTATTTAAATATGAAACATTACCATTACTGGACTTGATGAAAACCGTTAAAGTAGATCCGTATTTACTTACACGAAAGAGTGAATAATAATAAAATGAAATAAAGAGTTGTTATAGAGTTAACTAAAACAGGATTTGCAAGAAAGATGTCTTTATTTTCTCACGGTACACTTGCATATCTTTGGTAAGAAAATTTTCACGGTCTATTAGTCAATTGGAATAAAATTGTCGCTAGACAACTCCATTTGGTTGACTCATGAGTGTCTACATTGAATGAAAAAATTGATAAATAAATAAATAAATAAATAATTGTAATGGTAATATATCAAAAAATTAAATATATTTTTATGTTTATTTCTTTGTTTTTCATACTGTATTTGATTATGAATAATACGGATATACATTAATACACTGATAAAATGTATTCATATAATTAATGAATAATTTTTATTCAATACAGTGATAATGCATTACAAATGACTTATTATATCCAAAAATTTATATGCAATCATTCATGTACAGTAAATAATTGAATTCATATTTCTCCTAAATGTATCAATTGAAAAATATTTAGGATTCTAATTTTGTTTTCTGTTTTCTGTTTTTGTACTTTTTTATTTTTTTCATTATTCTTTAATATTAATATACAAAAATCAGATATCGCTTCATCAATTTTCAATACTACACATTCAACTTTAATCTCACACATCAATCATCAAATATAATATTTTTATATCTATCACATGAATGACTTACACATATACACACCTACTCACACACACACACAATAGATTTTGTTTATATTCTGAATAGTCATCACTATTTCAACACTATTCTACATATCACTCGAAATAACTCAATATAATAAAAATAATTTTTTATTTATTTTGTCTTCCTCTCAGACACACATTCCCCTTCGCTCTCTCTGTTTCCTTTTTTATTTTATTTTTTTTTATCTACTAAAAATCTTTCATCCAATGAATTTCAACAGTTCTATTTTTAATACTGAAACATTAATCAAAAATAATTTCCATACTCTCAAAATCTATATTTAGATTCGAAAAATTTCCAGTTCAAATTCGTATGGATTCGTATATACATACACATATACATACGTGCCATTACGCAAACCATATATCCAGTGACATATACGTAAAATCATGTTCGTTGGTGGAGTACGTGAAATGGGTGGCGCCAGGCTCCTTGTAATCGGCAGATTAATGTGCTCCTTTCCTTCGTGAGAAGGAAGAGAATAAGTACCCATATGGCCTTGGGATATACAAGACGCTTTTGTAAATAGAATGGGTCAGTGTCCTATATATATATATAAATGCATCCCCTTTACTACACATGAAAATGCGAATGTACAAGACGAGGATAAAAATAAACTTGATGGTGATCGAAGTACCTACATCTAACATCTTATATGAAAACCTGTTAATGGAGTTTCAACTGAAGTGTAAGAAGAGAGTGGTCTAACTCTCTACCAGTTTTCCATGATGGGCCATCAAACATTTCCCATCGGCATCAGCATTGGGGCCACACATTAACTGGGCACCCTACAGTATGTATATATATATATATATATATATATACTTGAGATTGGATGTGTACGTGTGTGTTGAGAGTGAAACGGACTTATACGTCGGCCGGTTCTGGAATCGGGCCCCGCATTCGACGCGTGAGAGACCCCGTGTGACCCTCCACCCAAAGAGCTCATTAATCATTTTATTTTCGCGCGTTGCAGCTTAGTTTACAGAGTATAGCATGATATATATATTTAATATTATATATATATATGTGTGTGTGTGTGTATGTGTAGATATGACCGTTGGACGTTTTTATATGATTTAATACTCGCATGTGTGAGTGCGTCGAATGTGAATTAATTTTTTCTATTTGAAAATACAAGTTTGAACGAGTATAATCGTGTTGCATACAAATTTGAAATGTTTAAAAGAACAGAAAAAAAAAATAGTATTCAATAATTTTTGATAAAATCGTTTTTTTTTTTCATTATTTTTTACGTTATTTGGTTATAAAAAATAAAATAAAAATCGTATCGAAAGGTTATAAATTTTTTTTTTTTTCTTCTTTTTCGTTACTGCGAAAATTTTTATAACAATATATAGATGAGTGCAATATCAAGTGGATGCATCATTGAATACAGTATTACTCTATTATCGTATAGACGAATTGATTTTAAATGTCAAACGATGTCAAACGACTGAGAATTATTGCCAATTTATCAAGTGATCTTGCGCGATGGCGCTTGATCGAGGAATGGCCCAGATTGTTAGGCTGGCAAATATTCCATACATACACATAGATACAGTATACTATGTATATATTTATTTATATATTTATGAATGTATATAGACTGATACGAGACAATATTTGCTGCGGGCAATGTTCTATACGCATGAATGTTAGTATCGTTGTGTGTATTTATTACTACTTCATCTCTCCCTGCCACCTCAATCATGATGATGATGATGATAAAGATGATGATGATGATGATGATGATGATGGTGATGTTGATAATGTTGATGATGACTCATGAGAATCAGTGAAATTCCATTACAATTGTACCTATGTGCATACATATTATTTCTATGTACATAATATACCAGGTATATGAATATATATCTACATAATACAATGTATAAATGACGTTAAGTGGATAACTGTGACGTTGTCATTTTCAAATATATTCTATGAGTAGATGATGTATAATAATCTGAAGTCAATGTACATCTGTTTTATTTAATCATGTTAAAAAATATATTTATATAATTATATATTTTATTGTAATATTAATTATTGTATAGATTCATTGGATAAATAATAGAAAATAATGTGTGGGGAAAATTTATTGGCATCTTTTGTGCAATTTAATTGTGTAATTATTCAAATAAATATATATGAGATAGATTAGGTCAAGTGATAATTTAAGTGACATATTGGGAGGGGATGATACACATGGAATGATAATGAAAAACTTGATGAATTGGATTGGAATAAAGTAGATGGGTGGTAACTTCTCATTTAGCACTTGTGTCTATTGGAGAATATATATATATATATATATTTTTTTTTTTCTCCTTTTTATCCTTCTTTTCTTTTCCTCTTCACGTTGTCGGATATTTATTTTGATTAATTATAATTTGTCGTCAACATTTAGAGACATGTAGCAAACGACGATTACTCTTCGTTAACACGCTCTTTTGGACCCTCGTCTCACGGTTACGCATAAATAATGTAACAAGGGAAGAAAAAAAAAAAAAACAAAAAAAAAATCAAAAAAAAAAAAAAAGGGAAATAGTAAAGAAATAAAATGTGATAGAGGAAAAGTGTGAAAGACAATATAGAAATAATATATGAATCGAATTTGAATATTTAAAGAGATTTTTGTATTGAAAATTTATGATGAATTATTTTAAAAATTATTCTCAATGACTAATGGAAAAATTTTTGCACGTGTGTTTTTACAAATTGAAAAATTATAATGAAGAAAATATGTTTTGCATCAATGTATGACTTTGGTAATGTACAATTTATCATAGTAAAATTCCAACATATGAAAATAGAATCTATAGATGATGAGTATACCTTACTCATCATGGGTAGCCAGATGAGTGGTGGGCGGCCAGTTTATTGCCATCATATATGTATATAAATATATATATATATATATATAGTCCTTTCGCGCATCGTTTCTCGGGCCCGTTACATCGTTATTAGCTTCCTAACGGACATGTAAGCGTTCCATCGTACACACCCCACTGGGTTATTAATGATAATTCTTTGCTTCTTTCATTCTTTCTCTCTTATTTTTTGCAATTCTTTTTTTTTTTTATCCCGGCCTTTTTTTTTTTCGGGTTTATGACTTGGTCTCCCCTAACTTTCACTCCAGGATTCTGTTGGTTCGCGCCTGTGGACAGGATCAACATTCCCAACATCACAAACATATGTAATCTAAAGTCCCCACAGAGAAACGCGTAGTTGATTCATCAGAATAAATATATAAACGAGAAGGAAAAAATAAATATACATGAAGGATAAAAAAAAAAAAATAAATAAATAATAATAATTATAAGAGAAAATTACATGTCCGTTAATTCACCATCCAATATAATATCTTAATTTATTTATTTGTTTTGAAGTGACGTACCTTCACATGTAAATTGTCCATAATGTTTGCCACTGCTTTTATCACCACAAACGACACATTCAATATTGGGGGATTTATCAGTTTGTGAACTGCCTGATTGCGAGCTATTTCCCTGACTACCCGGTGTCGTGCTGGGTGGCAATGGATCCCGTGGCGTTAGGACACCACCTACGGGTACAAGACACGTTATGTCTTCAGGTGTAGCGGATGGTGTGAGATGAGTTGGTGGCATTGGCGGTGGACAAACTTGAATTGGCCCACCGGGATTACCGCCACCGCCCCCCGGCACCTGATTTGCACCACCGCCAAGATTTGTGGTACCGGGGTCCCGCGTGGACCACGAGGGTGGCGGGGCCACCAACGCCATTGAGGCGGTGGTGCCGCGGGGCGGGAACCCCAGCTCCAACGTGCCGGTGAGCTCGGGGTGATGGTGTCCCGCTGGTACACGACCAGGGAACAGGCTCGCCGTCGCGGGCGGATACACCACCCCGGCAGTCGCCAGGGCGTCCGCGCCTCCCGTACCCCCGCGAACCACCCTGACTTCCTTATCGGGCACTTCGCGATTAAATTTACCGCGTTAAGCGCGGATTATTTATTAATTTGATGTTCATACACGTGTTCAATAATTGTTATATTCAATTATGTATTATTATTATTATTTTATTTTATTTATTATAATAATTTTTTTTTTTTTTTAAATATTTTTCTTATTGAACTTGAATTTATAATTCACAGCACTTTTTACAAAACTCAAAATTTTTTTTATCAGTTTGTCAAAAGATAAATAAAATTTTATTTTCAAATTATTATCTCTCTCTCTCTCTCTTTCTCTCTTCTTATTTTATTTATTTATTTATTTATATTTTTCGGTTTGTTAATTAATTTTTTTAATTGGATAATTAAGGATTAATGATAATTATATCCATACAATGATGTTGTTGTGGATAAATAAACCACGAAAACGGTGATAATAAACACCACGACATTTCTATAATGAATTCTTCGTATTTTTTGTTTCTTTATTGTTGTTTATTTATTTATTTATTTATTTATTTGTTCTCTTTTTTTTTTGATTTTAAAATATTTTTCTGGGCTGCGTATCCGTTCACACTCTGCACTGAAATTTTTTTTTTTTTTTATCTCGTTGATGAATCCAGACGTTTAATTGATAAACACCGACACAACATTCATATATTTATTATGTCAATAATCAAAAGTTCAACGAAATAACGTAGAAAAAAAAAAAAAAAAAGAAAAAAAAATAATAATATTTGAAACAAAACAAATTGAAACAATATTAAACTAATATAATGATTTAATTCACTTCACTATAATTTATTAACACAGGCCAAATATTTTTTTCAATTATTATTGTTATTATTATTTGTAGTAGTTGTAGTATTAGCAGTAGAAGTAGTAGAAAAGGTAGGTAGTAGTAGTAGTAGTAGTAGTAGTAGTGTGTTTATTTGCAATATCTTGATTTTTTATTTTTTTTCTTCTCTCTACAACAATTTATCCTTTTATGAAGTCACCTCAATAATCTTATTTCACCCTGACATTAAAAGTTAATCGGTCAAATTCACTCAGTGTAATCCCCCACCTATTTCTTCAATTTTTTTTTTTTTTTTATTATTATATTTTTCTATATTTGATCTATTCGGCATCAAACAAGCCATCAATTAATTTTGTTTTTTTGTTTTTTTTTCTTTTTTCACAATTTTACGTCAACATATGAGAATCAGTGGGCGGGCAATTGACAGTGAAAAATAAAAATAAATTCCACGATGTCTGTGAAAAAAAGTCCTCGAGCGACAACACGCGACTGATAAAAACTTCGTTGACGACGTTGAGGTATACAATAAAAAAAAATATATATATATACATATATATTTATATGAAAACAAAAAAAAAATAATAAATTGAAATAAAGGAGAAAGAAAAAATAAGAGAAAATAAAAAAGTAGAGAAAAAGAAAAATCACGCCCGCGCGCGCGTCTTTGATCACCCCCTCTCTTTCTTCTTTTTCCTCCCTTTTCTCTTTGCTTATTCACTCCGTTAAAGTGTGGGCCCGCGCACACTTGCACAAAAAGATCGAGCGTTAAAAGAGAAGCCAAAGATCGTCCGACACCTCCACGCGACTATTCCTGAGGCCGACCAGAGACCGACTGCCGACTGAGGCGACCCCTGACACCGACCTGGCTGCCCCCACCATTTCGCCCCGACGACCTCGCGCGGTTTCTCGCGGTTCGCCAGTTTCCATGACTACCGAGGGTGGGGTCGAGTACGGGGCGCGCCCCGATGTATCTCTCATTGGCTACAGCATTGCGGCCTATACACCCCACCTTGTCTCCATCCAACAAAACCTCATACACTCATGTTCGTACAAGTATTTATACTTGCACACTCACTCAATGTAGTTTTATACACTATAAAATATATTTATATATCTATATATATTTATATATAGTGAGAGCAAGAGAGAGAGAGAGAGAGAGAAATAAATAAACGGGCACTTGGTGCGTTCACTTCGACCTTTCGTGCGACGTTTGCCTGTTTCGTACTTATTTTCTCGCTATTTCTCTCTCAAACACACACATAAACACATACAAATATTATATTTTATACAAACATGAGATACTCGTATATCTATTTACGTATGAATATACGATATATATTTTCCTTTATCTTGGCGCACGCGCGACTACATCTTAGATATGTACACGGGGTATGAATTTATATACATAAAAATTCTGTGAATGTTGATTGAATATAATTGCATCAAGAATATATATCTCGTGATAATTATTTGATATTTAACACTCGATTAAAATGATCATTTCTCAGCATATTAGTTATTTTTAATTAATTATAAATTTGTTCAATTACAATATATACACACATGTAAAATATTGCATACAAATTAAATAAAAAAATTAAACACGAAAAATTATGATTGTGAGAAAATAAAAAATTAATAATATTTTTTTTATTTATTTATTTATTTATTTATTTATTTATTTATATATTTATTTTTTCTTCAAGTAAATGTGATTGGTATGTATGAAAAAATTAAAATTGCAGGGTTGGTTTTTTGAGGTGTACACACGGGGGGAAATCGTGGATAGAGAGAAGGTCAGAGTGAGAGGGTGTGTCAACCAATGGGGTAGATGAGTCAAGTAGGGCGCGAAAAATGGGCAGTCCCGCA
Organism: Dinocampus coccinellae; assembly: GCA_963920625.1. NCBI lineage: Eukaryota > Metazoa > Arthropoda > Insecta > Hymenoptera > Braconidae > Dinocampus > Dinocampus coccinellae. Next base: position 5,783,703 of record OY987185.1, on the reverse strand, counting down.
CCACTCCGCCTTTTCTATATACACGTATAAACTTGTCTGTATCTTTCTTTACTCGTTCCTCTCATTTCAATCAATCTTTTCTCGTCGCTTTCTCCTATATATCGTTATTTTATATATATATGTATGTCCAAAGTTGTAGTGAGCGTTGTATGGGAGCTAAGGCCGGAGGTTGCCAAGGGTGGATAGGTTGGATAGTAGGGGTTGGCCTCGAGGGCTCGACAAGGCACCCCCAGACCGTCGTATCAGGGTCAATCAGGTCGTAGCCCTGCGCCCCTGCACCAGTAAAGCAACTGTGTCTGCATATACCTCGTGATACTTTTTGTATACTCGTGTTCACGTTTTTTTCCATATTTTTTTTTTTTTTTTTTTTCCCACTTTCCTCTTTTTCTCAACTTCACTCATCACTCTTTAATTTTATATTCCCCTTTTATTCATTCGTGTTAATTATTATTATTAATATATATATTTTTTTTTTTTTTATACACAAATGATAAAAAGTGACGCAGTTACATTGTGTATTAAAAAATAATTCATCCCTCGCAGTGTACATTTTTATTTTGATATTTGAAAAAATATAATAAATAATAAATAATTTTCATGGTAGTGGTAAAAAATTCACTCGATTTTATCCCTACATTTTTTATTTTTCTACTAAAAATTATTAAAAATTACGAATACACGTTTTTTAATTTTAATTTTTTTTTTTTTTTTTTTTTTCTACGGTAAATGCATACAGTGTGTGTTTGAAATTGTATACAGATGTATATACTATGCCCGATGACATTTGCAATCTTGAATCAGTGACAATTATTTGCCCTTTGACTGAATGTAATCCCGATAAAAGTCACTCGTGACGTTTGTTGAGTGGGTCAAATTTAGCCATCAACAATTAAAGTATATCCATAAATAAACTAAATAGTCGGGAAATTTTTTTTTTTTTTTTCTTTTAAATACAAACACTCAACGTATATAATATTAATATTCACACACACACACAAACACATGTATACATATCGTCCCACTCTACATTTAAATTTACGCGGAAAAAAAAAAATCTAAAAAAAAAAATCCTATTGCCACAGGCAATGACTCGCATATTGGCGCGTGTATACATGTGAATGTATATCTGTATGTGTGAAGGGTGGTTGGGGGTGCGGACAAGAGGGTCGAAGTAATAGGGTGGTTAGCCGCGTGCACACTATGGGGTACATCCGTCAATATATATAGAAATAGGTATATAGAGGCAGAGATTGTGTGCTCGATTTCTTCCCCTATTTCTTCCTCTCTCGTTCTCTATTCCTCTTCCCCATCGCGGTCTTCATCGTTCTCATCCCTCCTCTTGTCACACCCCCTCTTGCGCCGACCGTCTGGCCAACTTTATACACATATATCTACACGAAAAGAGAACGTAGGCACAAGTGTATCGGTCTAAGGGGTGCCTGAACAATGCGACGTTCATTCAATGCGCTCTAGATATGATTACCGGAAACCATCCCATAATTACTTTTTGTATATATGTACATATACCTCACTGACATAACCCTATATACCTATTATTAATATATATATATATGTTTGTGTGTGTGTGTGTGTGTGTGTGTGTGTGCAAAGAGGTATATTCAATCCCCTGAATCACCTGCACAATTATTCAGAGCCTTTTGATTTTTTTTGTTAGTGAACAAAAAAAAAACAAATGATTTTTTTCTTTCATTTGTTTATTTTTTTCTGTTTTTGTTTTTGTTCTATTAATTTTTTTTTTTTAATAATATTGTAAGAATTGTATTGTTGGATTTTTGTTGAAATTCTCTAGTGAAAATAGAAAATAAAAATAGATGGTCTTCAAGGTGTGATTAAAAATTCTAATCTTTATTTATATTTTTTTGTACTGCGTGTTATAGTATATATATATATATATATATATATATATATATATATATATATATTATTACAATGAATAGTGAAAAACTTATTTTAAATAATCATGATACAGTATAGTGAATTTTCCTTATTGTATTCTACAGTGGATATGTGTAGTACACTATTCTTCTTATCTCTTTTGCGCTAGTTTTGTTTACTTTCTTATTTCTTCCTTTCTCCACCTTTCCCTTATACATAGACGTACCGGCATACACACATACAACATATATAATCTTATATAGACTCCCTTGGGCCCTTTTGTTCGGATTCTTTCGTCTGTTAATGCCGTGAAATTAACTCTCACAAGAGAGAAATAAGTGAAGAAAATTTTCCAAATGAAAGAGAAATTTTTTTTTTTTTCTTTCCTTTTTAATTGCAATTGTAAATATGTATTTTTATATTTACCACAATGAAAAAAACAATTATATACATATATATATGAATTTTTCTGTGCCAAACATTGAAAGATGTGGTGTCATTTAAATATAATAGTCTCAGTTATTATTTTAAAATTATTATTCAGTGGGTTTTTGCTGTCTTTTAATTAATTTATTTATGAACTCTGAGTTGTTTTTACGATAACAATCGGATTTGTCTCTCTATACATATAATCACTACCCTTTATATACAACTGTTTCATATTTTCTCTCTCATTTTTGTATATAATACAAAGAAAAAAATTATTATTATTATAATAGTAATAATAATAATAAATGAAGGAGTGAAAAAGAGTAGAAAAGTTTTTATGTATGTGTCTAAAGAGGAAAGAACAAACCCCTAATAAGTTTCTTCTTTCTTATCTTTTGCACTTCTCTATATTTGCCCCCCTTTTTGCCCTTCTCCTTTTTCATCTTCGTTTTTATGTATATATATATACACTCTTTATCTCGTTATCGTCAGAATGAAAGTTTTCAGAGGGTCGCCATAATATTCACAACGATAATTTCACTTTTATTTAACAAAAAAATTGAGTAAAAAAATTAACCAAAAAAAAAAAAAAAATTGAAAACTCACTCCTTTGATATACTTTTTGGGTAGTCATTATCAAATTATAAAAATTATTAATTTTTTTTTTATTTCATCGGTATGAAAAAAAAAAAAAAAAAAAAAAATTGTAATATTCTAGTCTCTCGTATTACATTAAATAATTATATTGGTATATTTGAAATTCTATATATAGACATACATATATATATATCTGCAATATATACATATATATATATATATATGAGTAGAAAAAAAAGCGAATGGAACAATAAGTTCAAGAGGTCATCCTTTGTTCCCGTCCTCAAGCGATAAATCGGATCGTCTTCAATGAGAAGAACAAAACTATATATACACATAAGCATAAATATATACATATATATTATATACATGGAAAGATAAAGGTCGGGATATAAAGGTATGGAGTAATATACCGGGGAAATATTTGCATAGGGAACATTATTCTCTTTACTTACATATATAATAGATTGAGGAGTAAAACTAGTAGGTAGGTATTATACATATATGTATACGAGTATGTGTCCGGAGAATGGTCAGTTTTGATCACCTGTCCCTTCCACGATTAGTCGGGGTCAAGATTTCAGCGCGAGCGTAAAGAATTAAAGAGAATAGAGAAAAAGGTAGTTGTATTAGAGTGCTCAAGTCCCACGGAAGGACCCCCTTATTTTTACACTCAAATTTACGATAAATTAATGGTTTTTGACGGCGCGAAAGACCCCTCTCTTCTACACTCTTTGTATATTTTTAAACTTTATATGTATATGTGAGTGTGTGAGTGTGTGTCTGTGTCTGTCACCGTTAGATATAGTTTAGCTTTAATGTATATGCGTTTAACGCTACAAGAAAATTTAAATCAACCATTGGGAACTTTGTTCATACACTTTTCTTATATCATTATTTATGACCACCCGTCGGTCATATAATATACACACACATATATATATATATATCTATGAACATATAAATAAGAGTCGAGTGGATTAAATAACGGCCGAGAGAATTTCAGATTTAATGTAAATAAGAAAAAAAAAATTAATAATAATAATGTAAAATTGATTTTACTGATAAATTAAATTTGACGATTTTCATTTATTCATTTATTTATTATTATTATTTTTTTTTTTTCATCATTTTAATTTTTGTATTATTCATTATTTATTTATTTATTTTACTCCAGTGGTGGACGAGAGGAGAAAGCGAAAAAAAAAAAGGGAGGGAGAGAGAGAGAATTATTACGATAAAACTACTGGAATAGAATGGAAAATATTTTTTTGGATCATTTGTTATAATTGACAAGATGAATATAGAACGTTGTACTGTAAAACGGCATTTAGCAAATTATATGTTTACATAAAGTTAAGAAATGGTTTTTATATTTACGTGTGTGCATCGGGGTGTGGACAACATCAGTATACTAATGATCCTGTGGATACATTTGAAACCCAACGGACTTATAGGTGATGTCATACATCAATTTATATAATATATAAATAAAAATCATTATATGCCTGAGGGAAAATTTTTAAAGATATTTTCGGGTAAGCAAAAAGAAAGTTGGAGAAAAAAAAGAAAAAAAAAAATGAAAATAATACACGATAACTTATACTATATTAATGGTTTTCTTTTTTTTTTTTTTTTTTTTTTTTTTTTTTTTTTTTTTCACCTCAAATTTCAAACAATATAATGTACACGAATATAGAATCATTTAACTTGAATACAATCCCTCGGAAAAATTTCAACGAATTTTCCTTCAAATTTTCCTGTACATTATTTGTGTGTAAACAACTCCAATAATTTTTCATACATCCCAACTATTAATTTGTCACATTTTCAAAAATGAAGAAAAAAAAAAATGAAAAACTTTTCGTACATAATACCAAACGAATTTTTTTTTTTTTTCCCACATGTCCCAACAATATTTAACCGACATCTTATACAGATGCGTTGTAATAATATTTATATCTCATCTTATCACTGTAAATTATTACACTATCTATTTATAAAATTAAATACAAGTAAGAATCTCATCATCAGACCACTCAGTTTACCCATTAACAAACTTGATTTTAGACTCGTTATACATTTAATACACTTATACACAAATGTACATAAGAAAACACACTCATCTTCTTAACATTTATATCTTAAGGAGCACTCTCGCTATCACACCACACAACAGCCAACCAATCACTAAATCACAGACACCGCCGCATCAACATAAATATATTCATATATATATATGATATTATACAAGTTGTAATGTGGTATAACGATGGCACGTGCCCGCACTTACTTTATCCATGTCCCGTACATGAAGTGTATTGTATCATACACAGTCAATCCACTGTACACAGTATACACAAATGATGGAGACATAGGAGTTGTCTTCGTTCTGTATACATATATATATATATATATATACATTGTAGAACTAAACGTAAAAGAGATACAGATAGAAATAAAATAGTAAAAGGCGAGAGAGTGGAAGAGGATGTTCTCTGTATAGACGCATGTTCATACGTGATCACGTGCGTTTTATTTAACTCAAAGCACCGCTGAAAAAAAGGGTGCAATGACAAAAGATTTTCAACGACTTGTTCATTGTCATATTTGACGATTTACGAGATTCAACGTTCCCCTAAACTCATATCAATCGAGAGTGTAACCACACACACACATATATATATATAAAGTCTGTTAATATAGAAATAAAATCTACGCTTGACATATGGTAAATAAATTTGTCGGCGTGATTATACGTTTTGTACTTTCATTTTCAATCAGACTCATCGTGGCGTGTTAATGCACATTTAATATCCTCATCTTTCTTTACTTTCTCCATTTCTTTTGTTACATTTTAATTGTCTCTGATGCAATCATCTGGATACAATTTAATCGTGTAACATCCACTGTATTTTGAAATAATTGAAAATATTTATATTATCATTGTCAAATGAATATAATTAATTTATAGATGTATAATGATATATTTAAATTAATAACTAATTGTGACTGGTTGTGTATAGATGTTATAAATTGGTCGAGATAAATGAAAACGCGGTGTAACCACAGTGCGGTTGATGTTGGACGTATATATTTGGCTTCAGTGTTGTGTCAGTTACTTCAACCCCCTCACTGTGCTTTCATTGGGTGCTATCCACCGACACACCAACGACCACACGACTTCACTAACCACCATCACTACTGTCGCCACCCCCCTCTAGGGGTTACTATTGTCCGGATAGCACTGATTAAAAACCCATACCCTTCAACACGTGTGCCTCTAACTATGTCATTTTCATATACCCATATAAAATGAAAAAAAAAAAAAAAAAAAAAAAAAAAATTAATAATAATAAATAAAAAAAAATGTTTTTCTCTATTTTAAAAATGAAAATATTTTTATTAAATTCACGGTTTATTTTCATTATTGAAATAAAACAAAAATATTTCTTTTTATTTAACGAATATATATCGATATATTTTGTTACTTTGCATGTGTGTGCGCGTGAGTGTGGATATTGATATATATTTTTTGCTATATCTATTTATTTATTTATTTATTTATTTATTTATTATTGACATTGAATATTGATATATGAATACGGATAATAAATTTTTTTTCTTCTATGAACTATAATCATCATCAGACATTTATATATACGTTGAGTGCAATAGAAAATTTCTCTTTATATGGTCATCATTAAAATACAGTTGTAAAATTAATTTTAAATATTACCGAGAACTTTACTTGCACACTCTTTATACGTGTGTTAATCATTAGTGAAGTATTTTTTGCTCATTTTATTTATTGTGTTCACGTACAGATGATAATGTAGAAAAAAAAAAAAAATAAATAAATAAATAAATAAACGAAACAAAAAATGTTCATATTAATGATTAATATTATATACATATATACAACGAAAGTGTTTTCACAGAGTATAATGAGTGATGATAGTTGAAACATGAAATGCATTTGTGCAATATCATTATTTTTAAATTAGTCAATTGACTACTAGATGATAAACATTATTATTGTCTGTACAGTTAGTATTATATATCTCTCGTAATTCTTTACAAGTGGCGTCGATCGTTAGTGAACATGTTTAAACGTATATGTCATATTTAATACAAACATAGTCATAAATATAGAATTCGAATAATTATATGCTGTACGTGATTTTACACGACGAAAATACCGGTCGGTAAGAGAAATAATATTTAAATATTAAATATTGTTATTTATTTATTTATTTTTTTTTTTGTTGTTGTTGTTGTTTTTTTTTTTTCATGTTAATCAAATATTTTATATATAATTTTCATTCAAGCAATAAAAAAATAATATTGAAAATTAATTGAAATTGATACAGTAAAATTTTATGGATAAATTTATTTAAATATTATTTACTAAATTGTATAGGAGTTAATCAAATTGTCGATATGAATATATAATAGTTGAAATGGTAAGTGAGACGTGTTAATAATCTCTGCGTGGCAAGCGATATTAAATACATTTTCAATGTTATACACTCACGTGTACATATTCTATATTATAATATATACGTATATATGTAAGAGCAAACTTGCAGCGGATGTTGATTACAATATTGATGTGTTAGGTTCTATAAAATGTATATCGTATCACTGTTATTTAATCATATATGTATATTCGATTACCATAGTTATAAATATTTAATGACCCTGATAATTACAAGGAAAATAAAAATTAAAAAATAATAAAAATATACTTTGAATATATTTTTGTTATTTTCACTAAAATAGAAATAATTAAAATTATTAAATATTCTTATTACAATGTTTAAAATAAATAATATTTTTATTTTTAAATTTTCCAAATATTGATATCATTTCTTTTTTTTTTTTTTTCTCTTTCATCAAATTCAATTGACTATTTATTTGTTTATAAATCTTTATAAACATCAAAATCCAAAGAAATTTATATATCGGGGCAAGATCTTTTGATTATTGTATAACCTGTCGACTGGATTGAACACGAAGCGAATCAAAGAGGAAATATATATATATATATACATTAAACGAATACCAGTAGAAGATTAATTAAGCCGTAATTACTGGACAGCCTCTCTAGCCGCTAATGCGCAACCCGATATCCATGAAAGGCCGCGCAGTTTCTCGGACAAATGAGCAGGGGATTCGCTTTTGCGTGTGCTGATGATGACCACGAGGGCCGAACTCTATTATACATACCCTTTCAACATACATAACATGAAATATTCATTTTTTTTCTATATAATCCATATAACCCTCTGTAATTCATCTTTTATGTAGTTTAAAAACAGAAATCTCAATATTTCAATATATTTATTATATATTGGAAGCAAAATAAATATAAAGTAATAGAGAATTACATTAAATTATTCATAATAAAATATGCATACACACATACATATATATGTGGATATTGAATGTAACGAGTAACGGAAAAATAATGCTATTAAACTCGATAAAAAAATTGAAAAATTGAATATACCTGATAGAAAAAAAAAATAAATAATAATAATAACAATAATAATATAAACAAAAAAAAATTGAGAGAAGAGAGTTAGGTCCAAAAGGCACGACCATATACATGACCTAGTACATAATTACTTTATCCTATATATGCAAACAATAGGATAAAGAAAAATATAAGCATCATAGAACACACACACACACACACACACACACACACATGAATATATTTAATCTATTATACTGCATATAGTTCTCACGTGAGAAACATAACTAAAACTGTCAGGGGGTGCTTGCGAATATGAGACGTGGATAATTTTCTACCTGTAAAAATACACACACACGTATATACATAATGCAGAGACATTAATAATTTTTTTTTTTTTTTTTTTTTAGTCTCATTTTACAATTTTATTTTCTATGGTACTTTTTTGTTTTGTTTTGTTTGTTTTTTTTTTCTCTTGCTCAACTCAAATACGACTATTTATGTATTATAAAACATGCATATGTGTCCGGTAATGTTTTTGAATACCAGTAGCACCAGCCAAAATGTAACCAATACAAACTATGCAGACACTATTGAAAAACACGCGTACGACCGTAAGTGATCTCATCCTCACGGTTCGTTTCATTTAAAAATTTTATTTAGGTATATATATATATATATATATATCATACTTGGTGTCCGAAAATTATACCTTTAACGTCTTGTGCAATGAATTACGTGAACATTAATCAGCGGGAAGTCGCTTGGGGGCACCCTAAAAATATACAAGAGAAATGCACATGCACACACACACATACACACTCGCACACTCGCACACTCGAACACTCGCACTACCCAAAATTATTCGATGCTTCTACAATCTCTATCGTCCTCACTCTTCCTATATATGTAAATATTCGATTTCTAAAGACAATAGGATCGTGTCAAAAGCATTATATACTTTATCTGTGAATATCTAAATCATTCAACTACATCAGCATCACATGCAATATCCTATTAGTAACACGCGCCCTTCCATTCGTCAACAGGATCATCCCTTAATCCATTCATTCGCATCTTCGGTACGCATTTGTTATATACTTTGTATTTATCTTGTTGACTGTACTTGTGCAAGCATGCACGAATAAGCATTCGCAAATTTTCTATTTTATATATATATATATGATTATGTTTTAGTGTTATAACTGCGTCATTGCTCTTCAAAATTTCGTTACATTGCATTAAAGAGCACAATAATTCAGTTAAAAATCTTAAATTCTTCAAACATTTCATGTGTATCAAAGTGAATATATACACATACACAAGTGGATATTTTTCGTATATTTATTCTGCTCGGATTCACTCCATGCGAATGAATGAAATAGAAAATATTAAAAGATAATAAAAAAAAAATAAAAAAATCAATCCGATTTTATAAGTGGATTATCTGTCCATTAAAAGAAAAAATCAAATCAAAAATTGAACGACATAATATTTATTATTTTTACCAACTCATTCACCAGATGATAATAAATTTATTGAAATCGTGCTAATGTCTATTTTTCGATGTTTAATATTGACAAATGGAGAAAAATTTTTTTTTTTTTTTTTCTAAAGCTGATTATATGTCAAGAACACATGATTCTGTATGTGTTTTAATCAGATTATTCTATTATACGATAGAAGTCACAAAAAAAAAACCATTATATGTGAATAGCATTAAAAGAGCGTTGATTTGCCTTTCAACAAAGATCAAATGACTGGTAGAAAATAAGCAAAAGAAAAAAAAAACAAAAACAAAAAAAAAACATAAAGGTAGAATAAAACGGAGAAAAAAAAAATAAAAATTTTTTACACAAACACACATACATATTGTAGTATATTACAATATCTACCTGTGTATATGATATAAATCCTAAACATCCAAAGGTGTCGAAATCACGTTGAAATACATATCCCTTGAATTTTACTACCGGAAGGGTCCACGCAAAACATTAGGGTATAAAATAAGGGATGATGTTTATAATACATATCTATATCTTTTTCTAGATATAAACGTCTTAATAAACACAACTCATACAACGATTCGTCAGAGTGTAAAAGTTGCCACGAGCCAGCATCAATATTTCAATTTTTTTTCATTTTCTTTTTTTTTTTATTCATTTATATATTTTTTATTTTTTACCATCTCAACACAATTCAACCATTTTTGCATACACATCCGTACACAATAGTATCTTTCTCTCTTTCTCTCTTTCTTTCTTCCACCCCAAATATATATGTATATATTGTTTGGTATGATATGGTGGAATGAGAATGGGGCAATCACCCTATGAGACAACAGCGACTAACGCGATGACACAATGGATAAATGAGATTTTTTTCGAACGATTGACATTCGAGGGCCCACAAGAGTGAGAAACAAGTAACCGTGAGGTGTGTACGTGTATATACATATATACAATATGGAGAGTAAAATAGAGAAAAAGAAGAATGAGGTGAAGAAGATGATGATGATGATGATGATGATGATGATGAAGAAGAAATAGTGTATAGTGTTGATGGAATGAGAGAGCTAGATCATTGTCTCTCTAGGGAAGTAGGACCGAGAGTGTACAGACGATAGGGTGCATCCCCTGAGACACTGGAGCTTTAACGAAAAAGGGTTGTTACTATACATATATATATTGAAAGAGATTGAAGAAGAGACAAAAATAAAAAGAGAGGCTTTTAATACTTGTGGTAGATCGTTCGTGCACTCACATTTGTGATTGCTATTGTCTATAAGAATAAAAATATACATCGACTTATTTTTATATAAAATATTTGTGTGTGTGTGTGTGTACTGCAGTTATATTGTGAATCAGTAGATTTTATAAATATATCAATGTCTATGATTATTTTGTGGTAAAAATAAAAAAAAAATAAATTGAAGAAAAATAATAAAGTATTTGATTTATGAGTAAAAATAATAAAAATAAAAAAATTTTTGTCAGAGAATAAATTTTATATATTTTTTTTTTTCTTCTCAAATCTTATTTCATATTTATATATAATATATTGTTTTATTTTTTTACACGCAACTTTTGTCTTTGTAAATTGGTATAGCGTAATAAACTACCCTTGAACGGTGCAAAATTTCGACACCGTTCATTATATAATACCAAGTGAACGGCCAATTATATATCATGACAACGTTATAACGAACGTTATTGTTTTAAATGAGAAACGAGAGAACTCAATATCCTAATTACAACCGACAGATATTAATATAAGAAGATTAATAATAAAATATTTAAAATATTTTTCCACGTAGGTAAAGTGAACAAAAAAAAAAAAAAAAAAAAAAAAATCATGAAAACGATACTCAAGAAATTACTTGTACTCGTGCTTTTGTAATACACAAGTCACACAGTGGGCGACAGTTGTTATTATAAAAAAAAAAAAAAAAAAAAAAAAAAAGAAAGAGGAAGAATGTTATATGAAAAAAAAATATATATATATTTGTACATACCATATGGCAGTTAATAGTTTCCGCGTTAGTTGTGAGCTGAACGCATCATCATGTGGTGTCAATGTGCACGGCATTGCGCGTCCATCCAGCAAACACGTCGTCACACATCCAACACTAACACACAACTACACTGACCGAGCAGAGTTGCAATAACAGACTGAGTATATCAGACGGAGACAAGATGAAATAAACTACATCATCATACGTATATACGTATATATTTGTTTATTTTTTCATTTTATTTTCATGATAGTACCATGTCGCACTTGAGACTCAATTCGTTTCACTCTTGTGTCTATTCAGTATATATATGTATAGATTCATATGTAGTCGTTTGTGGATGCCGCACGTATATATATTTTCTCCGTGTGGAAACACCTATGCCAATGTTATTGTTATTGTTGTTGTTGGTATAGTTGCACGTATCGTTATCCTGACTACTAAATCATACTTTTCCACGCGCGCCCATCCTCTACATATATATATGTACAATATGATCGTAAAACTGATCGCATGCGTTAGCTATATATCTGTATATAATATATATAGATATATTTCTTGAGAATAAAAGTTTACTTGTGGAATTTTCGCGTGAGAAACCAACATTGAATTTGATTTAACGATGTGCCAATTTATCTACGGTATATAATATATAATGATAAATTTTCATGGGTGTCAAATATATTTATATACACACACACATATATATATATTTTTTTTTAAATATATAAATATATATTATATATTATATATTTATGATAATTATTGTATTTTTTATTAGAAGTAAAAAAATTAATTTATCGGGAAAAATTCAATATATTTTTTATACTATTTGTATGTACGTATATATGGTCCTTTTTTTTTTATTCATTTGATATTTATTGTGGAGAATTGATTTGATGCAAATATTTGATGTACGTTGAAAATAAAAAATCAAAAGTGTATATTATACATGTACGTGTAGAGATATATAAATATTCAATATTCGTCACCTCGTGGGTCACTGTGGCTTCCTCCCATTTTTTTTCGTGTGTGAAACTAAATCGTCGATGATAATTAAAATAAAGAAATAATAATAATGATAATAAATAATTTAAATTCAATTGAATGAGAAAAAAAAAAAATATATATATATATATATACATGACATTCAAAATTATCTTATACTTTGTTTACTTTCAAATAAGAATAACTAATTTTTTTTTTTTTTTATTTATATTTATTATTATTATAAATTATTTATCATCATCGCAAATTTATTATTTTTATTCATTACATCAAAATATTTAAAGTATCAAAATTTATATAATTCAATATTATATTTAATCAAATTAAAAAGTTTATATGACAAAAAAAAAAAAATTTTTTTTTTCTAATTTAAAAAAAAATTTAAAAAATGCAGACGTAATTGTGACTGTGAATAAAATGGATGCAAAGATAAAAAAAGGAAAAAGAAAGAAAAAAAAAAAACAAAAAAAATTAAAAAATAATAAATAAAAATATAGATGAATAAGTGAATTGAATTTAGCATGATGTGAAAATACTCGTGGAAAATGTCTGGGTAACTTTCATTAGCCAGCATTAGTGTCGGGCGCTTTATTCAGTGAGTAAAGGCGTTAATCTGCCAGAATTAATCCGACTTGGTTGGATGCTTTCCCTCAATATGCCAACGAGAAATAACCAACGTCGCTGTCGTAGTGCACGGCCAAACATACAAGAGAAACGATATCCAAGAGAAAATTTGAAGAGGCAGAAGTAGAGTGAGATGAAAACACCCTCGCAAAAACCCAACAATACAACACAACCACATAATTTTACTCTACACACATAAACTATATACTCATCTCTCTTCATTTACTGTCCTCTGTTGTGTGTAAAGCTCTTCCCCACCCAAACGCCATTCCCTTCTTTCAATGTACTCCTTTTCATTTCACTCGCCCTCTTCACTACTAATACTATATACTACGTCAAATGCCCTTTACTTCCATTGGATAAAACCACTGAGCTGCATCGTGTCCTTTCTTTATATATATGTCGCTTCATCGCCTCTTTACAACAGTAAACACAGCCACTTCATTCCACAGGATATATACACAAAAGTACAAAAGATTAAGAATTTTAATATATAACGAATCAATTTTTTTTTGTTTTTTTTTTTTTATTTTTTTTTAATTATTCCAATATCAAAAACCAAAAAAAAAAACAAAAGTGTATTTACGATTAGAATGATTTTATTACATTTAATTGGAATATGATATTGAATATTTTGGTAGAAACTTTTTGTTCGACACATATAAATGAATACAAGGAAATATATATATATTTTTTTTTCGAGTGTTATGCGGTCAATGTCATTTGTTTTATGATCAACCGAATCAACTTGCTATATATATGAGGGGTTGTACAGTAATAAAACCCAATGAGCTTCTCAATTCCCACACGGCTGTTTAATCGTATATTGGTATTATATATATATATATATATTTTTTTTTTTCATTTTTGTTTTTGGGTATGTTTTTATTTTTTAAAATTTTTTTTTTTTTTTGTAACTATATTATTTTTTTATTCACCGACAAAGAGACATTGATTAATGGATTATATATGAATATGTGTTATGTATAATATTTTTATATATGTATACATATATCGGTATATAATCATCAAGATCACATTTCATAAAATTTATACACCTCCATTTATATATATATATATATATATATATATATATATATATTTTTATCCAATAATTTAGAACTAATGGAAACTAAAACAAAAATTCACAATTAAAAATTTTATTCAAGTAAATTATAATTTCTCATACTCGTTTTTTTCCTTCCTTCTTTCCTTTTTTTTTTTTTTCTTTACATGTATCATTTATGTAGTTGATATTGAAAAATAAATTGATAGACAAAAAAAAATATATATCAATGTACATCTAAATACATTATTGAATGTATATATTAATTGTGTTAATAATATATTTATAATAAAAAGAAATGTGGTATATATCCAATTCAGATATTGCGAATGATTCTAAAGTATTACGAGAGTTTTAATCGACACCGCCAACTGCTTGCAAATATATATATATCACTGTTCGTTTTTACGACGTCTTATTGCTGCTCGATGTTAACCACTTACCAAGCGCAAATTGACTATGCCCCGGTCACACTCGATTGCCGTGAAATCGATTATGCTCTCATTTTATTGGCTATTATGAGTAAAAGAAAACAGCCGAATGCCCTGATGTGTAAGACAGAGAGTTGTATATGAAAAAAAAAAATAAATAATAATAATAATAATGAAATGAAAAAAATAAAAAAATAAAAAATAAATATATATATATATATATATGGATTTAGTATATTGCGATATGCGTGAACACTTGTATTTATTACCATCAAATATTTTCAATAAAAATTTAAACGGAAAAAAAAAAAATAATAAAATAATAATAATAATAAAAATTTGATGAAATGAAAAAATATATTTACATTATATATTTATTTATTTCAATGTTTATGTATATAAGAATTTAATAATATATATCAAAGTGAGTGAATACATAAAATATGAAATTGTTTTATGTACAGTGTGATAAGGGAAATTTTATATAGTCACGTGCCATGAGTATTTCATGTTGAAGATGTCGCAATGATGAAGTGGATAAAATTATTGAAACAATAGTGTATTATTGGACGGTGTCTTGAGCTTAAAGATATCATGATAAATTCGATGAAAGAAGTTGTGGTAGGGAGAATTTGTGGGTATGATTGTGAATGAGGCAAAATAGGAGGGAGAAAAGAATAGAGAGAGATCGTAACGTTGACAAGAATATCAATTTACTTGAAAGTCGGTAAGAATTTTACATGGACACACCACCCCGATGCGGTCCCACGAATAAATTATATTTTATTCTACGATGGACGCAATCACTGGCTTATTCATATCAAAAATATCATCACAACCACTTCTACCACTACTTTTATAAAATCTATTATATTATCGTATTCATCGTAAGAATTGATTTTGAAATAAAACGAATCGATATATTTAAAATTCATAAAAAAATAAGGGAAAAAAAAATACATAATTTTTTTTTATTATTCCAAATTCTTTTTCTTTTTATATATATATATATATATGTATGAATCGATTCATTTCTCGGTGATTAACTGTTATATTATTTGTAAAAGAAAGTTTGAGGGAACGAGAAGAAGCGAAAGAATAAGAGAAATATTGAGAGAGAGGGAGAGTATGCGTATGCAGCTCTCGCGTGTCGCTATTCGACGCGTCATATCGACGATGACGACGTAGCCGCGCTCAGTAGTGTACGATTAGAGACATAAATAACTCTCGAATGCCCATAAATGCGTTAAAAATCCACGGACCGTAACGCGCTTTAATGTGTTTCGACCAAAGGGGGCTGAACGAAAATGAAAAAAAAAAAAAAATAATAATAATAATAATAAGAAGAAAAAAACAGCAATGACGAGAAATAAAAATAAAAAAAATATTGGAAAAGTAAAGAACGAAAAGAAGAAACAAAAATGAGAAACACGAGTTTCAACTGTCGAAGAGTAAGAAATATATACATATATACATATGTACGTACGTAAATACATATGTATATAAAATATAGCGTTCAGCAATAAGAAATAAGACGTACACGCAATATTTCATATGCATTCCACACAAGCCAAACAATTACATATAAAATTACAAATCAAATGATTTTTTGCGATTGTAAAATTTTTTTATATCAAATTTCGATTGAAAAAAAAAAATTAAATAAATAAATGAACAAATGAAAATACAAAATATATCGAATAAATTCAATAAATAAATTACAATTTATTCAAATTCAAAATAATTTTATTTCATGATCAATTTTCGTGTACCACAAATACATATTTACATCTACACTCAATGAAATGAAAGGGAATAATAATAATAATAAATAAATAAATAAATAAATGTATAAATAAATAAATAGTAGTAATAACAATAAGTATAATTCTCACACGATACAAAATTCTATTATGATATAGAACGATGAAATTTTTGTACAGAATAAAATCGGGGACAGATCAAGCAACCGCGAATGATTGCGCGTGCAATAACCAATGCATATACACATATTACATAAAGACATAAAAGAACTCAACATGTACACTTATATACAAAACGTATATATAATATGAATTTTTGTTCTATTATTTATAACCACATATATTTATATACGGATAGTGTATGAGTATGAGTAAGTTTGTCCCTTGTAACCCCCCGCCGGATGCTTTGGGATTTAGATTTTTCCTGCATTTTTGTTTAAAACGTTTATGAACCGTATCCAAGAGAAAACGAGGGTTCTCTTTTCTCCTTCATTCGTGAGTTAAGGAATACAAACCAATGTAAAAGAAAGATCGAGTATATACTAACTATGTACATATATATATGAGGAGGGAGAAAAATTTGGAATAGAAGTGAAGAACGAACTGGCTCGTTGACCATGTAAGCAAGTAGCACACCCCTAAAGTTTACGCAGCCGGACGACAGAAACCCCCTTGTGGAGTTCCCATGTCCCAAGTTTTGACCGATACCCAAAAATATACACACAAATACATGCATATATATATATAAGCATAAATCAAAACGGTTAATCGATATACGTGTTCATTAATCTTTTTCTTTTATAATTCATACCTGAATTTATAAGTATTTTCATTGATACTCAATTTATATATATATGAACATATAATATATATATTATAAAAATTGATTGTGAAAAATAAAGAAATGTAAGAAAAAGTATTTAATTGTAAAATTTATTTTTAAATAAAATTCCACACATATTTTTCACGGTGAAATATGAAATAAGAATTTTAAATTACTCGAATGTATAAAAGTTTGGAAAAAAAAAAAAAAAAAAAAAAAAAAAATTGAGATGAAAAGAGAATCCACTTCTGACGAGGGTGGATTTTGTATGAAGAATAATACAGTATTATATACTGTTACGCAGGTGTCACACGCTGGTCAATATAGGGAATATAATTGTTTGGATATATAAACGTATTATAATAGCAACACGACCACAAATAATATTGCATCAATTGTTGGAACAAGAAATTGAGAGGGAGTCAATTGTAGTAGAGGAGATACGCATATAAATCTATTTTAGGTAACTCATAGTTGATATATAATTTCACTTAGCACCCCGTGGAGACAGTCATTTGTGGGTGTGTTGTTATGTATTATAAAGACGATAAGTAAATAAACATCATGATATTTTTCTATTTGAATACAATTCATTAGTGGCTTGAATAAAAAAATACAAAAACAAAGAAATTATTATTATTTTTTATTTTTCAATTATATGATAATCTTTTTTATTATTCAATCAGTTTATATTAATTTTTATTTATTTATAATAAAAAATTTTACAGACAAATATTCATGATAAAATGAATTGATGTGATTTTTATTTTTATTAAAAATATACCAAGTGGAAAAAAAATAATAATAAAAATTTGTGTGAATGTTAGATGAAACTGTCAACGAACATTTTTGATACTTTTATACACAATACCGAACAAACACACACACATATATATATTTATATATATATGAGGAATGTAACTGACTGACCGGTCATCACAGAAGCCGTTCGTGACCTCTTGCCTTTAACCTCGAATGTGCACATCGGGGTCCTGGGACTGCTCATCCCGATTTGGATATAAAGCGGGGAATCCCCGTGTATACATATACACACACACACACATCATATATTACGATATATTTTATTATATGTCCCATACATTGAAACACGTTACACACGTTTTCATTTATAAAACTAAACTACGCATATTTTGCCAATCAAAATTCGAAAATCAAGTTTCACATTGATTGTATGTACGCGCCCATACACGAATAATATATTTTTACTCGTGTATATATTTGGGACGTCCCGCATGCAAGAACTTGTTTTTATTAACTGGATTTATCACACGCCACTCGCATAATTGTATTTGTTATTTTATACAATCACTATACAGTTATATCAACTTTAATAAATAACAATAAATAGAATTTACCAGTAGATCAAAAATTTAAAAAAAAATTTTTTTTTTTTCAAAAATATATTTAATATATTTCATATAATTATGTATAATATAAATATAAAAAATTTTAATTTACTTGAATTTTCATTATTATATTCAATTGATGTATTTCGATAATATTAATCAATGATTAAGGCCAATAGGGTTACGATCTTGGTGACAGAGATATATCTTGTTTATGTCTGATTTCTCTGATGAAGTGCTTAGGGATAAACAATTTGAAATATAAAAACAGCTGTCCCGTATATATCGTATACCGTCGTATATCACAGATGTCCGGTATTTTTTTTTTTTTAATTTTTTTTTTTCCTTCTTTCTCCTCTTGAACAAACGCGACACCACACGCGTTCTCTATAAAGTATAAACTACTGTGAGAACCGTGAATATATATATATTGTGCACCAGCTAGACGACCATCACACAACATCATACAGTGAAAAAGACCCTTCTTCCTTCCTCTTCCGTCATGCCTTCGTCGTACGTGCCTCATCGTCCTTTTAAACAACCTCACCTTTCTCTCTCACTCCTTCGCCCTCGTTTTATATATGTATTATTTCTCTCTCTCGCGTATACAGTACAAGATTATATGTTGAATACGTACGCAAACCTCATCGTGGACGTAGGATATTAAGAGGGGGAACGGGACATTAATTATCTCAAAAAACCAAGCGAAGAACGTCGTTTTGGATTATCCGAAATTTAATACAGCGAGAGGAAATACTGTCGGTATATTCTCTTTATATATAGATATATATGTGTGTGTGTGCACGGTTGTGACGCATTTATATGCACATCCGAGCCTTTTTCACCAAACGAAATGATCGACCTAACAACCGTATTAGCGAATTTTTTTTTATCTCTCTGTTTAGCGTTTAAATATATTAAATTGTGACACGAAACACCTGCGGATATTTTTTTTTCCTTTTGATTTTCATTTAATTCAATTTGCCTTTGTTCAAATGTAGAAAATCGTTGGATATTTAATTGATCTATATATGTGTATATATATTAGAATAATTCATCTAAAATGTGTAGATCAAACAAACAAAAAAATATATTCATTATGATGATATGGATATTTGATATTGATATTTATACTCAATATTTTTTTTTGTTCTTTATTTTATTTTATTTTATTTATTTATTTATTTATTTATTTTTTTTTTTTTTTGTCAACGATAAAATTGAGAGCAACGATAAATGCAATCGAATTTGCAATTCAAAAAATAATTTTTCAGTAATAACAATCATAATCCAATATATAAATATGTAAGATAATAAAATTATGAATATAGATGATGTGTAATAAATTTATGTAGTGATGTAAAAGAAAAAAAAAATGTATATATATATAATTGAGTTAAGCGAGAATTTTTTACACGTATTTTTACATAAATACATATAAATATCGAGTTGTCGTTGTGCTGATTATGAAGCCACAAGTCAACGGGCTATCAGACAACAGACGAGATTCCAACAAGAATCAAATGGCAAACTTTGAGTAACATTCGGTTTACTGATAGAATTATGAATAAAGAGATAGTGAATTGATAATCACTGGCTTCACATATGTCACTTTCTATATTTTATAAAAGTATATTCCATCAGTCAAATGTATATGTAATATAGACTGACGATATATAACCATTTGCCTATGTAAAATATGTATCTGTATGAATTGAGAAACAGAGGGGAATAAAAGAAGAAAATGATTGAGAGTATAGAAAATATCTAATCGATAATCATTCGTAGTTTTATCTTGATAAATCTGCAAGTTTGATATATACCTCTATATAATTATGATTTATATTAATTATTATTGATTATCTATAGCAATTTATTTAGTATACAATATTGCTGATTGAATGTAAAATGAATATTCGCGTTTGCAATCGATTGAAATAATTATACGTCATATAAAAATAATTAAATATATATATATATATATATATTTTTTTATTTTAAAATTTTTTATTCTTGCTTTAGTTAGACTTTTCTTTTTCTTTCTATATTGAAATATATGAATTATGATTTTCATTTATTTTTATAATAATTATTGGATTTAATAGGTCCCGTAGATTTATTTATTTATTATTATTTTTTTTTTTTTCAATCATTTAAACGATATACACACATGAATATATCTGGGTGTTACAGTGCATTGTAATTATGTGAAGGTGAACATTATATACAATCAGATTTTGGGGTTGAAGTGAATATACTTGGTCGCACGTCGTGTTACACATATCTCAAGTATTCCCATGTGGCAATTAATCAAGACCCAGGCAAATCTGGAATATTATCAAATCGCACCGTGTATAATGCATCATGTAAAATGAATTGTAATAATATGGATATTATATCAAAATTCAATGGTTGTATGAAACTTTATATGTGTGTTGTTTGAATAAAAAACAAAAAAAGGAAGAAGAAGAAGAAGAAGAATCTTCAAATTAACGTATATGTCCAGGTGGATTTTCAATTGTATTGTTTCGTTTTATTCAACGGACCAACTCACCATTGAGTATACAAAAGAGTGAATAAAATACACACTACAAACCGGTTACATTGAGTAACTGGACACTGGTCAACTTGTTCGGACAAGTTACCAATCAAAATATGTATCATTATAGCGATCATCATCAGTATCATCACCATCAACATCATTGTACAAGTAACGAGTGACTTGTTTTACATTCATATTTACCTTCTGTTCATTTATAAATTTTTTTTTCTCAATACTCTTATCCATTTATTATTATATACAAGTATATCATATTAATCTCAATTAAAATACATAAATATTCAATGAAGAAAAAGTAATTATAAAATATAAATAATATAAAAACTTTCTACATGAATGCAATTTCAATTTTTTTTATTTTTTATTTTCTTCTTATTTCATAATTATAATAATAATATTAATTATTATTATTTTTCTTATTTTCTTTTTAATATATAATCTATCTATAGACATTGTTAATTTATCAATGTCTATAAAATGTTGATAGATATATCTTGAGTGTAATATATATAATAGAGAACGTTGAATTGGCAATCCCAAGACCACTTAGCACCACGACCAATTCACGATGGTGTTGATTAGTAATATTGTGCAGGTCTGATGAACCGGGGGACCCAACTTGGTTGCGATGGACGAGTGTGAGATGAGACTGTAATGTCGTTACGATGCCGCGGGGCGCAATGTTTCCCTCTACATTATTTCTATCTCACTCGCTGTCTCTTGTCTTCCTTCATTTCTCCTTCATATTATATACACCCTGAATATCCTGTACACAATCTCACATTGTGTCACCACATTGTCAGACACATCGCACTGAAATACACATCTCTATATACCATATACATAATGTAAAATGGTATATGGATATTGTGATTATTGTTAGGGTGAGTATTGCCATGATTCCAAAAGCTCAAACCACCCTCATATAATATGGTCGTTCGAGCGCATCGCAACTATTTCCTCATGCCTTGACGCCAACTAAAACCATAACCGCCACCATCGCCACCAGATCCCAATGTCATTGAATTAATAATAACCACCTTCCGTTTCAGCATCACCCCCTTCGTCCCCGTTCAATTTTGTTGGAGCTTCCAGTTATATATAATCGACACTAGGTTTTTGACCCACCTCAATTGTTGCTATGTTATATATATAGAGGGCTAAATATATGAGGTAGGGAATAAAAGGACGAAATAGATAGATAGAGAGAGAGAGAGTGGAATAGACTTTGGAAACTTGTGCATGGAAGTTTGATGAGGATTGCGCAGTAGGGAAGCATCGTACCGATTAGGTCGGATTAATATTGCTCGAGCTAATGGAGAGGCAAAGGTGGGTGAGAGGGCGTTGAGGGCATGATAGGATTGGTCGAGTGCTTGATCTTGAATGTATATGTTAATAATTAATTGATAATTATTATGAATGAATTAATGAGGATATGATTTTAGAAAAAGGGTTATGTATATACACGATAAATGTGTAATATCACGATGGAAAGATCACATGTTTGTTTGTGTGTGTGTGCGTGTGTGTGTGTGTGTATTAAAAAAATCGAGTGAGAAATTGTAAAGGAAAGGAGAAGAAAAAAAAATTGAAGTGATGATGAATTGTGCATATAAGGGTTGAAATCGCTGTGGGTGTTTATCAAATATATAAAATGTGTGTACACGAGTGTGAGTGTGTGTGTGTGTGTGTATGGGTGGAAGGAGTTTATTATATTTCGACTTTAGTTAGAAATGATGAAGAATAGAGAGAGATGGAGAATGGGAGGGTGGAGGAGACGAGGTGGGTCACTACAATGCTCTAATCAAATGTCATGAATCAGCGACCATTATGCGCATCTGCGGTATGAATTTATAAATATGCCCCGCGGCACTCGTTCGTCAACACCCCCAACTCAAATATACGTAGTGTCATAGACTTTTTAAAGTGTCATATTTACGGGACATTTTTTTTTTTTTTTTTTTTTTTTCATAATGTCGATATATACAAATTTAAATTTAATTATTTTACTTTTAAGTATTTTTATTTTTTTTTTTTTCTTTTTTTTTTTTTTTTTTGTTTAATGAAAAAATTCAATGATCGTGTGTGAATGTGGCTTCATAAGATATATATATATATACATAAATATATAAAAATAAAAATAAAAATGAAACATTTTTCGTTCCACTCGTTACGGATCGAGAAACTCATGACCTTAACGTGATAACCCACAAGTCAAGGACACTTACTTGATCATGTCACAATATACATAGTTCGATAATGATAACTGTTCGCACGGGGTAATTATTATGAAATAGTGAAATAATAAAAATTTTCATCTTTTTCGTTGAAAAAAAAAAAAAATAATAATAATAATTTTAATTATATTGAAAATAATATGTTTGTGATAAACATCAATTTTGTTATTTAAAAAATATCCACAGTCATTGCCAATGTATTTTAGCAAATTATTTCTTCAATTATTATTTACTTTAATAATAATAATAATAATAATAATAATTTTCGTAAATTATATATAATCAGAGAATTTTCTGATTGACAGAACACGCGTCAACGCGCACATAAACCACAATAATTCATATATGTAAGTCGACATTGACGTCATCATATATATATATACTAACCGTTCTGGTTTTTACTCACTGCGATTGAACACACACCCGTTATGTTACCCGCTTTGTGGTCGCATGCTCTTTTGATCTACCCTCATAATTAATCCACCGAGGTAACCGGAGATGCGTATGGCCGCACGGGGAACCGCACATCGGGGACTATACGCGCATTCATCGGCAATACTGTACAACCCTGTGCGACGATTCATTGAAAGGGTATTGGATAGGGAAAAAAAGAAAATAATAATAATAATAACTATTAAAAAAAATAAGTTGGAAGAAATAGTAACAAAAAAAAATATGATGCAGTGCACTGAGCATTGATTAACATTCTAATCAGAAACAAGTCACGTGTATTGTATTCTTGTTTTGTTTCCGATCTCTACTCTCCCTGTGAGTAGATATGAATTTATGTGTGTTTGAATTTGTTCTATTTGAGATTTTTTTTTTTTTTTTTTTTTTTTTTTTCTAGTTTTTTGATGAGATTGTGAATTCAGTTTATTACAGTATGATAACGTTGATATGAATGGAAGTATAAAAAAATATATATATATAAAATGTAAAAAATGAAAATAAGAAAAAATATATTTGTTGATTAGTTTGTATAAGAATTATAAGCGATAATGAGTACTTTTATTATCAATTCATATGGTATTATCAACAATTGTGTTTATAAATTACGCAAGATCACTGCTAAAGACGTGGCAATATCTATAAATAAAATTAATATCGACTCGTGTGCAAAGCCATTTAGTCTAAATTCAGAAGAAAAAAAAGCGAGAAAAAAAAAAAAAGAAAAATCCTCATGTGTATCTAACAAATTTAATAAAATTCTATCAAATTATTATATAAAAATGAAAGATAAATTATTGACATATCTTCAATATTTACAATAATAAATTTATTTGGTATAAAATATGAAAATAATTTTATGTAATTCGTGGAAAATGCTTATCAACTCGATATGCGATAATGATTTTTTAATTTATTTTTTATTTATTCATTTATTTATTATTATTATATTTTTTTTTTCTTTTTCAACCCAATAACATTGATTTTACATATAAGAATAATGAAAACAAGTAAAAGATAAATAAATGGCACGTTATATTATTAATATAAATATAATAATATTCATCAATCATAAAACAAAGTAAATATTGTGTATAAATGCAAAATGAAATGAAACGAAATAACGAGAAAAAAAATATAATAATATTAATAATAATAATAAAAGAAAGTTTATATAAATGATTTATTCAGTGTTGAAATATCTTCCAATAAACCTACTATTATTATAGCATCAGATAATGGGTACGTTGTCATGAGTTTCCTATCGTCATAATATTTGCATGCAGCTGCATCATATAAATCCCCACTACATATTTTTCACAAGGCACTTATCGCGCCTATAACCTGCACAATTTTTATGAGTTAGGTCAAAGAGATCGCGCATTATACCTTGTCTCAACATCAATTCAAAACTTGATTGTCGTTCAACGAAAGCCATATATATATATATGTATGAATTTGTTATGTAGTGTTCACTATTTGCCAATACATCGCTATCATACACATCATTACCATAGAGACATACATTTGTATTTATTTTCTCATTAATACTCTTGCGACTGATTACCAACATTCAAACACACAAACACACTTAACATATATATATGTGACTTTGAAAAATGATATGAAATAGAAAAAGGCTGGAACAATATTGTAAACGCCCATCAGATATTTATGTGTACGCGCACATTTGACGCGTGTGTTGCATAAATTTATTTTACTTATTGCATCTACATACATTTTTTATTTTTTATTTCTGTTAGATATCTCTTATGCATTTCCAATTGCTGTATACCTTAAATATATGTAGTAGATATATTTAAATACATAATTATCTCGTCTGATATTCGAAGCTGTTGCGCGTGTTTTATCGTGTCAATGATGACCCCGTTAAACCTTTACGTATTTTTTGTTTGTTTGATTTTACATTCAATAATCTGCTATTTTTTTATCTATTCAATTTTTCAATTTAAACTCTTTTTTTAATTTAATTTTTTTGTTATTATTATTATTATTATTATTATTATTATTATAATTGTTATTACGGTCATTCTTTTCCACCTCTGACAATATGAGTATGTACGCACTCACCTTTGTACACACATAATGGATAATAGACGGTTGTAATAGTGCGACGACACGTGTCGTAAACAAATGAAAGAATATTTTATTTTTATTTTTATTTCAGTGTTGGAGATGTTGAGAGTATATTGGACCGATTAACCTTTATCCTATTGTCCGCATGCTGAATATAGTGAATGAATCGAATTTGATTCACTGCGCGCGGATGCAACGTACACGCAAATACTGTACATAGAATATATACACATGGATATGCACATACAAATTACGTTGATAATTTCTATTGTTTGTAGATTGTGTATTTGTTATTCTGTTGTCAGTGGATGGAAATAATTTTTTTATTTTTTATTTTTTCAATATTTTACTTTTATAACAAACAATCAACGAAATTACCATGCGTGTATTTAAATTTCTTCATGAATTTTTATAGATAAATTTATTTTATGATTGATACTATGGAGTATCTATGAAAATATATTGGTTGAAAATGTTGAAAATACAGTTGATAATTAATCTGTCGTCGTTTGATGAAATAAAAGATAAGAAACAAATAATTTTTAAAAATAAACAAAAAAATGTGAAATAATTGTTATTTATTTATTATTATTATTATTATTATTATTTATAGTAGTAGCAGTAGTAGTAGTATTATTATTTTGTTGAGTCTGATGTCTTTTATCGCTTCTCCACGATATCTCACAAAGTCAACCTGCGTCTAAAAAAACATATCAGTGGTAAAAAAAAAAAAAAAAAAAAAAAATGTATCTAAAAATATCACGACAGACGAAGTCGAGGAGTAAAAAAATTAAAAAAGAAAAAAAAATACGAAACAAAAAAAAATCTGATGATAATAAATAAAAATAAAAATGAAACATGAAAAAAAAAGAAGGGGACCAACGAATGAGAAAAAAAAAAACATCTGTCTGGAGTCTTGTGAATGGTCATTTGAGACGTGTGTTCCACACCACAAAAACACACAACACGAATATTTCACATGTATACATCTCAATATACACAAATTTATCTCAAATACAAATCTCCAATTCGGATCTCAACAACACGATAAATTTCTATTATATATTACCACTCTATTCATACATTTGAAAAAAATGAAAAAAAAAAAAAATAAATAAATAAATAAATAATAATAAATGATATGAAATGAAAATTTGTCAACATCAATTCAAAAATATGTAAAAATTATTAATCCAATGATTTTTTAATATAATTTGTTGAATAATTATTCAATATATTTGATTGCAGGAATATTAAAATTTCAAACGAAATACAGATATAATATTCGGAGAAAATAATAAGTCAATTGGATGAACGTGTGAGTGACTGAGTAGATAAATGAATGAATGAATGAATGAATGAATAAATGAATAAAAGAGAAAAAAGGAATAAAATCAGAATTATCCAGCTGGGGCTTCACTTCGTAAGGCGGATAAACTCCTCAAAAGGGATCTGGAGAAACTTTCTCAACGGTGGTCTGGCTTCGAGAAAAGTTACCGACAACAAGAAGTGGGCAAAAGTGCAGATCTATCAGACTATATATACGAAGAGAGAAAGGGAGTGAATGGAAGAAGAAATGAAACAAAAAAGTACAATGAGAATAAGAAGAATAAGAAGAAGAAGAAAAAAAAAAAAAAAAAAAAAGAAGAGGAAAAGGAAAAGGAAAAGGAAGAGGAGGAAACAAGAGAGCAGCAAACACAACCCATGGAGTATCTCACTGTCTCTTCTCTGCGAGGACCCAAAATAGGGAGCAATAAATTTCTTACTATCTTTGGTGGGTTAAATACATTAAAGGGTCTCAACGATAAGGACCGTTTGTCGGCGCATTGAACTAAGCTTTTTTGAGCACACACACCCACACACACACACACACACTCATTTACACACTCACTAACACACGCAAATAAACATAAAATATTTTTTACATATTTAAAAACTTCAACCGAATTATTTTGTATTCACTCTGTTTTATTTTCCTTTTTAACACACGTGCACATTGAAAATAACGTCATAAAACATACGAAAAAATAATATATATATATATTATATTTAAGAAAAAAAAAAAAACAAAGAAAGTAATGTATATATTTTTTAACAGTTATTTTATACTCTATTATTTCAAAATTATTTTTAAAAGTTCATTTTACATTAGTGGAATTCCAAACAGAATATAAGAGCAAGCTGCGTCAAGTATAAGAGAGGGGGGGGGGGGGGGTTAAATTTTCCAACGAAATAGATAAAGTGATAGAGCCTGTGTGAGAATAAGACAGAACAAAAAAAAAAAGTTTGTGTAAGACGAACAGACGCAGAATATTATGTATAATGTGCGCGACATAAGGCGTTTGTGCGGTCCACAAGTCGCTACGAATCCGCAATTACTCTGTAATTAAGAAACGATTATTTTGCATATAGAAGTTGAGAAGACTTTAGCTTACTCTCATCTACTACCACCACTGCTCTATATATATATATATATATATATAATCTGATGACAAAATGCGCACCGTGTGTCACCAACAAGTTATATAAAAGCCTGCGCGCGCGAATAATATTTTAACGATATACCTCAATTTCTCATAAACTCATTTTAAGTGAACATGCGCACACGCAATCGCAGTATTTAAACTAAGAATAATCGACAATGAGAGATAATAAATGAGTGAGTGAATAAGTGTGAGAAAGAAAAAGAATAATACTAAATGAAAATATATAAAATAAGAGAAGGCAATTGAGAGTGTGCACGTTCACGCATTCAATTCAATATATGGAGGCAAAGTGGTTCTTGATTGTGTGTAGTATACCCAAGTAAAAGATAGTACATATTCTACATGTGTATATATGTGATGAGAGATAGAGAGGAAGAAAGAGGAAGACAGATGAAATGGAGGAGGGAGGTTTGTAGTTTATAGGAGTGGGAGAAAGAGCATGTATAAGACTCACTCCCTTTTCTTTGGCCCCCAAAGACTTTAGACGAGATAGGACACGCGGGCACGAGGAGGAAGAAGGTATTTAGCATATTCGCCCTTCGATATCTTCGTTGTGATCGCTACGCTCCTCTGTGGTGTTCACTCGCTTTCTTGCTTATGCTCTTTGGTGCTCTTGCAATTTTTTTTTCTTTTTCAACTTGTCCTTATTCTTCTTCTTCTATTTTTTTTTCTTTTTTTTTTTTTCTTTTTACTAGTCGTTTATGTGAGTATGGTTGTGGTTGGGTGGAAGCCCAAAGGGAGAGATATACCCGCGGTATTGTCGTTGGCATCGCTTATCCGACCGGATTATCGGAGAGAATAAATTTTCATGCCCCGCGCGCCTCTTCGACATTGATATTCGTCATGGACGTGAAGAGGGTGCGCGTACCCGGGTATATTGTACTCGTATGAGAAGATATTTCTGTGTATGTGTGTGTATGTATGTATATGCATGTATCTATATATATATAATATATAGTATTAAAAGTTCGAATTTAATAATAACGACTTGGATTATAGGGAGACAATAAAATAGATGACAATACATATATGTATTGATTGAGAATAAGTAGAATCAAAATTTTTTTTTTGTCGGTAAATTTTATATAAATTTGTCTATTTTTATCATGGAAAAAAAAAAATACATATATATTAATAAATTAATTGATAATTTCACCACGTGAAAATCTGAATTTCGATTTGATTGATTGAATATAAAATAAAATTTTTTTATAAAAAACCTTTTTTTAAATTTTTTGTATCAAACACAAAATTGAATTTAATCGATATCCTCTTTGTGTGATATTCAAAAAAAAAAAAAAATGAATAATTAAATAAATAAATAAAAGAAATAATTTATTGTACCAATATATCTATTATTGTTCTGAACTGTCGTTTAACGTCAATTCTCGGTATACAGAAATTTCTTTGACGGTTTGACATCACACACTAACTGTACATAAAAGTACATTATATCTCTTCTTAGTATACAGCGCGGCAAAATTGTATTTTGTTGAAGCGGCATCGTTTTTCTTTTTACAAAATTATTATTATTATTATTATTTTTCATTTTTTTAAAATTTTTTTTCAAGTGTCTTATACAGAGAGAGAGAGAGAGGACACCACATTCCACAAGATGTGACGCGTGAAACTCGTAAAAGTCCGGTTGGACACAAAAACAACTTTTTGTTACACTAAGAATAGAAAAAAAAAAAAAATAATAATAATAATAAATAAATAAATAAAAAAATTCAAGAGACAAAAATGAAATTACAATAAAAAATAGGAAATATTGAATTGATTCGTATATATTCAGATTATATGAATAATTATATCTATGATAATTATTCATATTTAATATAGATATAATATAATTATGTATATGAGGTCATGAGATTAAACGCAGTGTCATGATTAAATGTGAGGGATGAATTGCCATGAAAATGGATATGACGATGTGTGATGTCACGTGACAAATATGAAACACACATACTCCACAAATACAATTTAATTTACATACATATGTGTAATATACATAATGCATATAAATAAAACATTTTATGTATTCCATAATTAATTAATTTGTGTTAACAAACTGTACAAAGTGTACACACGTTCTAAACACACAAATTTACTGGTTCAATAACAAATAAATACGTCACACAATTTTATTTATATTATTGCTGTGTGTAAATTAATTTCAACATGTAATTAATTGTTTTCAGAGTCCAATAAGATTTATTTTATTTCCAATTCCTCAGCTTCAATTACTCGTCAAACCGAATCTTATTCGTCCAGTCCCTTCTGATTATATATCCCCCTCACAATGATCACTCCCTCTACACACACACACACACATACACACACACACATAGACCCAATCACATACACGTGCACATAGATTAAACTGTGGTCTCTTAACTTCACCGCAGAAAATGAATATAAGGGCAAAAGAATCCACAAATTTGCCAATCATGCACAGACAAATTATATCGTTAATCCTCACGTTATTAACTAGATTGATATTGTTGATTTCACTTTTACATGCTCTTATTACATCTATCAATCTATCTGTCTGTCTGTCTGTATATACACATGGCAATGAAATAAATTTATATATATATCTATATATTTATTATAGAAGAAAGAGACAGATGAATTTGTGACAGCAGGTTGTAATGAAGTGAATAGACACTAGAATTGTTAGTTATTTTCTGGTCACAAATAGCGTCAGTACAAAATATATTTCAGCAAGTGAGAAAAAAAAAAAAAAAGTAATAGACGTGAAAAAATTTTTTTTGATAAAAAGGGAAAGGAGATTATTGGTAGGCTGAATATATATATATATATATATATATATATATATATATGTGATGGACATGATCAATTCAGTCGTTTCATACCCTTGGTCACAGTTCGATCTACCCTTGGCTGTCTCCCTCGGGTCCCTCACACTAACTCTGGATTATCAACTGCCTCTCATTTTCATCTCTCACTGGCTTTTATTTTTCTCTCTCACTCATCTCTCTGTCTCCCTGTTTCCCCTTCGTTCTTTTCATTCCTCAGTTTTTATTTATTTATTTATTCATCTATTATTATTTTCTCTTTTTTTTTTTTTTTATTTATTTATTTATGCACTTTCCAATATATTTTTAACATAAAATTTAACTATCGATTGTGATAATCAATTTTTATTTTTATTTTTTTTTTTCAATTTTTTTCTCACAGAATATATTCAATATTTATTTCAAATCTACTTTAAATATTTTATATTTCACCGGTATGCTTTTCTTTTCGCTTTTTTTTTTTTTTTTTTTTTTTTCGTCTTTGATATAGTGCATTATGGATGGAATAAAATTTTATTGCTGGCCTCTTGAACAAGAGAAAGGAGAAAAAATTTTAGTGGATCATGCAAGTGTATTTCGATACGTCGCCAATATAATATCAAACGCCAGACTGAAACTTTTAAATGTACATATATTTTTTTTCCGATATATATTACACATCGATAAATTAAAAAATATATCTATATATAAAAAGTCAATTGTAAAATGGTACAGGTAATGCGTTACAGAATATAATTCTTTATTTTTTCACATATATATAGAGTGAAAAAGTGGAAGAGACAAAGAGCGAGAGAAAGAAGAAAAATATTGGATGATGCACTCGAACGAATATACTGCTAAAGAGGCAATTACACCGAGACTATCGTAAAATAGTAAAAGTGTGTGTGTGTGTGTGTGTGTGAAGTTAGCGAGAAGAAATAAGCACGAGACGAATACGCAGTGAGAAGACATGAGAAATAAAAACACCTACACACACACACACACACACACACACTCACACTCACGTGGACATATGCATATATATATATATATATATATTATGCCTGAGGCGGCATGTCATCGGTTCACTCTTCTACTTCACTCAGCCATGGAGCGTGCCGAATTTCAAAATAATCCGTGCAAGACTATAACGGAAAATAAAATGAAAAAAAAAAAAAAAAAAAAACAAACAAAATAGCGAAATAGTAGAATGTTCACTTCTATCTATCTATATATATATATAGATATGAACTTTTTTTTTTTTTTTTTCAATTGTTTCTACAAATATCAAGATTAAATGTATTTTACTTTTCATCGGTATATATATTACCCTTTTTTCATTATATCATTCAACAGTCTTTATCAGACTTGATTCATATGCTCGAGTGAGTGAAATCGAGATGAAGAGTCTACTTGGCGAGATATTCGATAGTGATACATATATCCCTCTATAAATATATATATATATATATATATATATATATATGTATATGCATATATATCTTGTACTTGTATACTGTGACACGAGACACGTGCGCCTGTGGGCCTTTTCTCTTCTCACTCATTCGCTTTTGCTCTCATATATATTCAGTATGAGAGGCAATCCACTTGAACCTGCTGATCACGCGAATCGACACCAACAATGCGCCCTTGGCGCGATGCTCACCTGGCTTTTTCCTCTTTAGTTTTTTTTTTTTTTTTTTCCTCTTGTCATTCAATTCTGGTTGAGTGTGTAAAAAAAAAATTAACTATAAAAAAAAAAGAAGTATACGATATTTTTTTTTCTTCCTCTTTTTAACGTGTATTTTGAAATAACAAATTTTAAAAATGTATAAATATTCATTTCTACTCTCTCAACAGCGAATTAAAAAAATTTTTTTTTTTTCATTTGTTTTCAGTATATAATATATAATTTGTATAAATATATTGTGTTAATATATTGTAGTAGTCAAGTTTTATGTAATGACATTGACAATATTTCAGATTTTATATGTATATGAGATATGATTGATCTAACATTGGTGTTTCATCACAAGTAAATAAACAAGTTCATCATTGATATAAATTTATATGCTCTATTTTCATTTTACATTTATATATATATCTTTATCAACAGAGACACGCTTTTCAATCTTTTCTCACTATACATCAAAACCATTTGTTGTGTATATTTCATTCTTGTACATCAATGATAAACCTATTGTGAATAGTTTCATCAATATACAAAATTTTCATTTGAAAAACTGTATACATATTTATAAGAATACATGAAATTATGATTTTTCATATTGTAAATTCGATAATCACAACTAAATTCAATATTTATATTGTGAAATTTTTTGTTTAAAATAAAAATAAAATAATAATAAAAATGAAAATAAATGAATAACTATATTTTCCAAATGCAACAAAATTAATTAATTCATTTATTTAAAAAAAAATCTTTTACAAATATATTATTCAATTCTTCTTCTCATTTGTTTGTCTTTTTTTTTTTACCGGGCTAAGATAAAAGAATATTAAATAACGAGGTCATGGAGCATTTCATAAAATATCATGTATTTCATTTTTGCTACATCAATTTTCAGGATTTTTGACATCACTCAATATCGTGTTTATTTAATAAAGTAAAAAATAACAATGAAAATAATATATTCAATCTATCAACAGATAAAATGGTAAATATATTTTTTTTCACTTATATTTTTCATGTGTATAATACTCAGTAATTCTATTTTTTTCAAATAATAAAAATTTTTCTCAATGATGTTATTCAAATTATTGATTTAATGTGTATCACTCACAAATGCCAGCCACGCTGTCTGCCCAGATATGTATGTTTCATTTATTCTCCTCCCTCTTTATATATAGAAATATGTATATTCAAAGCATAGCCGTGACAACTATAAGGAAGAGAACCTCTTAATCGGAGATCTGGACCTCCGCAGGGCATTGAGGTCTTAGCCCGATGGCTTTCACCCAGTACTGCAGTGTATCTCTCTTCCGACTGACCTCAAACAGTATTTCTATCTCATTTTATCTCGCTTTTTTATTTTCATACTATCTCGAAATACCGTCGCGAATCTTTCTTCAATATAAATAGTCATTGTTGCACACTGACCATTGTATCATTATGATTCGAGTATGAATATGATTTTATGAGAGAAAAAAATTTTTTTGCGTGTGGTATTATTTATTTGTAACATTTCCCACTTTTTTTATTTTTTTTATTTTTTTATTATGAGTTTATTGAAGACTAAAGCCCCATAGAGTTAAAATTCCATAACGCTGAGTATAGGAGACAGGAGATGAAAAAAAAAGTATAAATATGTGGTGATGTATACATGTGTATGTCCATTTTCATTGCACATGTGTCATATATGTGTATATATATAACAACATCTCGCATGTGACGCGCTTGGGAGAGGCTTCAGAGTCGGCATTTATCTAAAAAAGTTTACGATCCTACCTCTGCGGCAATAACTGCAGTGTGGAGAATGTTATAGAGTGACGTCGTCCACATTTATATCCGCAAATATATATATACACGTGAGTATATTAATGTTTAGACTTGTTCATGTGCGGTTGCACAGACAGACGCGCTTGTGCGCTTCATTCTTCTACTCGCTCTACTCCGAATCCATTTTATATCCTACACATTATATATATATATATATATATATATATATGTATTATACAGTGTCCAAAATATACTGAGTGTCCACATCACTCCGACTATCTCTATATATAAATTCATACACCAAATAAAAGAAATTTTTTTTTTCTTGTTCTTCTGGCGTTCACATCACGCTCTCCTACTCTACAATTTTTTTTTTTTTTCCTTTCTCCTTTTTCTTTTTTCCTCCGTGTGTTTTGTCCCTTCGTCGTGGTATTTTGCGACTTTGATTCGCTTCACTCGTTCTCCCTCTCACCGCACTCGCTTTCTTCTTATTTTTTTATTATTGTTATTTATTTATTTTTTTTTTTCTTCTTTTCATCCATTTTCGCTGTTCTCTCCATTCGCTCACCTCCCCCGTTTTTTTCTTCTCTTCTCCCTTCCACTCTCTCTCTCAATCATTCTCTCATTCACATATAGACACATGTATATATATTTATACGTACACATACAAATACTCAGGGACCCAGCCACATAAATTTCATCCCGGTAGGTACTCTGTCGAACGTAATAAAATATCGCGCTTGTATCGTAAATTCCCCGGGCATATTTTCGCAAATGCCGCAACGTGCCTTTGGACCATTTTTTTTTTTCTTGAATTTTTTTTCTTTTTAACATTTTCGACGGCTTTCTATTTTATTACTAAAACTGCCCTTCATTTTATTCTAATTTACCATATCTTACAGAATTTTTTTTACTGAAAAAAAAAAAAAAAAAAAAAATGATGAATAATAATAAATAAATGAATTTATGGGGATTATATAAATTGTGAATGAAAATATATTATTATTCTGATATCATAGTTGAATATTTTTGATTTATGAATTATATAAAAATGCGCCTGTATAAAAATTTGTCTGTATACACTTTATTTACATGTACTCAATCGCTTACCACTAATTGCATCCCCTTCAATTCTCTACCCCACTCAGTGTTATATCTATGTCTATTCTTCTATTCTTTGCGTCAAATGTCCAAAAATTTGCTATGAACCAGACGACACTTGCACAAAAAACATGAAGAAATCCATTCCAATTCACTCTACAGGACAATAATTCCACTGTGTCAGGTTGATACGCGTATTCTATATAACCCAACTCGTCATACAAACAGAAGTACAAGAGAAAAAAAAAATGAATGAAAACAAGTGAGAATTAAAGAGTGAGAAAGAGAGAGAGAGAGAGAGAGAGAGAGAGAGAGAGAGAGAGAGAGTGATAGAAAAAAATAAATAGCAACAGTAACAGTAAAAAAAAAAAATTACCAACATACTGAAGCTGAAAGGACTTGGTCGTTGTCGCACGAGCGTATCGTCAACGCACCGCACTTTATGTAATTGTACTTTGCTCCTCGCCCCTTCCCCTTCCCTTTCCCCTTCTCCTTTCTATCGTCACCCTCTTCCACGTCGTTGCTGTATCGCCCCAGATATATTTTATATATATATATAACAAACAAAGAAATATTCATGATGCAGTTGACCGGCGAATTCCCATATATTCAAAATTCAAAATCAATATTTTTGTCAAATTAATTTCATTATTTCATTATCAATTTAAATATTAATTATCATCAATTACATCTAATTAAATTGGAATTATTATTTTTTTTTATTTATTATTGGTAATTATGAGTTGACAATTGTGAAAATCAATTTATTTATTTATTTATTATTATTATTTTTTTTTTTATTTTTTTTATTTTTCGTTTATTTTAGACTTTTGATACGATGCATTGTAGTAGACATATACATAGGTATGTATACATATATATACCGCTTTGATGATGCGCAACGGCACGTATATACAGCGTTACAATATATATGTAAGGGACTACAGTAACGTATAGTGTACGAGGCACGTGAGATGGGAAGAATAGAATGGATCGGTACACAGAGCGGTCATTATGGAGATTGGATGTCTCGGTTTTATATATATATGTGTGTGTGTGTGTATGTGTGTTTGTGTGTTTGACAGTAGCGGTAATTTTAACCTCGAGAAAATACTTTTATAAATATATGAAAATAATTTTCCATCAATAATAATTATAATAATAATAATAATTATTATTTATATTATTCTGCTTTTTTTTTCCAAACACGGAAGCGTTCACTGTTAAATATATAAAATATATGTATGTAAACACGTATATACAAAGTCAATATATGACGGGAGTGAGAGTTCAAACTGTTTCGTCAAGATAAAATAATCAGATAATTGAATACTTATTAAATAGTAATTTTCAACTTTGTGTATTATACAAAAAATTGGAGAAAAAAAAAAAAAAATTGTTATTCTCAACTGTGTTATGTCTACTTGGATGCATGTAAATATAAAAAAAAAAATATATTTTTTTTTTTATCTTTTCTCTTCAAGCCTCTCACATTAACTATATAATAAAAAAATAATTTTTTTTTTCTTTATTTTTAATATCAAGTCTTTGCTTAGAGTCGTCACTAATAGAGAAAATTCTTATCGTGTATATATCCAAGAGTAAAACCGCCATATTGCTCTGTTGGATCTCTCGCGAGTTCGTTTTCGCTATAAGTATAGTAACTAACGAGGCGTTCGCTCTTTCGCTCGATCGGCGCGCGTGCGCACACGTCATGATCGTGATCATGGCAACGAAGAATATATATATATACTTTAACTGCGCGCACTCTGTTCTCCCTTTCGCGCTCGCCTCTTTCACCTTCTTTCCAACCGCGCGCAATATTGGCCGACCGATCTTTATTTTATTTTATTTATTTTCTTTTTTCTTAATGGTTTTTTTTTTTTCTTTTTTTTTTACAGGGCGCGGACGTGCAATTAACCACGGACTATGGACTTGCCTTCAGGGTCGCGATGAGGGTTCTCCACGTTCTCTAACTTCTACACCACCAATACACTCAATATATTTTATTTCATACGTCGCGTTTATATTAAATCTTTCACTCACACAATTGTACAACTATCGATATAAACATTTAAACATTGATTCTATCATATGCATATTATAATCTATATTATTATCGTTCTCATTTGTACGTCACAATTGAGAACCACTGTATGAGTTCGGCAGCGAGATAGCCATTGGCCATAAAGGCCCTCCATGCGTGTCAAACGTTATACGACCACGTTACTATTAAATACGTCAAAGTCAGTATGTTTATTGCATATTGGATATACCTTTGAGTTCATTCGCTTTTGTCCAATACTATATACACTCACTTACGTTCAATTTTTCATTCGTTTGTCTCTACTCCCTTAAAAATATCGCGTTCATCGATGATGATAAGTTAGAGACGAGTGAAAGGTTGAAAAGAGAGCGGAAAATAAAAATAATAATAATAAATAAATAAATGAATAAATGAAAAATAAGAGGGAAAAAAAATTCCGGTGACATTTAAACATAAAAAATATGGTGTCGTATAGATGATATTTAAGGGCACAAGAGCATATACATAACCTTACATGTATGTAAGTATATATATATACATGAAAAGTACTTTATTATTCAGGATTTCAGGCTGTACGACCAAGATACGGTGAATTATGCATGGTCAGTCTGTACAACGGTGGACGAGGAATTGTTTTTTTTTTTTTCTTTCCCATGCATATTGGCGTTAGAACCAGGGCCTATTTCTATGTCTATAGTCAGTGTTTGTATTGAAAAAATATACATAAAGATTTATATATATATATTGGGATTTGTGTTGTGTGGCCATCTCGTTGGGTGATAGATGGACGTGTCAATTTCATTGGTATTCGACAACAACACAACAGCGCTATCTTCATTCGTGTCAATCGAA
This sequence comes from Dinocampus coccinellae, assembly GCA_963920625.1. Classification (NCBI taxonomy): domain Eukaryota; kingdom Metazoa; phylum Arthropoda; class Insecta; order Hymenoptera; family Braconidae; genus Dinocampus; species Dinocampus coccinellae. The sequence goes on along the minus strand of OY987185.1, from coordinate 5,744,612 downwards.
CGATTGCGTTTATAGATATTGTAATGCTTTCAAGCATATATTTATACATATATATATATACATATATATACATATACATATACATATATATATGTACAATACTTGGAAGTATAGATCAGGTTCTCTTTTGTTGGCTGATAAGCCAATGTATAAAATATTCTTCGATTATATTATTTATATGTGAAGGAGGAAGAGAAAGAAAAAAAAAAAAAAAAAAAAAAACAGTTTTTGTAATCACTTTTAAATGCAAGAATTTATCTTATGCATTATGCAAAAAATTTTTATACATGTATGTTAAACATGTTTTATTATTAAGATTTATGGTATAGTTTGTAAATTGTCTATTGGTTGGACTGTCATTTCAAATAATCATTTGTCTTATTCACGCATTTGATGTTTTATATTTTTGATTTTTATTGTATCTTTTTTTTTCATACGTGAATATTTTTGTTGTTGTTTTTTTTTTCTTCTTTTTCTTATTCTTTAATCAATCATTTTATATGTATTTATGTTTTCAATATGTGTGTAATGTGTAAATGTAGATGGGTATTCGTGTTTGTTTGTCGTAGGAATTTATCGAATAGTTGTATAACGATTTTTTAATGATCTTGATGTTTGATAATTATCTGAGGATGCTTCCGTTTAGCATATATTTATATTTATATTTTTGTTTTTGTTTTGAATACTTTTCAACTTAATTTATATCTATTAGATTATGGATTGAATAGTAGTAAAATGTAAATACAACCGGATGGAGCCAATGGAAATATAAGACTATAGAAAATGTCGGTATTTTTTTTAAATGTTAAAAAAAAATATATGTGTATACTAAATGATCGTAAAAGGCAATTCTGCTACTTTAAAAGCTCACAGGTCTACAGTCTACCCGTTCGACGTATATATGAATATATATATACATACACACACACACACACAAACACCGTGCAGTTATGAAAAGATTGAAATGATTTGGTTTCAAATGGAAAAAATAAAAATCGATAAATATTTTTTTGACGCTGTAACTTTAATGGGCATGTAAATGATGGAGAATTTAAATTTGAATTGATTTTATTTATTGTTTTTTTTCTTTTTTTCTTTTTTCATTTATTTCAGTAACTTTTATTGAAATAGAAAACAAAAGAGAAAAGAAGAAGAAACAAAAAAATAGGAGAAATTCATTAATATCATCGGACGAATGTAACCAGCTGGTTCAAATAATTGCAGACCATTCCAACGGTCAATGTGTGCTTAAATAAAAAGGACTTGCATGCATATGTGAATGTACGCGTGCATGCACGCATTTATCCTTTGCCTTTTGGACTCATCATGCGTATGATGTATACTCGAAAATTGTAAAGTGTCCTTTTGCCTTTATAGTAACTGTATGTACATTTATTATATACATAGGTACATGTCAACACGGATCACTGCACGCCCAAAATACAATGACGTTCATGTATATACATGCATTTACGCTCGGTATTTTCTGCTTATGGGCCCTTGGTAGCCACATGAATATATATTTATTTATATGTATGTATATGTGGGTATTAAGAGGGATCAAGAAGACTCGACGACCCACTGGGGATTTTTTTTTTTCTTCTTCGTAAAATTTTTCGTCACGGACCCAGTGTCCAGTGGTGCGCGCAGAAAAATTATAATTGGCATGTTGAATTGTTGTTTGGTGGCTACAGTAAAGCAACCAAAAACACTTTTATTCATTTATTTATTTATTCATTTTCCATATGATTAAAAAATTAATTCACATTTAAATATATTTACAAGTTTTTTTTCCGTTCACTTTATCCAAACACTGAATACATGAATAATAATATTAAAAATAACTAAATTATTAAATAAATAAATCATTGATAGATCAGGATAAAAATAAAGTGAGTATGAAATGAATACTCACTCGTTGACAGGAGTAAAAAATAATAATAATAATAATAATAATAACTTTCTTATCAATATAACCACCGTGTTCAAATGCCACCTCTTCATTTATTCGCACGTTTACATCGGGAAAAAAAAAAAAAAAAAAAAAGATGGGGGGAAAAAAAATAAAGCGAGAGAAGCCAGTGAACATATTGAAATTATTACGAGGGGTAGAATGATACACAGAGTGGGTCGAGAAAATATAGATAGTGTGACTTTTTGTGGTTCCATCAGGTAGATATATAGGGAATAAATGAGAGTGTGAGAGAGAGAGAGAGAGAGAGAGAGGTGGGGATGGAGGGAGAAAAAAAGAGAGAAAGAGATAGAATGACCGCGTGAAACGAACGCCCCAAAAATCTATCAGGATAACGGAATATTTTATATATACCATCGTGCATATAATATTCGAAAAATGTGGGGTGAAACGATGAAAAGTCCACATACGCGGATGAATATATAAAAGGTGGGGTGGTCATCCACGCATACGTAATAATAACATAAACCAGAGGGGTGTATATACATATATGAACATATATATTTTTGGTTTTGGTTCTTTTATATATACGAAAAATCCACTCTCACTGTGAGTGTAACCAGTAAAAATTGTATGTACTGGCCAATATAACCCCCCCCCCCCCCCCTCCTTTTTTTTCCCTTCACTTCCCAACATTTGGTCCATCGCTAGTTACATCGAAAAGTTGAATATTTACTGGATTTAAATACAGTTATATGTATATGTAAAAATGAAATTAATAAAGATAGAAAGAAGAAAAAAAAAGAAGAAAAAAAAAATTAATTAATCAATATCGTAAATAAATAATTATAATATTGAACACTTTTTTTATAAAAATAATTATTGATAAACAAAAAAAATAAATAAAATAAAATAATAAAATAATATTTATTTAATAAATATTTATTGTAATGTCACAGTGTGTATTTTAGTTATGTTACGCGCAACCAACACACGAACAATTTCTTTTAAAGTTCATCAAGTTCAGACAGATGTGAGTGGAGCGTTAACAAGAGCAATTAGGAGTTCCACTTTGCCTCACATCTCTTCGTGAACATTGTTGAATTCTAAAAATAAATGTATAACCACCACTTAATACTACACAGCTCGTCATAATTCTTCGCGCGCAGATGCAACGAGCGTATATATACGCCCGCGCTCAGCTTTATATCTATTATAATTTGTTGCGTGTGACTTTGTTTTATTTTATATTTTTTTTCTTTTTTCTCCAACATTCCAACAAAATTTCTTTCACTTCCTATATTATTATTTTTATTATTAACATTTTATATGAAATATTTTTAAAAATATGTATAAAAAAAAAAGAAGAGAGTAAATGATAGAGTAATAATTATGGGATTTAATTGATTGGAAAATATAAAAAAAAATTTTTTACGCACGAGTTTATTACGTATTTTTTGTTTTGTTTTGTTTAAAATGCGATATATATAAATAATGGGACCGGGTGTGCGCGCGCGAACAACTCGACGGGTCGTCGATTTAATTGACGATGGTGCCTGTAGGAATGATCAGAAAAATCACCTGGCTATTATATGACCCGGTGCAAAATCCACACTTGAAATAAAATATACAAATATAAATATATTCACGGATGTGTAGATCATGCACACAGCAGGCACAGTTGAGACTTTTATTATATATAACTAGACACATGTATGTATATAAGTACAGATAAATACACGCAAACACTTGTGAATTAAGATTTACCTGTTTCCTTTTTTTTTTTTTTCCATTTAATCAATTATTTTTTATATTTAATTTCTCGCTAAGTGGAAATAATATATTTTTTTATTATATTTGTTTATTATTTATATTTTATTTTTTGACAATTGAATCATTTTATATTACAAATGTTATATGAATTATTGAAAATGAATTTTGGCACATTGTTAATTCGCATTTGGTACTATTAAAAAGTATATAATCCGTTATATATATATATATAGAAAAATGATGGGCGCGGGGTATGCGTGGAATGTACATCGCTCGCCCATCCGTTTAATTGAGCTTAATCGTCCGATATTAGACTCGCGCGCGACAACTATACGGGCGCTTGCGCATACTCTATATCAACTAATGTTTACATACGTGCCATATCATACGTGTATTTACTGTGTGCAAGAATTATTGCACGTTTTATGGTTGGCGTTTGCGCATCTCACTCAGCGGGACAACACTCGTGTATTTTCCCCTTCGTTAACTTGACCATTTGAATTCGCACAATCATCTTGTGCAGTGACACGTGTAATATACTGACAAAAAATTTTTGTTTACAATCATTATATATGCACGATAATGTAGGTATTATTGTTTTTTTGTTTTGTTTTGTCTTTGTTTGGTTAAAATGAATTTAGTATTTACTAGGATATATGAAATCTTTGTAAATCCAAGATTTCAATTATTCTCTATATCTCACTTACCTCCCCACTCTCCGATTGAACCAATAAAAAGTATACGAGGCAACGAGGCAGTGAAGAGACACGAAATTGAAAAAAAAAAAAAATTAATAAAATAAAATATACATAATATATGAATGTTGAAGTGAATATATCAAAATTTTGAAGTGATTGCAAAAAATCATGTTACACGATGCGACTTCATGTATAGAACAGAAAAAAAAAAAAAAGAAAAAAAAATGTATACAGATATCGATGTACATGAGAGGAATTTTTATACCTGAATTTTCTATCACGCGAAAAAATGAAAATGAATACAAATTGAGAAAATAAAAAGATAAGTAAGAGAATTGGATATCAATAATTTAACAATAAATAAAAATGATAATTATAAATTTTTCGTAACATCACATTAATATTATCTCAAATAATTATATATTCGCGTTGTTAAAATTAAAAATAATATTAACATTTATAAATGTGTGTTACTTACAGTATGTGAGTGATAATTTTATAATAATTATTTGTTAATAATTTTGAAAAATCCCGAAAATTATCACAGAGTGTCGACGTTGTCGACGTATTATTATACATTAAAAAATATTCATATTATTTTTAATTCTAACAACGCATACATATAATTATTTGAAATGATATTTATATGATGTTACAAGAAATTTATAAATTTAATTTTCATTCATTGTTAAATTATCGATATTCAATTTTCTCACTTTTTTTTTTTATTTTCTCAATTTTTATTTATTTATTCGTTTATTTATTTATTCTCTTTGCTTGATAGAGAATTCGGATATAAAATTCCTCTCATGCACATTGATATCTGTATACATTTTTTTTGTTTTCTTTTTTTTTTCCATGCACGAAGTCGCATTTGGGTGTAACACGATTTTTTGCAATCACTTCAAAATTCTCGGACCGAGTGTATCGTTATAAAAATTTCTCACTTTAAAATTCATAAATTATATATATGCTATTATTTATTTATTTTTTTTCAGCTTTATGTCTCTTCACTGCTTCACTGCTTCGCTGCTTTGTATACTTTTTCATTGGATCAGTCGGAGAATGCGGTGGTAAGTGAGTTGTAGAGAGTTTTTGAAGTTTTGGGTATAGATAGATTTCACATATGCAAATAAAAATACATATGTACATACATATATGCATATATCGTATGTATTAGGGATGAGCCATGTGTGATTGAGTATATGTAAAATATTTCGAGTTGTGTGTTTGGAATCTTGACAAATCCTCAATACCGTCGCATGCTCTAATAGAATTGAGTAGAAAAAAAAAAGTCGTTGATTCAGTTTCAAAAAACATTTTCCAAATCTTCTTATTTTGAACCATAAAATTATAAATATTATTTCAATATAAATAATGAAAAATGAAAAAAAAAAAAAAAAAAATACTTAATACCACAATATTAAAGTTTAACGATGAATAAATAAATATTTCAAACAATAAACTCAAAATCTGCCCAACATCCATTGTCCTATAGCAAATTCTTTTAGTGGCTTTGAAATACTTTTTAACTTTATGCATATATGTATCCATGTGCACGAGAATGGACATCGTAATCATCAATTTTACCTCATGAATTTTTGCTCTCATGTGGCAGAGGCGAATCACACACATGCGAGAAAGAGAGAAAGAGAGAGAGTGATGGGGAGAGCAAGAGATAAAAAAATAAAAATCAAGAGAGAAAAAGAATAAATTCGTGAACGAAAGTTTTTACAAAGGCATGCAGTCATTCCAAGTTTCTTTTTCCTCCCTTTCTCTCTTTCCCTCTCCCACTTTTGCATCGCTTCCAACAAGAGCACAAGACACACGAAAACAATCGCGGAATACACTCGACGCCCCCCAAAAAAAAAACAAATAAATAAAAATTGAAAGAGAATGAAATAAAAAAAAAACTGAGCAAGACAAGTTGAAAAATAAAAATAATAAAATCGACGATGACCAACGAAAACTATAAGAGAATGAGAGAAATAACTAAAGGAAGAAGTCGAAACGCGGGTGCTAAAAGAGTTATGGTTATCGCCAGTCCTTATATATACCACAATGTGAAATTCGAATCGACAAACATTTCAGTATATATATGTAGAGTGTAGAGAGAGAAAAAGAGAAAGAGAAAAGAAAAAAAAAGAATAAAAAGAGATCGAATATGGCAAAGTGGATGGAGGGCGGTATGGTACCTCCTTCGTTGGAAGCGAATGTAACTTTATTGTGAACTTATCGCTGTCAAGACGCAAACAATAGCCCGATCTTCGCGCCATCTGCCTCTACTATCTTATTCCACATATATATATATATATATATATATATACCTTTAACTTGTATTTGCTTGTCTTTTGCGGTCATGAAGACCAAGGGTTGTCCCCTTTTGCGGTCCACTATATTCACCCGCATATACATTCATATGTATTTATATATAAAACAATATCTGACAGAGATAATAGGGGCAATGTGGCGCCATACCATATCTGTCCTATATCCACTGATTCACGTACGTAATTTTATATTATTTATATTTAATTACTATCATCAAATAAAAAAAAAAATAAAAAAAAAGGAAAAAAAAATACTGAAGGAGAAAAAGAAATTAATGAAAATGAGATAATTAACTAAATACATTTATTATTATTTTTCTGTTATTGTATTTATTATTATTTTTATTATTATAATCGTTGTTTCTTTCTTCTATTCTTTTTTAATCTTGTGGCATTATCGAGAAATATTTCATGTGTAATATTTAAAAATTCTTCACGCGTCCATTTTCTTTTTTTTTTTTCTTTTGTGAATACACTTACGAATAACGAAATTATCGATCAGTTCATAACATATGCAGATGCTATTTTTTTTTTCTTCTTCTTTCTCCCTTTCAAACTTTTACATATATATATATAAAATATATCATAAATACGTATACATATATTTGTGTTGAAATATATGCTTCGCACGGATATTAGTCAAGGGGAGTAATACGAGAATATCGACGCTACATTTTTAGGTAACATGAAAACGTATAACAAATTCCATAGGACACACTATCGACACATACGTATATACATGTATATAAATGTAGATGTGTATGTATATATGTATATGTGTGTGTGTAGGGATGAAAATAAGTTGACGAAAAAGTTGCGTGAAAGCAGTGCCACTTAGCGGCCACAACCATCCGGACACATGTGTACATATACGTGTATATGATGAATATTATATATATATATATGTGTGTATACAATACGTATACTCACTCAGTCACTTATTCAGTTTTTCCCATGACAGGATTTATTTTGGGCCCCCTCTTGCTTTTTGAATGGGAAATATACGCAAAACCCCCTCCGATGACCAGAGAGATGTCCGGTGTATTTTCGGTATCCCGTGGCTATTGGTAGAGATATAGACAAGGGGCGACTATGAGCAGGTGGTCGAACACCGACTACTACCCTCCTCGTTTTTACCGTGACGCCTTTCAAACAACGCAATATCGATATACTCATATGGATATTTTAATATATATATAAACGGGCTGTGATTTTTATATTTATCTGGCCGGACAACTCTAACGTTTATGCATATGTCCGGAAGTAAATTCTTATACACGTTGGATTTATTGTTTTTAAAAAATTTTAAATGAGGAAGTCAATATTGTACACGCACATGCACAGATTTTTACTCTGATTTATTATTATATTTTATTAGTGTGGGAATTTTATTTAATTATATGTTTAGACAGTGGAGAGTTGAGGTGTGGTAAAAAAAACAATTTTTTTTTGTTTGTTTTTTTTTTTTTTTTTTTTTCCAAGTATAATTTAATGATACGTTTGATTATATAAATACATATATATCATTTTTAATGATATTCTCAATCTGTTTATATATATACACATATTTTTATAGTTTTTCTTTTCTTTTTTTTTTTTTTTTTCAAGTCAAATTTTTAATTGATCTTTAAAATGAAGATGGAATTTTTTTTTTCGCGTCTATATATCGAATACGTAATTAACGAAATTATATTTTTCATTGTGGAATTCATTGGGTGTATACATATATAAATAATTAATAGATGAAGATGATGAGAGTTGATATACATGAAAAAAAAATTGATTGTCGTGCGCGCCATCATAAAATCTTTTGTGTTATTCGATCGTGTCTGTGACTTATACATCAGTTGTAATAAAGACTTTTGTCGTGAAAGTGCCGCTATGTACAATAACAAAACGTGCCCACAAATACTATACGATGTGTATATACAGATATAGATTGATGAATGTAAATATTCATTGGACTTTCTCTATATGATACGTAGTTTGGTTGCTCATCGGCAATTACTCAGTCATCTTGCATGAAAGAAAGAAAAAAAAAATAAAAAAATTAACCGAGAAATAGTGAAAGGGAAAGAAAGAGAAAGGGTGACAAATAGATGAGAATGTCGGCGAAAATTAAAGGACAAGATGACTGATGTGTATTTAAATTCAGTTGACTACATCAAAACATTCACCATCCAATCCAAAAGTTTCATCTTAAATATATGAGAAGAATTAAATTGGAGGAGAAAAAAAATATAAAAAAAAAAAAAGAAAAATAAATATCTAATATTTTTCTACCTCGATACAAATAGAAATTTATAATATATAAAAAAAAAAAAAAATGAGAAAAAAAAATTTCGAGTGGAAAATAATGAGATGAAGAGTGTGGAGAATGTGTGGTATTGCCTTGAAAAATTCACTGAACATCAAGATCAGAGATAAATATAGTCACGTTGAATGACCAAAAGAAGTGAACGTGAAAATTATTATTTTATTATTTGTTCCAATTAACTTTAATTTAAGATTTAAAAATATCGTAGGAGATTATTCTAATACATTCACTATACATAAATGTAATATGGTACTTTTTCACATGATTTACAATTGTCTTATTCATTTCGTGAGTAACATTCAACAAGATATGTATATTTATATGTGTAATATAACAAACAGTAAACGAGGACAAAGGCAACAAACACACGACGTGTCGTTGTCCCGCGATATGGTAGCCAAGATATATCTACGCAAGTTGACGTTAATGTATAACACAAGAAGGGAATAGACACGGTTTTCTCTCGGTCAAGCACACACACACACATGCACACACACGCACACACGCCGACACGGTGGATCGTGAGAGAATTCACGTTAAGAAAAAAAAATGTGATATAGAAATAAACAAAGAGAAGAAAAGAGAAAAATGAAGGGACAAACATCATCAACGTGTGTTTACGCGCGTGTATGGTAAACGCAATTGTGCGTCTGAACAAATGTTCAGTGGTCAAGTGTATATAATATGAGATGCACGCATTCACATATCAACTCTACTATTATCATTTCACTTTATACGTATAACATAATTAACTAAACGAAAAAAAAAATAAATAAAAATAAAAAAATAAATTTTTTCCTCATAAAAATTCTGGAAAAAGATAATTTCCACTTCTCAGAATTAAATTGTGAAACAAAAAAAAAATAATATAAATGTATATATATATATATATATTTTTTGTCTCCATTAAATTACCGAAAAATATTATTCAATAATTTTATAATATATTGAAATAATTAACTCTTGGATATTTTATAATTGAGTTATATGATACTTCATGTAAAATAATAGCAAGAAAGAGAAAAAAAAAAGAGTAAATTGTTTTTTTTTTTTTTTTTTATTTATATAATTTCAATTTTTTCTTTCTTCTGTGTTCTGAGATAAATATTTAATAAATAGGCGCAAGATTTTTAAGGTATATGTATATATAATATATATCAAGCGGTATATGTATATTTTTTTTTTTTTTTTTTTTTTTCTATTGGTGTTTAAAGCCGCGTCATTATATACCTCGTTTTCTTTCTTAACTCTTATTAGCTACCCGATGGGCGCACACACGCTCATGTATATATCTGTTCAATATAATATTCGTTCGATCCTAACGTAGAATTACCGCCATTAGCGACGCTCACATTTTGTATATACGTGTTAGATCGTATGTACACGACACAAGATGGGAATATTTAATATATACTGACTGACAATGAATACCTTTTATGTTATATATTGATGTGTACTCACACTCATATATATCTTTTAAGTATTTTTATTGAAGATTAAATTGCACGAGAGTAATTCAATGAAATTGTTGGGAGAATAGATTGAAAAAAAAAGAAGAAAAAAAATGATAATGATGATAATATTAAATTATTGTATTGTGAAAAAAATTTTTTTATTATTTATAAATGAGATATTTGATAAAAATTATTGTGGTAGAATAAATTCAAATTGAAATTACATATTTTTGTATGACAGAAAAAAAAAATATAAATATATATAATCCAAAAATAAATGGGATAGAATGAATATATTGTATATTAATTATTTTTAATAAGATATTTATAGTTATAAATTGTTTAAGGAGAATTGATTAATTAATTTTTCTTTTCTCTGCTTGAATGAACACTTGTCCTTTAAATTAATAGAAGACCTTGAGAGTAATATAGTTGTCGTCATTGTCACTGTTGTTGTTGTTGTTGTTGTTGTTGTGGTTGCTATTGCTGCTGCATTAAATGACAAGACGAGAAATATTTTGCGACACCACAGTGCTCGTATATATAATTTATATAACAAAATATATATACATTTTTGCTACCTATGTATAATTTATAATTGAAATTATTTGCATATACATATCCATGTTTATACATATGGTAGCAGAGTCAAGATGATTTATGATTTTCAATGTACATTTTGCAATCGTCATTCTTTCATACCGTTACAACTGATATATCCCTTTTCACACTCTACTGCTTTATATATATATACAAAATTTATACATACTATTTATACTACCCATCATATATCAATATGCATTATTTCCCTTTTTTTTTTTATCTGTGATAATGAATAGATTGACAAATAAAAAGTGGATATTTTATCATATAAGTGATGAAGTGTAATATATTATTATTTTTTTTTTTTTACATTTTCTTAGTTTTTTTTTTTTTTTTTTTTTTTTTTATATATATATATATTCTACTCATTATTTATGTGAATATCTCTTTTTACACTCGTTCATCAACAATATTCATGTCGCATATATAAAAATAATATATTACCTGTTAAATATTATTTTTAAAATAATTATAAACAATTTTATATCATAAAAATCAAATATTAATTTTTTTTTTCCTTTCCTTTTTTTTTCATTGTTACAAATTGTTATTATTATTTATTTATTATTATTACTTTTTTTTTTTCTTCATTTTCAAAGTGGCATAGTATTTTGTATCCCTATACTGTATATATTTATGATCACTGAAATTATCTCATTATGTATGCGAGTTACGTACACATATATCGCAATGGAGAATGTTTTTTTTTTTTTTCCTGTGTATGAGAAAATAAAGAAGAAGAAGAAGAAGAAGAAGAAAATAAGAGGAGTAAGAATGTGAGTGAGTGAATAAATGAGAGAGACACAGTGTGATATAATTTTCTCCAAGACGACTTTTACTTCCATGTACACATGTACAATACACATATGTGTATGAATATAAATGAATGAGTATGTAGAAGAGACAGAACGATTATAATAACGTCCAGTGCAAAAGGTACGTGAACTATATAATGCACATCACTTGGCCCCACGTTTATCCACTCATATTTACTCTCAGTTTGCTCCACTCCACATCCACATATTATTACACTCGGCTTCATACTTTTCTCCTGTAAAAATAGTTGGTCTGTATGAATATGTGGAATAATATACGGCTCGTTATTCTTTATTGCAATATTTAAATTAAAACTATACAATATAGCGTGATAATTTCAATTAAATTGAATGAAATACCTAATGTTGAGAAAAAAGAAATATATATATATATATCTATAGAAGAATTTGATGAGATGAATTTTTTAAATCTACAATAATTTTTTTTTTTCTTTTTCTTTTCTCCCAATTTTATTTATTTATTTATTTATTGTTATTATTTCAATTTTTCATTATGATGATTATAATTTGCGTGTCACTTCCACTCAAAGTCATATTGCGTATTATATTGTGTTGAGGTTATTGTGGCCAGTATATGTGTATATAAAATAAAATGAAGTTGACTGTAATCGCGTGACCACAAAGTAGCCACCGTAAATGCGGTTTGAGAGAAAGCAAAAGTATATATGTACGCGTAGGTATATGAATAAGACGACGAAAGACCGCCCGTGCGCGCCCCATACACTCACTAAACTATAAAGAGTCTTTTGCACTTGAGTCTTATGGCCGTTGAATATAAACCGACTTCTATATTCGTATGTGTATATGTACAAGACAGCGCCGCTTGGCTTATTTACCGCGACACCTCAATAAGATTCGGTACTCCATAGCGCATTCCCCATGGAGAGTTTATAGTGTATATATATATACATATATATATATGGTAAAAACGTGGTGTGGCAGCGCATGTAGTAACGCATCTCAACAATTTCGCACTGTGCAATGACGACAAGTAGGAGCTCATCAGCTTTCAAATGGTTTTTTTTTCCCGCTTATTTATCCCCGTTTTTTTTTTTGTTTCAATTTATTTTCTACGCGTAAAAAAATTACCAGAGGCGAATATATATATATCTGTATATGCGCGTACATACATTAAAAAAACAATAAAGTTCTATTGAAAAGTGCATGTAAAATGATGTTTTTCACACGCTTACATTGCATTTTATGTTCATCTATAAATATTAAATAAATGATGAATATATATATATATGTATATTTTTTTTTTTTTCATGTAAATATATTATTTTTAACTTTACAATGTCGTATTTAATTTTTTTTTTTTTTTCTTCATGTTTTTTATACAATTTTATTATTTATTACCAGTGATATAATCGTATTCATCATCGTATACGTGATAGATGATTGACTAATTGTTGTATGTAAAAAAGTATGAAAATTAATAATTATTTTGTAATTTAATTTCCTAACGATTTTATGATATAGCTCGTCCTCTACTCCCACTTTTCTCTTTATTCTCTCTGTGAACAAAAGTGATTTATTGGACAAGTAACGGTCTATGTACCACATCGTCTATTCCTTCACTAATTATTTCCGCGCTGTACCCTTTACAACGTACTTAAATATTATTATTATTATTATTATTATTATTATTATTATTATTATTATTATTCTTTTTCTTCTATATTCTTCTCATATACACCATCTGTGCACAAAAATAAAAAATTTTTTTTTTCTTTTCTTTATTTTTATTTTTTCTTCTCTATATGTTACACTTTAATATCCATATATGTGTATGTGTCAATAAAAATTCATCAGCAAACTCGTCATTATCACACAGCAATAATTTTTTTTTTTTTTCTCGCTCTTTCTCTCTTCTATTACTATTTTTGGTTATTCTTGACTAAAGTGTTTGTTCATGTATCTCGTAAAGATTTTTTCATCATGTATATATATGTATAAATGTGTACTTACACAGAAGATGAATGTTTGTACACACAAGTGGTAAGATAAAATGAGAAAAAAAAAAAAAAAAAAAAAAAATTAACGCATAGTGCATATGTACACGTGCAGTCAGAAAACAGGATCTAACATGGATAGACGAGCGTGACGGTGAATTTCCCTCTCGCCAACTGAGGGTGGTATATATACATATGTGTGTGTGTGTGTGTGTGTGTGATATATGCGATGCCTGTGCTGTACTCTCTCATCATAAGATAGAGAATTGTGAAAATAAAACACTGTGTTGGAGAAGGTAACGAAAGAGGGAGGTAAAGAGAATGAGAGTGTTGTGATTCAGAACACGAGTCGTTGTAAGAAATAATAGTTGAATACACGAATTGGCTACACCTTTATATTCAAATATATACGTATTAGTTTAGAAAAAAAAAAAAAAAAAAAAAAAAAAAAAGATAGAATTTAATTAAACATAATAAAAACTCACAAAATATCGAATTGAAATATCATTAATTTTCATGGGTTGAAAATTATCGTGAATAAAAAATTTTTTTATGAACACTCACAAGATAAATATCATTATAATATAATGTAATATAAAAAATCTATGAATTAATGTAATTCTATGATATAATAATATACATATATGTATAATTATATTGGTGTAGGTATGAAATATTACTGTGAAATAAATTCACGATCGAATACGATTATATCTTAACAGCAGGTTAATTTGAAACGCGCACACAAAGTCACTGTGCGATTGAGCATTGGGTTGAATTTATCATCGATATATAATAGCGGAAAAGGTGTGCACGTGTTCAATATATATACTATGTAACTAATGTATAGTAAAAAAGGAAAAAAAAAATAAATAAATAAAATAAAATCGAAAATCTTTCTCTAATATCCGTGCGCACACGGGGCAATCGATCGATTATCGAATTGTATTGGTATATACGAGTTACATCGTTGCATTTATACCTATGTATGTATTTTGAATGACTATCGGGCCATCAAGAAATACGAAGAGTATTATTGATGGAGTCTGAATATATATATATATATACATATAAATATATGTATAAACATTACATTCTACTTACGATAAAAATGTATATATACACACACAGACGTATTCATTTTCCTTCACGTCTTCAATATAGTCGTAACTCGTTAATGTTTTATCACCGTTAGTCCAAGGGCCAAATTGCAATATTTTCTTTCTCATCTGTATAATAAAAATACATTAACAAAAAAAAAAAAAAAACAAAAAAAACAAATAATAAAAATATAAGAGGAAAAATTGTAATTCCAAATAAAATAATGAAATTAATATTTATCTTTAAATAATTTAAAAATGTATATAAAAATTATTTTGATTTTAGATGAGAATTTAGATGAAAGGTAATGAATAAAGATAAAGCGGAAGTAAAATTATATGTAATAGATGTTAAAAGATGATCTGGCCATGTACCTGTTGACCACACCGTGTGTAATCCATTCTAGCATCGCAATATTCTCTAGGCTCATCTTCTCGTGGCATGCATGTATAACGGTATGGCAGTAGCATGCAGAGTATGCTGATGGTTAAGGTTTATATTCATACAGTATAGGATTGGTGGATGTATAGAGAGAAAGGGAAAAAGATACGTGAGACAGATAGACAGACAGACAGACAGACATAGAGAAAGAGAAACGGAAGAGTCAAGAGCGCGTTATACCGCCTGTGGCGAACGATACGTCGCGCGCCACAGCATCCACAAATGATTTATGGAATAATCATCGACTCACGTGCGCTTTCTGTTCTTGTCATTAGAGGTGGTGGAGTGACAGACCCTATGGTGACTTGTTGTTCACGATCTGTATATATCGGGTGATGTGAATGAGCACATGAACATTTATGTATTATTGTATATACTATATATATGAGAATTGTGTTGCTGTTGCGCGCAACAGGTATATATATATATATATATATATAGATAGAAATATATGAAATGAATGTTTGGGTAAATCGTGTGAAAGTTCGAATGATGACTTGATACCAAAATGATTTGAGTTTTAGATCAGAATACTGATTTCATGTGATTTATCAATTTATTTATTTAGTTTATTATATATTATAATATTTATTGTTTTTTTTTTTTTTTTTTTTTTTTTTCGTGTTTTATTTTTTGGGGTAATAAATTTTTGATGTGCCTGGTACTGTCGTGCACATGGCGTTGTGTTATCAAATACGCGAGAAAGTTTTAAAAGCGGATTTCATGTATGGTGTTAATAAAAAAAATAATGTCTCTCTAACGGGACTGTAAATGTATATATATATATCTGCGTATACACGATATAACATTGGCCAAGAGACGGTGGAGAAGTTTAATGAGTCAAACTCTCAGCAATATAGATGAGTACGAGAGAGATGAAGATTCACCTGTTCTCCTTTCGTGCGAGTCCTGGCTCTTTCATGTAATTACACAAAACTCTTTATATATCGTTTCCGTAATAAATTTAAACGTCTTCGTGAAGAGTGAGAAAAAGAGGTGGATATAATAAACTTGAGTAAAAATAATTATACTGCATTAGTTGCAGTTTAGCCCGAAAACTATGTCCATTAATGATATAAATATATACCTGTATAAAAATTATTTATACGTAATATGCATATAAATAAAAATTATTATAAATTTAGTTGGAGCATATGGAGCAAAATATTCAACATGTAAAATGGTGAGTGGGAAGATGCGCAAAAGGATTAGCTTTATTCGACGACCTCGAGAATTTTTTTTATGGCGTCGTTAAAGCGTTACCGCGCGCGCACGCGTACATACACACACATATATGTATATGTAAACGGGCCGACGGCGGTGTACCTCGGAGCACTCACGTCGTATTTTGTGCGTGTGCGCGCACCCGCTCGTGAACAGCGGGATTCCCCCGTATAAGTGAATCAAGCTGGGCACGATCGTCGAAAGAAGCTCCAAAGGCGTTTCCTGTTGCAATTTTATTTTGTTTATTTTTCATTTTTTTTTTTTGTTTTTTTTAATTTCTTCCTTTTGTTTTGATTTTTCATTTTTTTTTTATTTTCTTATCTTTATAACTATCTTGATGCATATTTCATACGAAATTTATGCTAATTTCAATTAATTAATTTTCATACTCTCAAATATTCATGACGAAATAAAAAATTTATTATTGCATTTAAATATTGTCAAAAATATTTAATTATTAAACATATGATAATATTAATTTGTCAATTAATATTTATATAAATATTATTTTTATTATCAGTATAATGTTGAAAAATATTTTATGTAATTTTGCACGAGTTTGTTTAGTTCATTCTCAAAATTCTTAATCTTTTATTATACAAGCTGCGTCTCAGTCACGTTGGTAGTTGGATTCACGTCGAGTGAATGCATGGAAGCGACAAGGATATTGGAAGGTGTATATATACTATAGGATATGCGGTACATAGAAGTTACAGGGGGAGGGAGTTAGCTCAGGCGAGGCCAGGATGGAGCACGCTCCGGACAAAGGTCAGTTGGGTCGTTGCACCCGCGGCATAGCAGGACAACGCGCAGAGATGCCCTGCTGCCATACCACAGCTGTATAAGCTTTGACTCGTTGTGTGCATCCAACTACACTACACTACACTACACCACACACAAACACAAACACACACACACACACACTCGGTATATATATAGATATAATGTGTACCACCAGCGCTCGATGTTCTCATCTCACTCGCCTTGGGCATCGTGACTTCTCGTTGCTCCTCATCACCTTGAGATCGTCTTGACGCTTATTATCATCCAATAAAAAAACATTAATATTATATCAAAGTGTTGACGTTGATTTAAAATAAATTTAATTTAATTAGTTTAAGTGACTTTTTCTTTTCCATTTTTTTTTGTTTATTTTTTTATTTATTTATTTATTTTTTTTTTTCATCCAGAAAATAAAATTGAATATTTTGGGGAAAGTAACTTTTCTTTTCCTCTTTTAGATCTATATTCATGAAAAAAAAAAATAAGGGAAATTGAATGGAAACGATTTGAGACCGTGTCAAATAGCTAAAAGAAAGAAACAATTTCATGGGAAGATGATTGTAACATTTAACCATCTGATGGTGGAGAAGCCAAAGAGAATATAATGACGGCTACTGCAAGGAAGAACACGAATTATTGCAACGGTGAATTTGCTAGGAGTGGAAATACCACTCAGGTGGTAAGTATTAAATATTAAATATTCATTTGAAAAAGAAAAAAAAAAAAAAAATTGTAATGAATTGAAAAAATTTTTTTTATTAGAATCTATTTCAATAATGAATAAATAAAGACACTACGTAATTGAATATCAATTGAATAATACTCATTAGTTAAATACACTTTAACTCTTATATTCGTAGTATTCGACAGTATTTATAAAATTTACAACAGACAACTATTCAATGTTTAAAAATCTGAAAGTGCTCGTATAAGTCACTTGAACAGTATAACAAAGAATAATTTTATCATTTTCACAGATCAAAAAGCAAAATACGAGGTATATACAAGCTGTATGAACAGCATGGCCTGAATTCTTCATAGAGTTGCATAATATATACAAAAGTATCATGTATATATGTAAAGAGCATATAAACATATGTTGATATATTAGTTAAACTGGTCGGGGCACTCGCAGGACCAAGTCGAGGAATCGTAAAATTATTATATTCCTATTGTTTTCAATACCCTCGATCCACCTACTCACTTGAGCTCATGTAAAAAATCATATATAAATATATATATATTAATATACACGGGTCAACTAATGTTTAATGAGACTAATAAATGAACTCAGCCAATATATGTTATCAGTGAGCCTTTAAAACCGGACTCGCTTCGTTCTTTAATTCGCTTCGCGTACTCACACTAGTCCGAGTCCAATCAATATTGTTCTGGTTATTTAACCGAGTTCACCTCAATAATTACTTATTATTGTGCATCAATTAAAAACTATGAATACCGCCAATTAGAATTCCAAATATAAATTAATAAATCGAACTTTAATAATTAAAAATTGATTAATTAATTAATTAATAATTGTAAATGAGTACATGAGTACATAATTTAATGTATGTATATATGAAAAAAAAAAAAAAAAAAACAAAACAAAACAAAATAAAACGAAAAATATTATTGTAGTATATTTTTAATAAGGGCAATACATTTTACGAGCCCTCCTTTGACAATATCTCTGTATAATATTAGGGAGCAGTTGGTCAATGTCAAATGTGTATACAACACCCGAGAATAGGGAAAACGAATGATGATGGTATTCTAGACGACAGGGGCAAATTAGCAGAGAGCATCTCATCGCCAGGTCGCATCTGGACTCTCACTGTGCTTGTCCCCATCCAATCCACGTCCGCGTGATTTAGCGATATACCATGGCAATAGTAGTGATGATGCTGTTGGTGTTGGTGATACTGATGGTGATTATAGAACGTGCATATACATTATAAAAAGGTTCATTACAAAATTACACGTTCATCATCATCACCATCATCATCATCATCATTATCACATAACTTATTGCCTGTAATAATTTGCCAACTGTTGCAATAATTTTTATCCACTGTAACGTTTAGTTTAAATGGTTTTATATATATAATCCCAGTATATACAATATATTTAACAAATGCATGATGACATTGATAAAGTATTTTGTCGTGTGAAAAATTGTAGATGGAAATATATATCTATTTATAAATGATTATATAGATAAGTTGTGTGG
Source organism: Dinocampus coccinellae (assembly GCA_963920625.1). Lineage (NCBI taxonomy): Eukaryota > Metazoa > Arthropoda > Insecta > Hymenoptera > Braconidae > Dinocampus > Dinocampus coccinellae. The sequence goes on along the minus strand of OY987185.1, from coordinate 5,724,955 downwards.
TGTGGTAATAGCGTGATTCGATCGGCAATTGGCGTGAGTGTATGAGGTGGTTTGAGTGCGAATTTTAGATACCGTTAGAATAACGAGGAAGTAGAAATGAGAATGGAGCAAGTTATAGGTGAAGATTGGAAATATATGAGAAGACAAAAAATAATAATAATAATAATAAAAAAGGAGAAATAGTAAGTGGGGAAAGGAGATAGCTTTGGAATAAAGATATGAAGAAGAAGAAAAAAAGAAAAAGAAGAAGAAGAAGAAGAGGAAAAAGGCGACATTGAAAATAGGAATGATATAAGATGCAGCAGCCAGTGGTTCTGTGGTGGCGGCAACGACGGTGACCACGGCGGCGTAACAATTTATCGTCCCGCGCGCGTCTGAGCGTGTTACGAGAGACCGTTATTATTGTCGAACATGTGCGTGAGTCACGCGCCCGCGTCGTCGCCCTGGAGTCAGCTGCCGCTAATTATTTCCAACAATCTTGTTCGCTTAAATGTATATATTATAATACATATATAGAATTATGTAGGTATGTATACTTGAGAGATATATAAAATGAAGCATTTTACATTGGTGTATAAATATGCGGGATGCTCTGACGCAACTTTAACCCGACACGTTCAATTTTTATTCATTTACTTATTTATTTATTTATTTATTTATTTTTTTTTCCTTTTTCCCTCTCTCCACTCCGTATTTGTTCTCATGTGAAATATTTCAATGACCTACTTATTAATGTTCATCTATTTATTTATTCTCTGTTAATTAATTTATTTAAAAATTTTATTCATCACTTATATTTCAATTATGTGAAGTTGAAAATAGTGATAATGTTGAGTAAGAAATTTCAATTGAATTAAATTATTTTTTAAGGGATTCAATACTAATAATTATTTCGATTTATATTTTTTAACTTATGACCTTACTCATCAATATTAATACATAAGCAATTCTTACAATTTAGTTGAATTAAAATAGAGCAGATGAAATAGGAGGAAAAAAAAAAGCGAAGAAAACATTAGTGAAATAGTTTGATGGAAAATTTCCTTTACTACTTTTCAATTTTGCTCTTCACACGGTATTATATTGGATAATTATTTGACATTGATAAAGAATATGAAAACGGGTTATAAAAAAAAAATAAATAAATAAATAAAAAATTGAAAATTTAAAGAAATTGAATATATATTCAGAGCGATTTTATACATAACGAAGAGACCTGAACGTTCTCCCGTCCTTTAAACTTCTTTAGCAGTATTAGCATATTAATTTTCACAGGACTGCGCCACGCAGATAAAGCATCTTACGTAGAGAACTTTAGTGATGAATCAAGCTCATAGCCCATAATTATTATTCGAAAAGTTGCACGACTGAATTTTCATCAACGCACAAAGCCCATTTGATTCTTTTCTCCTCACCTTTCTATATTCCATACAAACTCTGGCAGTAACAAAAATATTTTTCTTACTAAAAATCGTTGGATATCATTCACTCTGTCTCATCCATTAATTTATTCCTCGATCTTATATAGAATTTTTTTTATTTTATATCAAACACTTTCATAACAGAAATTAATCCACAAAATTTTCTTACAAATTTTTTGTTATCATCAGTTATATAAAAACTTTTTTTTTTTTTTTTTTTTTTATTCTCGTACGTAAAATCTCAATTTATATTCTATTTATTTGAAAAATGATCGACTCACCAAATCCCACTCTCTGTTATAAAGAAAAAAGCGTAAGAGAAAGAGAGAAATGAAACGAGAGAAAGAAAAAAAGAAAAAAAAAGATGAGTAAATTCAGCGTCGTTGTCATTATGGTAATGGTTGGACGCGAGTTTTTAGGTAATAGCTCTGATGTTGTGGTAGAGTAAAAATGTAAAAGTTTGAATGAAAGTAAGCGAGAATAAGAGGAGGACACGAAAAATATGATGAGTACATGTGTATGTATATAAAACCATGCGAATAGTGATGATGAAGAGAGAAAGAGACGAAGAAAGCCCTTGAAAGAGAATGGGTGATGATACTTTGACGAGGAGCTTCCCCCGATAGATGGATGGATAGATGGATGGGCGGTGGTGATATCGATTTCGTGTATGCCCGGTCGAAGTGACGTTTTGCCGCTTCCGGAGAACTTTTTACATCAGAGTGTCGTTCTTGTGGTATAAATTTTCTACTGTACACATACATTTTTATTTTTTTGTCCTGTGTAAACTCATATGTATCTATATATACGTATGTATGTGTACAAGTTAATGTGTGAATAAATGGGTGGGCGAGAAAAAGGGGGAGGTACACACGACGCTTCAGGAAATCGAATTTCGAATCGACACATAGCGTTGACAAGCAAGCTCTTTAAAATCATCGCAACTACATACACACATATATATATATATATATACATATATATTTAAATTGAATTTTCGAGTAACACAACCGATAAGAATCTTTTATTGAATTTAATTCAACGTCATATGTAATACCGTGTATGGTGTGATTGTTGAAATAAATCAATAAAATACAAATAATGTGTGGAAAGAAAAAAAAATTAATAAATAATAAATAATATGATAGATAAAATTTTAAACAAAATGAAAAAAATGAAAAAAAAAAAAAAAAAAGAATAAAAGTCATAAATATAAGTTTTGTTTTACAGTTGTAAAATTTACTTGAACTGATTAACCGGTAATTCTGACAAGGGAGTATCACAGAAAACAAGGGAGAATTTATTTAGTAAAAGAGGGCTGACAAGAATATGAGTGATAGAAAGAGTGGGAAATATAACTTTTCACTCTATAACTAGAACCATCAGGCTGGAACAATGTTAATCTATTTACCTCCAACGTGGCATGAGCGTCTCCACTCACTCACTCATTCATTCTCTTATTCTCTTGATTCTTCTCCTTTAAAATATCTCATTCCCAAAAACTTTGCTTCATTCTGTACTCGGTGCTTTTATCAGACTCGTATTTCATCACTCGGCGTCCGTTCATGAACACGCGGTATAAGAAATTAACTTTTTCACTAATTAACTCCCTAGAGCCACTAACGAACCACACACCAAACACACAATATCTTATTCATATATATACACATATACCAATAAGTATAAGTTATTTTATTTTGTTTTTCTATGAAAAAAAGTAGAAAAAAATAAAAAAATAAATAAATAAAATAAAAAAAATCAACAACAACTGAGAATAAAATTATCCACAAACTACGAAGAAGAAAACGAAAGAAACAAAAAATTCAATTATTAAAATAATATTCAATTAAAATGAGAAATATATTTTTATTAATATAATTATAAATAATATGTGAGTATATGTTTGAATAGAATATACAGCAATAAATTAATTGTCGTTGACGCGAGTACGCACATTGTTGCATGACGAGACTATTTAACGAGCTATACGTCTAATTACTAAACTTTGTGGAATTCACCAACTGTCAGTAAATATACACAAGTTATGCGGAAATATCTTGTATATACCTATGTCTAATTATATATACATGTGAATATTACATAGATACATACGTATGTATATATATATATATATATATTTGGATATGTTGTGAATACGAGTTGGATGTAGATGACAAGATTTATCATTTTACTGAGATAAAAGCTGATATACATATATGTATGAATGGTATGATGATAGATGTAAACGATTTTGTCTGAGAGACGAAGGTGATTTTGAGTAGTAAGCACAGATGAATATTATAACACGCAAGTTCGTGGCTTTAGTACCAACTCGTTGCAACTAGTCTTCCGGGGATTGTATGAATATAGTTTGTCATACCTTACACCCTCTCGATCATTTATATCGTAGGTAGGAAATATATATGTATATCGAGTATACAAAGAGAGTTGTCGGTGGTTTTATATTTCTCTTGTATAATTTCGCCGATGACTTTTGCCATCTATTCGTCATCGTCACGCTTGTTTGTCCGGCATTCAACTAGTAGTCTAAACTGCCTAATGCTCGTTAAGTCGACCACCTAATTATTCGTTCTCTCAGTTATATAGCTCTCATACTTTAATATGTATATATATAGAATATTTTATAAATGTTTAAATAAATATTGAATATATTAAATTTAGTGATAATTAACATCAATTTTTCTATTTTTGTTCTCATTATATTTCTCATTATTTTAGATTATTTATTTCGATTAAATCTCGCTTTTATTCTTTTTTCTTCTTTTTCAATTTCAACTTCTCCCCCCCCCCCCCCCCTTTTTTTTTACCTCATAAATATAAATCGACTTTGTTTTTAATTACTCAAATAATAAATGGCTGGAATAAATTTTATGATTAATTAGTAGATTAAAAAGCGTCGTGGAAAAAGAGTCGAATAATGTATATATTTATATGAGAAAATTGTGAATTGGAGAAGAATTTATCAGAGTAAAATACACAAGAGAGCGAAACTTTTGCAAATAAAAATTATTAAAAGTTTGAAAATAAATAAAAAAAAAATTTTTTTTTTAAATTATACAATAATTCCATGCCATGAATTTTTTCTCAATATAACAAACAAGAAATAAAAATAGTTTCAAAAACAATGAATTATTTATATAAATGAAATAAATGAAAGAATATTTATATTTTTTACTCGGAATAATAATAAAATGAAAGGAAAAAAAATATATATATACATATATATAATAATTTTAACGATACAAATAAAAAGGTCAGATTGTTCTAAATCTCAATTTTATTTAACCAATGACGTCGTCTTGCTGTCATTTAATAATAAATATCATCATAAACATCATATATATACATGAAAGCCAATTGAGCATTTGATAAATATCATAATATATATTTATATTCATGTAAAAACAACAACACAACATTGACCAATGACAGTTGAGATGAATTAAAAAAATAAAACAAAACTCTCTGAGAAAATGATCGTCATTATAATATGCCGGAGTCACCGCTGCCGCCACCACTTGTTATTGCTGTAATGTCGTAAGGGAGACATCGCGTGCGCACATCTCCCTAATGAACTATATACTTCTCTTATACTCTTTTACACTTTATATAGGGACCCACTCGGCGATGAGGATTGTGATGGCAATATAAGCGTTCGCCGCGAGGCCGCACGTCCAAATGTAAACTAATGTTTCATTGAGACGGGCAGCTGCGTCGTCACTTAACTTATTAAACAATATGGCTGATGCTGACCGCGAGTACATATACATATATACATCAATGGAAATATTGCACTTGTAGGGAGAATAGTTGACAGATAAAAATAATGGGAGAGAGAAAGAACGAGATAAATATTATCGCATAAGGCGTCAAGATATATATCCCACGTTGTAATAGCTCACGCTTATATTCACTATAATTGTTTAATTGTTCTATCTATGTAGCGGCACTTATTAGAAAATAACGCCGGTCACTATCAAAGTATTGTAGACAAATACCCTAAAATTCTTCCTGTATCTCTACATATATAATATACATTTGTTGTCGTTGTGGCTCAATGTAAAATGTGATGGTTAACGATTTTTTTTTTTTTTTTTTTTTCATTTTTGTTTTTTCAAATACACCAGAGAGCACTCAAAATTTTTTTTTTCTTTTTTATGGGTTTTTCTACACTGAGTCTCGCACCATATAATTCTTAGTGTATGTGAATGTGTGTATAAGTGGAAAAGAAAGGCGTGTGGGATTCGTAGAAGCCCCTTTGGTCGACATCTCTCTGTGAGCTTTTATGACCGTTTTTGACATACTCAGATAAAAAATCTTAATATCTCAAGTGAAAGAAATAACAATAGTAATAAAATTTGAATAATTGTTTAATTTTTTTTTTTTTATGCAATAATAAAAAAAAAAAAAGAAGAAAAAATTTTAATTCTCTTTTAATTATCTATATTTATATAAATAATTATATTACTTGAATAATTTTATAATATTAATTTTTCTATAATTTTTTTTTTGTTTTTTTTTTTTTTTAATTTTCTTTCTTATATAAATATATATATTTTTTTTTTTTTGTTCAGAGTATACAGTTGCGGCTAGTTTCAACTTATTCGTGGTATATACATATAAACATATATGTAACGTGACAATTTTTGTAAGCGGATCACGCACCCCGTTGAGTGCTTTACTGCGTCACATTTTATTTTTTTCTCTCTTTCACTCTTTCTCATCTTTCAGTTCTCTTACCTCTCTACTCGTTGTCGCAACCCTCATATATACTCACATGATTCGCTAACTCACTTCGTTGCGCCTTCATCTCCATTTCTACTTCGTTCTCACTGCTCGTTTGCTCCTTATTGCGGACACTCTGTGCTATACCTTCTACTTTATTATTATTTTATTTTATTTTTTTTTCGTCATTACTTTCAAGTCTCTATCTCCCTCTCTCTTCCTCTTTTTTCTCAACGTGAATACTTTTTTTTTTTTTTTGAACAAAATATGCATACACTTGTCTCATATGAATATTTCATGTCATATTTAATTGACAATTAATCACTCAATGAATTTCTCGCAATATTCAATTACAAAAGTTTCTTATCTTTATTTATTTTTTTATTTAGTTTTTTTTTTTTTTTCTCCACACCTTCAATGATATTCATACAACAGGAACACTGCATAAATAATGCATTTTATGCATTTTTAAAATACATTTTTCTTCATCTTCCTCTTCTTCTCGAACATCTTTATAAGATTAATCCAATTTTTTTTTTCTTTTTCCGTATTATTTCATTTTATTTTATTCAATTCCTCACAGTTGTTCGCAGTGCATTGAGAATATGAAATTAAGTTGTTATCTGTATGACTATATAGATAAAGAGAAAACGCTATATATCCGCATATATATATATATATATATATATATGCATGAGGTACATAAACATATGTATATGCCATGGAAAAAAGGATGAGAATAGTTTGTGCCGAGGGCGACGTTGGACACATGCTGCATAACCAAGTGGTGTCGGTAGCCACATCGCACTCACAACGACATAACCCACACTCACACACATTCACACAAATATATATATATATAAAGAATGAGACGTTGCACGCGAGTATAAGCTATTGCCTATTCCCAATGCATGGCATCAAGTCTCTACGGCCTTTTTCGTTATATATTTACCATCAATGATTGAATATAATATATATACACGTACAGTTAAAGTTTTTTGCACAAATGTTGGAAGCCACATGTAAATATTAATTATTATTCATAATTAAATATATATTACAAATGATGAAATAAAATATTTAAAATGAAAATTTATTAATTGAATAGTTCAATAAATTATATTGTATCAATTATAATTTTATATATCTGTATATAATTTAAGTATCTGCATGGATATATATATATATATATATATGTATGTGTGTAGTTGAAGTGATGGTGTACGAATGCAAATTGTAATTTTCTATAGTACTAGGTAATAGACATTATTATTGACAGAGGCCTATCAAATAGTGATTTTCATGGTCGTCAAAATATATATATATATATATTATAATATTTTAAAAATTTTATTTTGTATACTGGAATGAGTTGAAATTGTCTGTAGTATGCGAGTCATTATATACAGTTGGATGTTTCTCAAATGGGTTATAGTTTGAGTATGGAGAAAGAGATGAGTGAAAAAGAGAGTGAGAGCTCTCGTATATACCGTAGAGGTATTTGCAAGTTACACGAGAGGACATAAATGTCCTTAGGCGTCGTGGACGATGTGCCCAATGAGTTACGTTCCAACGTTTAATTGTTCATCTTTTTCCCCGTACGTGTATCTTTATATGAGTGTATGTGTATATACATGGATCATCTCTCCCTTTTTTTTTTGTGTTTTTTTTTTTTGCGTCTCACACTCATCCTTGATATAAACACGCCGCAGTCAGTAGAAATGCCGACTCAATGGCACATAGTGTCAATCATCAAATGTTTGGGTCAGTATGAATTTCTAAACAAAAATTTATGGCACAAGATAATTTATGAATGGATTTTGACTTAATGCTGAAATGTCTTCAACATAATATATTTAATATATATATGTATATTTTTTCCAATGAAATTATTCCTGTTCACGTATACATTCCAATAGTTATTATATTTTTGTATGTAATTTGATGTTACAAAATTGAATTGATTAAAATTTATTTGATTTGGATACACTTTATTTTCATTAGATTTTTTTCTTGTTCCCGAAAGAAATGGGAGAGTATATATATATATTTGTTTTTTTTTTCTTTTTTTTTTCTATTTTCTCCCTTTTTTTTGGACATCTGGACGCTATAAAGACACATCTTGGTTCTATTGTACTCCAAGGCACGCGCGGGTAGACTATAGAGCTCTTGCTCTCACATTCAACTTATTGCTTTCAAGACTACGACCCACATAAACGCCATCATCGCCCAAGACATAAAGAAATTGTGACGTTTGGCTTTTAGTCTTGGGAACAACCCTAGATGCCGGCTAAAGTTACTGGTCGTGCATCAACCGTGAAATTATTTATGATGTAGACAAACTGTCGAATAATCACTAGATGAATTGAGTATAAAAAAAAATATATATATATAATAAATTAATAAGCAGTAATTTTATCGTAATGATGAATAGTATATAAAAATAAAAATTTGGATTATGTTGTTTTACAATTTGGAAGAAATCTCTTGCAGAAAAAATTTCATAGGTGGCAACATTACGATTTTCCAAATTTTAACAATTGAAAAAAAGAAAAAAAAAATTTTTTTTTCCTCTGTATCACCTGCAACCATTTTATGTAATTTCGCCACGCCCATAAACGCGTGGTCACTTCACATTTAAAGCCAATTATTCGGTTGACAATTTCGGAATTTTTCCCAAATAAATGAGACGTTCAAAATTATATTCGGACTGTTGTAGTCACATATGCGATAATACACATATATATATTTATATATACCTAATGGTCACACCGTCAATGTGACAATGGACACACATTGCACGCCCCCGAAAAATGAGATGAAGCAACGAGCAAAAATTTTTCCGCCTTTTTATTGCCCTCTTTCTCTCACTTTTTTTTTTTTTTTTCTTTCTCGACTCGCTTATTGAACGCCCATTTACAAACTATTTATTGTCATTCTCATTGTTGCTGACTCTTGTTATATATAATTCTATTGTCATAAGTATACAGTCTTTATATTCGAGGGTAGTTTGTCAGAAATCCACGTAATAAATATATACATATATAACCGCTTTTTCGATACGCTTCACACACAGCTGCGTATCTAAAATTTCTCAATATTTTTTCATCTATTATTATTTTATTTATTTATTCATTTATTTATTTATTTACTTATTATTGTCATTTAATTTTTTTTTATATGTAAGTTATGATTTTTTTATTCAATAATCCCAATAATTCTCACTGACTATTTAACAATCATAATTTAATAATACAAATTAATTAAAAAAATATATATATTTGTACTATAATTATAAAAAAATTATCGGATAAAAGTCAAAATCAAATAAATATTGTACAGTATTTATATTAAAAGAAATTATGTGGATAGAACATATGTACAAACGAAAGAAAACAAAAATAAAATCGAGAATGAGGGAGAAGAAGAGGAAGGATCTTATAACCACAAAAAATATTTCCATATGTAAGTAAAACCCCGAGACATCCGGGCGACGGAAAGTGACTTCTTTGGTTGTTTGAAAGATGGAAAAGTCTGAGGGTATATAAGAAAACAGAGAGGAGTACAATGAAGAATATGTGGGATAGAAGGGAAAAAAAAAAAAAAAAACGAACGAGAGGGTGAGGAGGGAATAGAAAAAAATGAAGAGGAAAAAATAAAAACTCAACATCTTCAACCGAGAATTGTGAAGGACGAGGGCGGTAATATATATCTAACGGTATGGAAATATTTCCGTGCAAGTAAGAGAGGGTGAATGGTCGGTGTATGAAGTGTATATGTGTCAGTGAAAAATTCTCATGAGAATTGACGGAAATCTGACGAGAGATAGAGTGTGATAGTAATAAACAGCGTGTCAAAAAATATCCTGATCAAAGTGTACGAGTGTTAATATGTAAAAATAAGCAAAATAAAAAATAAAATACGAAAAAAAAAAAAAGTGTAGAAGAAAAATCTGTATTTCTGCTGTGACGTCCATTGTCTTTCTTTTCTTTTTTTTCTTGTCGTGAATTTTTTTATTGACGATAATACAAAAATAATCATTCATGTAAACAAAAAACGAAAAAAAAAAAAATAATGCAAAACATCACATCTGCACTCTGGTATTTATAACAAGAAAGAAAAGTATTAGAATAAATAAAAAAAAAAGTAGTGGGGAATTGAGAGCAATGGAGAGAATTGAAAGCAAAGTGCAATTCCAATGGTTGGTAAGATCATTCTATTTTTAATTCCCCCGGCGGTGATATTGTATATATATGGAGAAAAAAAAAAAAAGGTATCCTTCTCTCGTGAGGAATTCAGTCGGACAGGAGGTCGATGTGTACAGAAGTTATTTCTGTCACGAACTGATATTTTCCTATTTATTTCTTCACTTATCATTTTAATATTTCTCTTTTATCATTAAATTATTTTCAATTCAGTATATAAATAAATAATTTTATTTTGAAAAATTTTTATAAAAAATAAGTTCCGATAATTATATTATTTGAAATATTTATTTTTATATAGACCGAAAAATTGATGTTTGTGATAAAAAAAATTCACATTTAATTTTATTATTTCAATTTCGCTGTGATTTTTCATATTTACCTATATATTTATATATAAGTATAAGACTATATATATATATATATATATATATATATATATATATATATATATATAATATTGCAAGGACTAAATTACATTTAAGACGCGCGGGAAATATCGTATCTTATGGCGTGCAAGATCGTCCCGAGAGATATATCGTCGAGAATTATTAGATCGGAACTGGCGATGAGCGAGGATTAATTGACCCCCATATATGAACGTATAGCTGGTGCAGTGTATTCTTCTCGCACTCGTATCATCATTGATCACATGGCGTATACTATATATATTATATAAATATATCAACATGTATATATTACACATATTACGAACGCGACAATGTGTACGAAACGATTTCTCATGCCCTTGCTTGATCATCATCATCACATCGTAAAAATAAAAAATTCATTAAATTTTTTTATCTCAAGAATTTTCTATCAACTCTAATGATGCACACAATAATTAATTTATCTTCTATATAAATTAATCATTGATTATATTGTCAAATTTTTTTATATATCATATCAAAGATAATAATAAATCACAATATCATCTATCCTATTTTCAAAAGTATATAAATAAAAAAATAAATAAAAAAAAAAAAAAAAAAATCTCAGTGACGATTTCATCTTTGGAAAATCAGGATTAGGAGAGTGTTCCCGTGTATCTGCCAAGCCCTGATCACATTCCACCCAATGGGTGAAATCCCCAGAGCACGCTTTTCTTTTACTTTTTCGAAACGAAACGACAGTTAATCGATAATGGCTTCCATATATACTTTTTCTCTTCAATACTATACTTTCGAATCACAATTTTTTTGTTTTTTTTTTTTGTTTTTTTTTTCTTCTTTTTCATATGTATTCTCGATAAACAAATAAATCTTTTACTTTTCCACATTACTGTGATATTTATTGCTACTGTTGATACTGATATTTATTTCCCCGCCTTACTTTTTTTCATTATCAAAATATTCTAATGAATATTTTTTATCTACGGTTTTGATGGTTCTTAATGAATTTAAAAGATTCACACAGAGGTCAATGAGCTCATACATATGAGATACTTACTTGTGTCACGATTTAATTGCACCCAATGCGGGATTGTCATACATCACGCAAGAGACGCATTGAATCCATCCACATTTGTACATTACTCGTTTTAAATGTTTATAGGTCAATGAGAGAAATATGAGAAAAACAAAGAGGAAAAAAAATAATAATTATTATTATTATAATAATAATCATAAATGATAAAAGAATATGATGAAGTAATTTCTTAATGCATATGTAGCAATGAAAATTTTTATTGCCTGGCATCTTGACCATTTAACTCTCTCAACCACTTTATCAATTTCAAACTAAAATTAAAATTATATTTCATAAATTTCATACGTATATATATATATATACATTTTTTTTTTGTTTTCAATTATATAAAAATTGATTTCATAGAAATTTTATGCATTAATTTATCATGAATTGAATAAAAAAATTTGTAGTTTATTTTTGTATCATTAAAGAGAGCGGATTGAAAATAATTAGATTTAATGAGTGATAAGTAGAAGAGGAAGAGGCAAGTAAATTTACTTCATTGAAAACAGTATAGGTATATGTATATATAGATATATATATATAATATGTATAATCAACAACGCAAATATGACAATTGACAATATTGCTGGTTACCATTTGGGTGGTCCGCACATGATTATAACTTGGGTCCTCGTGTCTGCTGAATACAAGAAGCAAAAGAGCACTCGGGTCTGACGTGTCGGCAAACGACCAACTTAATGGCATTGTTCATCAATTTACCAAGTTTAAATCAGGCCCCCATCATCAACATCTTCACGCATATGTATATATAGATATATTTTTTTTTTATTTATAAAATGACTCTGATTACAAACTTCATTGTTTTTTATCCCAGACAATTCATACGATAATCATAAGAATAAATGTATTCATATTTTACTCTACGTATAACTATAAAAATTAATATTTAAAAAAAAAATTAAAAAAAAAAAAATTTCTCCCAGTTGTAAGTAGACTCAAGGTCGTCGTTGTATTCTGGAAAATTTTCTTAAAAAAAAATTGTACGCAATTTTACATAGACAACTTCAACCACATCATACAGAAGAATATGAAAGAGAAGAAAAGCCAAAGAAGGGAAAAGAAAAAAAAAATATCACAAGATGTAGGGCTGAGAGGGAAAGATGAAAACTTTGCTTTGGTCTTTGTGCATAATGTTACGGGAACGCGACTCGTACTCTGTCGTCGAGTGGTCGTAACTTTAATTACAGAAGTTGCGCCAGTAGCACAGCTTTGTCCAAGAACTTTGTTTTAAGAAATATATATATATATACATACTTCTTCGATGCGCGTGCGAAGTACAACGTCAAAGTTCTCCCTGTGCATCTTGGTAAAGAAAAGATTTTTGATCTCTTTCACTCTCTTGTAACTTACCAGGTGCAACCACAGATACGATTGTTCTGTCAAATCTCAATAAGATACATACACACACATTCATCACTGTATAAATATAAATAATGTATAAAATGATACACAGATAAATACGATGCTGACCATTTTGTATAACACAAAACCATTTGACCCTCTTCTCAAATTTATCACATTAAGTGAATATAAATAAAAACAAAAAGAAAAAATCTAAATTACACAACATAATATTGTAAATATAAATAATTATTTATATATAATTACATATCTGAAAATAAGAGAAAGTATATATATATATATATATATAAAATATAAAATATTCTCTTTCGCGAGATAACGTTATAATTTAATGGACGATAAAATTACAAGGGACTGCATTGGCTTCGGTTTGATGCACACACACAAAGGGGCTTTACTTCTAAACGCCTCATTACGACTATTATATATTGCCTTTTTTTTTACCTGGTCATCACGTTACTCTTTTTTTTTTTCTCTCCACCTTCTCCATCTTACCTCTTCCAACAGCTCGCAACTTCCTCTCTTCGTGTAGCATACATGTATATATATATATATATATATAGAAAGATTCTCGGTTTAAGAAAACGCACTTATCCCACGCTTATATATATCCCCCGTTCGGTTAACGATGCAAAGGCTAAACGTTTCGTTCTCGTAAGCGGGACAACCACACCGCCATAATAGAAAGAACGGAAAAAAAAAAATAATAATAAATAAATAAATAAATAAATAAATGAAAAAGAAAAAGCTACGAGACAAGAGAAAATATATATAAGTAAGCGCAGCAGCGCGCCCATGCAAGAGGACGTGACTTTTCTGTGAATTGTTTGCGCCCTCTTGTGTCTAACTTCTTTACATACATAGACTGTATATATATGTATATCCGTGTATACATATAGTAACGTTTACGGTGCCATCTCGTGTCCAACAATGTTTTGGTACAAAGGGTTTGCTCCTTCTGAACTTACGACCCGCGTCGAGAGACGTTTGGTTATACCTACCCTGTTATTCGTAATCCAGCACTGTGTGAGCGTTCGTCCGGAATGCAGATAGCAATGCGACACACCATACCATACTATGTGTACAAATGCGATCCGATAGCTCGATGAATGCACTCAAGAATGTATTTTTTTTTATTTTTTCAGTAATATTGTTTATGTCTATGTGTATGTTTGTGTATATATTTTTACATGAAATACTTGAGAAAGAATAAAAAAAGAATAATAATATACACAAATAATATTTTTACATTAATTTTTTATTCAAAATTTAGTAAAATGCACTTATTGATGGGAGTTGATATAATTAGTAAGTAGTTACGGAAAAATAGTCAGACCAAAAAAAAAACCAAGAGAAATCATACGGGGATGACATTTGAATTTATATTGATATAATTTTTCTATCACTGTATAATAAAAACTGAATAATTTAATTTTTTTTTTTCAATGTGAATATGTATAATTTTATTAATTATTATTATCAATTTTTTTTTTTCTATTTGCAAAGAATATACAATAATTGATAGAATTATTGATAGAAGAACCAAACTCGTTTTGTCATGCGCCATTGTATGAACACCGAGAAAATTTGTACAAAACGCCAAATTATCTGTTAATATACACACACGTGTATACATATGTAAAATTGCAACAGCATACATAATCAATCTCATATCCCTTATGCATATGACATCAAAGTGATTCGTTATAAATTTCTAATTGCCATTCAATCGTCCAACCGACTCGTTACCATCGCGCGCCCAATTAAATCAATGCAGAATCAATACTCAATCGAATTATACTGAAAAATGAAGAGAAAAAAAGAAAAAAAAAAGTTCTTTCACACCACCAAAAATATTCAATATTTATACTTTAAAATTATCTCATGATTTTTTTTTTTCTCTCCCGACTTTATCATTAAATTTCATCTATTTTACATTGAATAAAATAGATAAACTAAAAATTACGATGTAATAGAAAAAAAAAAGGCAAATTGAAAATTTTAGGAGAAAAAAGAATGGAAAAAAAATATAATATAAAAAGTTGAATAAATATATAATATATATATATTTATATATTTATGTCTGGCGCACCCTTACAAATTCATGATAATATGAATTGCGCTTTATGTACACGTACATGCACGTCGGAATATATCAGATGGCATTCCGTTGTATGTTTCACATCTCATTGAAACCGCCCTCATAGAAAAATGTCATGGAATATCGGAAATTGGAAAGCTTATTCATATTTTTCTCTCTCTTTCTCACTCACTCACTTTTTCTTTTCTATATAGTTTTTCCATTATTATTATTATATATATATTTTTTCTTTTCATTTTTATTTTTTTTATTTTTTTTATTCTCGATACACACCAATGGAGCACGAAGCGTATATGAGAGTTGAACGTACATTCATTTTGCATACCTAATACTACCCTCACTCAGTCATCTATATCTCTTTATATATGCAGTAAAGCAAAGCAGTGATGTAAAAAAGTATGTGGAGAAAAAAAAAAGAAAAAAAATTAGGAGACGATAGTATTGGTATATATTTTATTTTTTTGTGAATTTTCATATACCACAGGACATATTTATATTTAAATACATAAAATATGGTCGTGAGAAGAAAAAAAAAAACAAAACAAAACAAAACAAAACAAAATATATAAAATTAAATGATTTTACTATAAAATATATCATAATAAATTTTCCAAGTGATTGAGATGTAGATTAATCCGATGGTATTTATTTTTGTTTGTTTGTATGTTTTTTTTTTTTTTTTTTTTTTTCTTCTTGATGTTTTTGGGAAAAAGACAATATTTTTATGTATACAAAAAAATTTCATTTCGCTCAATATGATTATTAGTTACTATCTGTATTGATGATATTGATAAGTGGATATACGTGTGATATATAAATAAAATCAATAATATATTTGATTATATGTGAGTGGACGGTAAATGGAGATGAGTAAATATATACATTGGCATAAAGCACGTTGGAAATTAGACACACATTTCATTTCCTTTGTAGCGACTGTTACTTCCGTTGTGACTGCAAATATTGAAAATATCATACAACATTGAATTTATATATATGTAAACGATTGAATTGAGAGAGTACAACTGTGAATTTCATAGGTCTGGAAAAAATGACGGGAGAAATGAGGGTGAAAGAGTGTGAATGATGAGAGGTGGATAGAGACGAAGTCGATGTGAGAGACCATTTTATTTTCTCATATGTATATATATATATATATTAATGCATAAGTACATGTGTGTTTGTGCATTTCACATACATATATTTTATTTATTTATTATTATTATTTTCTTTATTTTTATTTTTTTTTATGGGAGGGTTTTCACGACAGATAGAGAGTGTGAATGTGTGCGTGTATATACGTGTATGCACACATGATACGTCGTCAACGGATACGAGAACCGACGTGAATCGACGCTTATACTTGGCTTTCGAGGTTTTCAGCCGTGAATTTTTTTTTTCTCCTTCTTCATCTTCTTTTTTTTTTTTTCCTTTTTTCTGCTCTACGCGTCCTTCAACTGTTCCATCTGTACTGTACGAACTGCACATACACTCACTCATCAACATCTCCACTTTATGTCCTCCTTCTCATGTCGACGTCGTAGTTGTCGTCATCGCCATTTCTCGTAACTCGCTCTCGTTTATTTACACGTTGCAATTCCTTTTTTTTATTTTTTATCTCCTTTCTTTTATTATTGCTTTTTCTCGTATCAATTTTTTTTTTTCTCTTACTTTTTACCAATAGTATGTTTCTATTTTATTTATATTCATCGAAACATTTGACACATACGACATGTTAAAACATACTTTTCAAATATCTATTTTGCTTTTAAATTCATTCTGTATTATTTTCTCCCCTTTTATTATTATCTTTTATTTACAAACTAAATGTTAGATATATATATGTTTTTCATATTTACAAATACATATAATTTTCCGTAAAAAAAAAAATCGAAGAAGAAATAAAAAGAAATAAAAAAAAAAGTACTTCATATGTGAGAAAAAAGAGCATTGGGGGATATTGATATGGCAAAATAAGTAGGTATCATCTATATATATATATGTGTGTGTGTGTTCTTATGTGTGCAAGTACTTCGGTGAGAAGTGATTGCCCGAAGGAGCTGTAGGGCGCTTGGGAGCAATTCCCTTAAATGCCCTGTCGGCCGCAAAAAGCCCACCATTTCATCGGAAAAAAAAAAAAAAAGAAGAAAAGGAAAAGAAGAAAAAAAATTTAGTCGATGTGAAAACGCGAGAAGTCGTGTGTAGTACGAGAGAAATTGTATGTACGTGTGTATTTATGTGTGGTGTGGCGTGTGCCTTTCTCCCACTCTCTCAAAGTATTGCCACAGACTTTTTTTTTTATTCTCACCAAACCACTCCCTGTCTATTGCCCTTTTGCACGTTCACTTCCTTCCTACGGAATTATATTAGCCTTTATGGCCCTTTACCATGATAAAGCACAGCGACACACTCGATCCTCGAAGAATTCAAGATTGACGGCAAAAGGGTGAGAGAAAGAAAAAAAAATATATATAGATATATATAGATGAACGGTTAGAAATTTACGAGATTTATCAAAAAAATATGGAACGAAAAAAAAAAAAAAAAAATAATAATAGTAAAATATTATTTGATAAATAAAATAATTTTTGAGAGGCATGAAAAAAGAAAATCTTTTTTTATTCCTCAGTAAATTATATTTTATCATTTTCCTTTTTTTTTTTTTTTTTTTTTTTTTTTTTTCGGATTGAAAAATGGACGTAAAAGTAAATTCACGTGAAACTGAGTAGAGTGTAAAAGTACAAGAGAATATGGCCTTTCAACATAGAATATAACGGAAGTACCAAGAAAGCCAGTGAGATCAGTCTTGTCGCACTTTATCTTTTCTTGAGTGCTTGCAACAACGACAAACATTCTCCTGGTCTGTCTCGAAATAGCCGCACATTTTTAAAATACTTTTCAGGTAAAAGTGACGAAAATAGAAATACAAAAGCAAAATCATAAATTTATATTTTGAGCTTGCAAGATAAACAACCAGTGTATAGTTATCAAAGCTTTTACATATTAATATTCAAAAAATAATAATATTAAATGAATAAACAAAAAAAAAATGTATACAAATATATATATATAAAAGATGTGTGCATCAGTTTATTCGAATGCATCATCAAAATCACAGAGAACCCCTCCAACTACGAATCAACTTTGGGGTGTAAATAAACCCCTAAATTTTTCTTTTTGTTTTTTTTTTTTATCACAATCACCACATTAACGTAGATGGATCTACGTTGAAATACAAAACGAGTATATTATTTCATTTTTTTTTTGTTTTTGTTTTTTTCATTTTCTTCTTCTTTTTCTCCAATAATTTAATATTTTTGTTAAAGTGAGAACGTCATATAAAATGGTATAAAACACTCGAATAGTACATCTCTTTTGCTCACACGACTTGGTCGAAATGGACTCTTATCGCAAATGACTATTTCCTCTTGAGTACAATGGCATTCAAGGGAAAAGACGAGCGAAGGAGATGAAAAGAGAGAAGGAAGAAAATGTGCGCTGTTAACGTTAGATCTACCTATTGTATATCATGAGTGAGACACTTACCTAACCCAAACGACAATAACCCTTATGTTAAAAGAGACGAAGGTGTAAAAGAGAGATAGAATTTATATGTATTATATATATATATATATATATAAATAAAGTGAGAAGGAAGATCGTACCTTACTCCATGCGTATGTCACAGTGGTACACGGAATCTTGAACTTTCGGGCAAGCCAGCAAGAAACTTAGTTGCGAAAACGTTATCAATTGTCCTTATGGCCAACCGTATACAATACGTACAACAGTTTATACGAGAATTGTACTCAAGATTATTATCTTGGGCATTGTAAATGATGTCGTATAAAAACATTTTCATATTAAAAAAATTCACCCACAACACTTGACACAACATTGAGACATTTATAAATTAATTTTTAAATAATTATAATTTTAATTGAATATTATAAATCAATATATCAATATTTATTATAAAAAAAAAAAAAAGGAAAAAAAAATATTATTTACAAAAAAAAATTATATGAGATTTTAATTTAAATTGATTTAAATACAAAATGTGTAATTTTTTTTCTGTTTTTTTTTGAGATAATTATTATTATATCTAGGCAGGTATGAGTTTGTCAAAATATTACACACAAAACTTTGTGGATATAATTCCAAATGCCATTTTAGCATCGCTATATATACAACATGAGTTAGTTATTTATGAGCACGTCAAAATATCTCACTTGGTGTTTAAGCACGTGTATATCCCTCACGGCAAGGCTATCAATTACAAAGCTAACACCCACTACCACCATATACCATCTTCCTTCTCTCTTTCTCTTTTCTCTTTGTGTGTACATATTCACCACCATCTACTTGCGGGCATGTTACCCATCAAGTCTACGACTTGCTAAAGTGTCCCTACCACGTGTATATATATATACGTGCATTACGGCCACAACTATCTATATAGCCTTTACAACCAGCCACTGCTATACTATAGTAAATGTTGATAACCCTCTAGGTATATGAGCTATAGTGAAAATTTTGTTCTTTATTATTATATGTACATCATTCCCTTTGACATCAAATATATCAACTACAATATATATTGACAAAATTCAAACGATATTACACGTCGACTCATATATTTTTCATTATATTATTTATTTTTTTTTATAAATTATTTATTTAATATTTTGATTAAAATTAATTTTCAATGTATTGATAAGACATTCAATTGTAATATTTCTGATGATATCAATAAATTTTGTGTGTGTTTCATGTGCTATGATTTACATTTTTTTTTTGTATGTTTTTTCAAGCTCCAGTGATGGTAAAAAAATTTTTATAAATTTTCAAAAATCCATCCCCTTTAGCCTTGGCAATTTTCTATATATATATATACATATATATATATAAATACGAATAATATGAGGGGTCTTGATCATGCGCTAATGGAGAATCCATAAATAATTAATTGACAAGAGTGGGCATTTATCGATTACAATAATTACACCATTAAGGATAAAATAAATGTGCACCCTCTTGATGTGTATCCTAACGAAGCAGAAAAAAAAAATAATAATAATAATAATAATAATAATAATAATCCTATCATATTCATAACCCTTTGACGTATATAAAATCTTTGAAATATTAATAATTAAAAATGAAGAAGTTAAAGAACCAAAAAAACAATACCAACAATAAAAAATATGAACAAACTGTATTTATCAAAGGGAAAAAAAAGGAACAAACAAAAAAAAACATTTCCAAAAATCATTTCAAAAGTTAATACAAAAAATTATACAATATAAAAATTAATAATATAAAATGAATAAATAAGAAAAAAAAAATTTGGATAAATAATTATTTATATAAATGTCAAGTGTGTGTCTAATCGTCATTTTAACAGTTAACCGTTCGTTAGGGGACGATGATCAAACTGGCCGTAATGGTCGTACGTAAATTTAGCGGTTGGGGAACGCAGTCGTAGTAAAAAGATGAGAGAAAGAAAGATAGAATAGAGTATTTGGTAGAGTACAGCATGTACAAAATGTATATTGAGATGGAGAAAGAGAGGGAGGAGTGGAAGGGGTGGGAAATATAAATGAAGATGGCGATAGAATGAGAGTAAGAGAAAGGGAATGAATACGTAGAGGACGAAGGAGACGAGACCCAAAAGAGCGAACCCTTCCACGCGCGTGGTAAGCACTCCATGCAGTGTCGTACTAATTGCGGCCGCGGATGGCTATAACCGCTCTACACGAGCTTAATCCCACAATGGCGTGGACACGAAATCCACGTTGATTCGCACGAGTTTACTATATTCACCGTGTCAGATATCACTGTGAGCTTACGCTAGTGACATCAAAGGTCTTACTCGTGTTGGTGTGCGTGTATGTAAATGTCGACGGGGGTCGCCAAAGAGATGAGAGAGGGTTAGGGAGGGCCGTGTGGCAAAGCGAGCCAACTAACATTAGCTTCCGACCGTTACAAGACGCTTGGCTAATTAGCTGAGATTAATGCTCAGCAATTGTTGGATAATGCAAAGACAAGAGCCATTACCAAATGCGGATATTATTATTTTATTATTTTCATTTCTAATCCTTTTTTTTTTTTTTTTTTTTTCACTTATTTATCATTGAGTTATTGCTATTCAAGAATATAAAAAATTGTGTCAATATATTTAATTGAAAAATTCAATTTTATCGAAAAAAAATTCCAAAATAATTTTATTCATTTATTTATTTATTTATTCTTTATTATTATTTTTTTTTTCTATTCATTGTTATTATTAAATTCAAATCTTTAAAAGTAAAATACATTCGTTGGGATTTATTTTATACATTTTCTACATTATGTATATATTGACATAATTTTCACACACATACACACTTACATATATATATTTATATATATAATATTTTAATTTTCTTCGATACGTATGAAAATTTATAGATTTATTTATATATAATACACACATTGTTCAGTGATTTTTTTATATTATTTTTTTTTCCCTTTTATGGCGCCACTTTCTCCGCACACTTTCACCCTTGGCGCCGCAAAAAGAAAATATTCCCCAAAAAAAAAAAAAGACAAAAAAAAAAGACTAAAAAAAAAAAGTAAAAAAACATGCCCGGCAAGCATAGTCTCGTCCCAGTCCCTCTCGCATACATACGATTTATGTGTGCTCAAGGGAACACGCAATGAGGAAAAGAAATAGCGCGTGAGGGAGCACAGAAAAATATATTAGAGAGTAAATGTACACTAGCAGAAGCAGTAGTACACAGAAGTAGTTGCTAAAAGGGACAGGCGACCAAGAGAAAAAAGATGAAATACAAAAAAAATAAATAAATAAAAATGGCCCATGCGTGTGTCCGCGTATCGTTTATCCGTTATTTATTTTCGAAAATTTGAAAATTATGCCGCATTTAATACGCCATTCGCTTACACAACCCCGTGTTTTATTCATGTAGCAATAAATAAGAGCAGAGGACTCTTTAAAGTGCAGGCGGATTGCCCGTTGCGCGCCCAGGGATATATATGAACAAGTTCAAGAGATGTGAGATGAGGGGATTTTTCTGTATAAAAAAAAAAAATAATAATAATAAAAATATAAAGTTGAAAATATAGACAACGAAAGATGAGAGGAGCAAAAGGGTAGGATATACAATATCTAGAGGGGGTAAGAGGGGTTGTATAGTCTAGGTATTATATCTGCCTCCAGCGTATTGTCGTTGGTAAAAGACAAGATCGACCGTATCGAGCTTTTGACATTTTATTCATATCGCTGACTTTTTGTCTTTTTTTTTTTTTTTTTTTTTTTTCTTCTTATTTTCACCTTCACATTTGTATACAAATTCTTATTCATATTAAACATCATTCTCGTCTGTATCTTGTATTATCACGAAATAATAATTAATTACAATTTAATATTATCATGAAATATTTCAAATATAAATAAAACAATTGTATTATTAGTTATAATTGAATTTTCTTTCGTAAAATTGAATTGTGGCGTGTACATTTTTCCTTCACCCTTTAACTAAAGAACTACCCTTTATCATTGGTGCCCACTTCTTCTCCCCTTTAACCCGTGTATCCGATTACACGATCCCAAAGGGAGGTGGTACGTGCACCATTGGGCAACTAAGAATAATCACAATAATAGAGTCGTGACACAGTGGCTTATTAATTTTTGGAGATGTACGTACTCGTACTTGTTCAATGGAACAGTGTACAGTTGTGTCACACATAAATATAAATATATAAATGAATATACACTTGCGCGTAGATATGTGTGGTAAAAAGGAGGGGAAGAATCTCTTGGCAGATGGCACCCATGGGAATATCCTTTGCGTCATGATATCAAGGGTTACCCACCCACAAGTCCACGACAGCAAATCCATTGAATATATATATATATATATGTATACGCGTTTGCACACAGTAGAGAAGTAAAGGGTAACTGATTCTAATCACACGCCCTCTCCGTTTTCCACACACATATATAAACATGTGGGTAGCTACGGTGTGTATGATGAATAGTCCAAGTGTGGCCTGACTACTGAAGAGAAATATATAACTTTATATACATTGAAAATCGGTCGCACTTTATATACATCTATTCAATCTATTGTATTTATATATGTATATATATATATATATATATATATATATATATATATATATATATATGGGTAGAGATGTATTTGTATATATGTGTGGATCTGTAGTTTGATGTATTAAAGTTTTATATGATCGATCTGTCTTTCACTTTATCCCATGCATGGCCATGTGTCAATAAAAATCTTTGTGGATATCAGACAGGAAAAAATAATTTGACAGAAAAATTTTTCATCCTATTTATTTGATGATGTGTAGCGAGATGTGACAGTATTTTTAATTATATTTTTGGAGTACAGGAAAGAGGGATTAATTGTGGGATTAATTTGTAGTCCATTGGGATGAATGGGAGTGTGGAAAGGACAAAAATGAAGGAAAAAAAAAAAAAAACGACTGAAGTGTTAGGAGAAGGGTTAGAAGAGGAAAATATATTTTATGGTATGAATGTATTTTTGATAGCTCCATATCAGCAATCACTTGTGGTGTAAATGCATATATACATTGAGGCAGATATGTACATAGATATATGTATTGTAACCAATTCAATTTAGATAACGATCTGTTTCACTCTCTTTCTCACTCACACTCTCAATCATCGTGCGTTCATGCACAATAAAAATATCGAATGTCACGTTTAAATGTACCGGTGAATTAATGTATTTGTAAATTATGAGAAATTGACGTGGAGATTTTTTTGATTGTGCATGTATACATTTAATACACGTATTTAATGTTTGGCAATTTAATTATTCGATAGATATTTCCGTGTTGTTTATATTTTTTTTATATATAATAAAACGTCATAAATAATTAATATAAAAAATTATCGAGGATAGATTAAAATAAAATATAAAATATTGAAGATTTATTCCAAAATATTTTTTAATTTAAATAGAAATTTTTATAATAAATAATTATTCATGAATAATAATTTAAATTTTAAATTAACAATTAAATCTACAATAAAATATTTATCTTTTCTCACTTTATTTTATTTTATTTTTTTTTTTTATTACAACAAGAATGTAAAATATTATCATGTTGATATATTTAAAGTGGTAAAAAAATCTGCGTGAAATATATATAAACCAGTGTGACATCACTACTACCACCACCACCACTATTATACAAACGAGACATGCATATAGGGACATTTTTTTTTTTTTTTTTTTTTTTTTTTTCGCTACTCACCACCATATCCAACGGAGACTTTTGATCCAGGGATAAGATCGGCGCTGGGATATCGGCAGTGCGACCCCCTCGGGAGGTATCTCAGTTGCTCTTACCCGAATATAAGGGGGAGATGATTTCCAGTGATATCGCTCGACATAAAACCCTTAAGGTTCAAATTTGCATGTTACAACCTGTCGTCCTTTCTCCTCATTCTCGTTCTCACTTTTTTTCACGGATTTTATTTTACTCTTATATACCAATCTATCTCTCTCGCTCATGTCTCTCAATGTCCCTCCTTTTTTTTTTCTTCTCTTTTTTTATCCCTTTACCCCCATCTCTGTACCCACTGTGCCAATGGCTCAACCTTATCCGTGTGCATTTTGAATGTAAGATTTCTCATGTCGTGGCCGCCCTCATGGTCATTTTCAAGATTCTTCCCGTACCTACACATCGTATCAGCTTTAAGCCTTGTTGTTTATAGGTAGGATTTAAAATAGGACATTTTACTGCGGTCCCAATGTGATACTTGGCGAATAAGACATTTAAAAATCGAGAACTATAAACATAAAAGAATGGCAATATCGTACCCACCGAAAAAAAAAATAATAATAAATAAATAAATAAATAAATAATAATAATAAAAATAAAAACAAAAAACAAAAAATGAAAGAAAGTTCTAGTATGTAGATACATGAAATATATGAAATAAAATCATCACAAACTATAAAAATCGTGATAAATGCAATAAAAAAAAAATAGTAATAAGCAAATATTGTAAAAAAATTATCTACACGTTCTTCAATTTTGTTTTGTTTCGTTTATTTGTTTGTTTGTTTGTTTTTTTTGTGTTTTTTTTTTTTTATCAAATTTTGTATTGTGTTTCGTGCATCGAGATCTAGACAAAAAATTCTCACATCATCATTATCATCCAAGACCATCTGTTAACGGATATTGAATGGCATTGATAGTCACGTTAAGTGAGTATTCTACTAATTGAGAACTGGCGGGTGGGCTGATCGCAAACGGCAACTACTGGTACGGCCCCAGCAGTGGCAAACAATAACTATTTGTTCAAGGCCACCCCTTCTATTTGTGCAGTATAACAGAGAAAGCGGGACAGACAGAGGGAGAGTGTACATGTGAGAAATGTAAAAAGGACGAATGAGAATGAAACAGAGATAGAGAGTGAGAAAGTGAGCGCGAATACTCAGTAGATATAACACTGGGAAAAGCGATGGAGAAGCAGTCTACTTTGATTGTAGAGTATTTCGCAACTAAACAGTGTGTGTGTGTGTGTGTGTGTGTGTGGTTTTGCACTGTAAAATCATGTCCCGCTTAGAGTTTCAGTAATGCTTTAGGATGATGTGGTCTGATATCGAAGGACTTTAAATTAAAGGACGTCGCCATGCCAGCTCTCTAACTAAACAAACTCTGTCGAACGTTTATTTACATACACCTCGACGAATTGAACCAACCCATTTTGCGTACACCCTCCTAGATCACTAATGCGTATGTTTACAATGTGTATACGCTTACGTTTTGCTTTTCATTTGTATGTATACATTATATATATTAAT
Source organism: Dinocampus coccinellae (assembly GCA_963920625.1). NCBI lineage: Eukaryota > Metazoa > Arthropoda > Insecta > Hymenoptera > Braconidae > Dinocampus > Dinocampus coccinellae. The sequence goes on along the minus strand of OY987185.1, from coordinate 5,698,755 downwards.
GAATAAATACATATGTTTATTTATTTATTTATTTACATATTTTTTCAGAGTGTTAATTACGTTGAGTTATATTTTATAATTGGTAAAAATTTATTTTATGAATATGTCAAGTTGGATAAATAATTTTTTTGCAAATAGTGATAAACTTTTATTATGTTTGAAGGTCGTTAGTGGACATTTAAAAGAAATTTTTTATTTATTTATTTATTTATTATTATTTATTATTATTTTTTTCCTCTAGTTGAACTGTTTTTTTTTTGTTTTTTTTTTTTCATCGATTTAGCGGTTTCCCCTCTCGTACATGGAAAGTGGCGTACGAATGACGAATGACATCTATGTAGAAAAAAAAAATATATATTGGAGCGATGTCGAGAGAGGAGGAGAAAGAGTGAGAGAAGTTGAAAAAAAAAAAGATGATGAAGAAGAAGAAGAAGGAGACAGGACAAAAGTTTTTATTTCCAAACGATATCTGATGTGGTTATTTATTTGTGGACGTGTATTATCGTTGTTTATTATCCGCTACACTCGCTACATTAAACTCGTATTATTTTCGTTGAATGATATTGTATATTGTATATTATCCGCCATTGAGAATGGTGATGCGATTACGAGAGAGTGATCACACGCTTACAGAAATAAAAATAAAATGAAAATGACTTGAGGAATATTGTGCATTATTTTTATGTTTTTCACTTTCATTATTATTATTATTATTATTATTTCTTTTTTTTTTTTCTTTTTCTTGTCCTCTCGTTTTCTACAAATTTCTTGTTGTCATTTTAATGTACTTTCTTCCACGTTATTCAAACACGATGTCCATTACAGCACAGTCAATTGCACGGCTGTGTAACTATTATTTTTAGCGACAACGTAACATTTTTCATTGATCAATAAATAATATTTTATATTCATTTATGTAATTTCCGCCCACAACGATAAGCATGAAAATTTTCTTCCATCAAATAACTTACAAATAAATTTCCACAAACGTATACGTCTATTTATTCATCTACCTTTTTTTTTTTTTATTTTTATTATTTATAAATAATATTTACGTATGTGATTCCCCTCAAATTATAAACAGATGTGTCTTATCAAAATCATATCATTATGAAGCGCAGTTACATTCCCACGAGTACACAAAAAAAAAAGAGTTTTTTATTGTCAGTGACATCCACACGCGGATATGACAATAATAATACGCGTAATAATCGTATAGACGTATATAATCCAACACCCCATTTGTATTCTTCGCTATAAAAGGTGGAAACAAAAAAAAAAAAAATTCAGACAATAAAACAAGCATGAGCGTGTCGCCCCTTGATTCTAATCAAGTGACGATACGACGGTCGATTAACTGAATTTGAACAATTGCTGTTGTGGTTTGAGCAGGTGTAAAATCACAATTCTCATGCCCTTATATATATGTATATATATATATATTCCCTCATCGACAAACCGCTGTTTGTCCCGTTAACCGGGTAGAGTTTAATATATTCTTGGACGTATTAACTTTCGCATGGGCCCAACGATGATCATATGACTGCCGCGGTGGTGGTGGTGGTGGTAAAACAGTAGGACTCACACCTGCATGCACGCCGCATATATAAATCACTCACTCGTAGTCTTCACGCACGATGGTCATGAACGATATATATGTCATATAGGGCGCGTATAATTATGTCTACGTCCACAAAGTGTTACTCTAATTGTTTTTCTTTTTTCTTTTTTTTTTTTAATTTAATTCTTTTCTTTCATTTTGGATTAAATTTTTTTTTTTTTTTTTTTTTTTCGTTTTTCAATCACGTTCAGATACTGAAACAATTGTCACATTTTTCTCAATGGAATTGCGGTAAAACGAATAAAAAAAATTTTTTTTTAAAAAATGGTTGTAAAAAAAATTTGTAGAATTGTAAGTATACAAAGAAGTAGAACAACAAAAAGAGAATGAATTTTACTCTTTGCTTCCACGTATATACGTATAAACTTATGGGGGCGCGCAAATCGACAGGGTATTTTAAAATCTCGAGTGCTATCGATAATCGAAATCGCCCGAGGGTTGTAGACTCTCGCAAAAGGACATAGTATACAAAAATAAAAATATAAGAGAGAGAAAATAGGAAAGAGAAGTGGACAAGGGGATATATAAAGAAAGAAAGAAAAAAAAAAAAGGATCAAAATTTGATTCAAATGTACGAGAGGGTGACCAACACTCACTAGTGAAATTCCTACGAATATATGAATCGCCTGGATCTCTGAAGGTTCGCAATTTCGTTGTGATTCTTGTCTACCCTTAACGTAAATCAAAGACTATCGAAATTTTCATGATGAAAAGTGAACATTTAATATCAAAATATAAATATATATATATATATATATATTTTTTTTTTCTTTTTTTCTTTCTCCCTCTTCATTCATAATCAATTGACATTATCTGATTGAAAGTATATAAAATAAAGAAGAATAAATAAAAATAATAAGCACTGATTAATTGATTTATTAGGAATAAAATATAATTAATATAAATCAATTATTCATATTGATAACGTGAAATATCAGAGAGGAAATTGATTGATTAATTATTTATAAATACAGTGGTAATTTCTGCGTGATATAATCACACACGACATTTTATCTTTCACATTATATTTAATACCTTATGTATTCACAATTATATATCATACACAAGATTTTTTTTTTTTTTTTTTTTTTTTTTTTCGATAAAAATATTATTTGCAATCGTAAAAGTTCGTGATGATTGCATTAGTATCCGTAATTAATTAGTAATTAGGTATTGATAGACTGAAGGTATAGGATGCGTTTATACATATGTACATGAGAAATTGTGGCAGAAAACCAAATATATATATTGTATACGTACAGTATATATGTACAGTACATATATACAAGGGAAGCGACTCATGAGACAGGAACGGACTTGAGGTCTCGGGGGGTCGATCGCTCATCTTGCAATAACGTCGCGTCATAGGACTCGAGACCTTCTCCCTTATACACTCTCTACTTTCTCTCTATATATATATAAACTCTATATATATAAACCAGAAATTATCTGTATGTATATATAAATTTGTGTATGTGTAATTGTATTTTGCATCGATCATTTACGACAAGTTCAATTAAAATTTTCCATCAACATGAGTCACACTCTCTAAAAAATATTATAACAACATTAACCACATAAAAAAAAAAAAGGTTATTATTAATAATGTGAGTGTAATGTGAAAATTAAAACGACATAGGGAAAAAAAAATTTATCATTATTTTTTATTTATTTATTTTTTGTTTTTTTTTTTTGTTTTTGTACTTTGGTAATCTAAATTGAGAAGAAAAATTTCTCAGTGTCATTCAATGGATTTTCAAGTGAGTTTGAGATTATTATAATTCCAAGGTAGATATATAATGATAGTGAAGGGAGATAAATAGAAGGAGAAGGGAGCAAAGATTTTATGAAAATTACCATCGAATAAAAAAGTAAAACAGATAAAAACTAATATATGCGGGTAGAGAGAGAGAGAGAGAAAGGGAGGGAGAAGTAGAAATAGAGGAGGAGACGAGAGCATTTCACGCAGTACAGGATTTGCATAGTGTCTCGGAGGAGTAAAAAAAATATATATATTTATATATGAAATAGGGGGGGATTGACAATTCCCGTAAACGTACCCTGACGATCAGTAGGTATATACAATGTTTAAGAATATATATCTTATCTATATATATATATATATATATGAAGATAACCTATATTTCTACAAGGGTAAGAAACGTGGTGTAAGGTGCGCAAGAAAAAGAAGTGGTGAAACTGGTGTGCGTTATTATGTAGAGTACATAAAATTGCTTTTACCATTTATTAACAATTCATATTTCTTGCGTAAAAGTCACTGATGTATGATAAAAAGTTATCGAAGATTTTCAGTGGTGGGGAGAACGGGAAATGATCTAAACAAAAACAAAAAAACAAAAAAAAAAAGGATAAAAAACAAAAGTTGTAAAAGTATATATTTTTTTTTTCTTTCTTTTTCACGTCATTTTTTAATGGCAATCGTTAAACAAAAATTAATTAAATTTTCATCAATTACTATTGTCATTTTTATCGTATGAATTTGAATTATTTAATTTCAATATGTGTATAAAAAGTTGAGTTCCGGGTGGGGAATATTTAAAAGCCGATCTAATTATTTCCGGTGGTAGTAGCGCGTCCATTCATTTGAGTTTAATATCCGGAATGTCGCGTGGGCGTTGCGGTGATCCACCAGTACGTCGTTGGCAGGTGGTGGCCACTCGTAAACCTCTTGCGTTGCTCGTGCACAAACCTCATTGTCTAGATCTACACAATTGCATTGTACACACATCCACTTATATATATATATATATACATGTGGAATACAAGAGAAAGAGGAGATAAACCAAGTGTACAGTATATATCTCTATTGTTAAATTCTTCATGGCCAGGTGAATTTACATTTCGATATTCAACACCAATTTATACCATTCCCTCTCAACATTCTATATATGTATCACCCGAACTTCTACACTTCTACATTTACTCATTTTCATCCTCACCCTTTCACATTCCTGTTCATACTCTTTTTCATACACGTGTAGTTACTTGTCAGTTATACATTGATAATTTTTGTCATACGATTTATTATGATATAAAACGAGAGAGAAAACAAAAATAAAAATTCATTGTTCTTGGTAGCTTGCAATGTATGTATTCAGAGAATTTTTCATGCGGATTATTCACCAGTTCTGGATGAAAATAAAATTCAGAAAAAAGAAAGAAAAAAAAATATATATATATATATATATATATAATTGTAGAAAACTAGGCAGGCGAAATTTGTGGTGACTAATCCTTTTATAAGCTTACATATGAATTTTTACACCAGTTATTTTCTCTGGTTTTTCTTTTTTTTTTTAATAAAAATAAATATTTAGGAAAAAAATAAAAATTCATCATAAATTTTTTTTTCCCATATTCAAAAAGTTTGGAAAAATTTTTTTTATAAATATATTAAATTTAATTTCCTCTTATATTACATCAATCCAATATTTATATCATATATATTCACACATTTGTTTATCTATATCATATCGAAATAATTTTGTGTAGTGATGTATAAAGACCAAAACGTCACAATGACATTTCGCTCAATCGACCACTTCTGATGAGGGTGGATTTTTTTTTTCTTTTTTACTTCTCTTTTTTTTGTTTCTTTTTTATTCAAGTCAGAAGTAGCAGACATATATGTATGATAAAAATGAAAACAAAAAAAAAAAAAAAAAGAATTGAGAAGTGAGAAGAAAAAAGAGAGAAATATGAAGAAGGAGCAAGCGGCCCGAGATTAATCGACCACGACGCTAAAGCACTTCTTTTTCCTTTGAAGTTTCTCCCCCGCCTCTGTGTCTGAGTGCGGAGCCCTGTCAATTTCCACAGCTCTGATTAATGAAGCTCGTAATACACCGCGCTACGTTTATATAGTCATATATATATCCTTGTCCATTCAATATATATACATTTATATATTTTTTTTACGAGGCGTCACGTTACCTTTTATTGGATAGATGCTTATTAGTGGCATTATAATTTGGGTTCGTTCTGTACATGTATATATATATATATTTTTTTCCTCACATTCAATTAATTATTGTATATAAAAAATCAAGTTTCCACAAAATATTTTATCATTTATTACAAATAATTTTAATCGGTAACATGAAAAATTTTCAGAAATATTTTTTTATTGAAATAAAAATAATAAAAAATATGTTAAAATTATTTTCAACTTTAAACTTTTATTTCAATTTATTAACGGATTTGTAAATTTTCAATTCAGTATAACTACAAATGTTTTTACTCGTTTTTAAAAATTACCATACGATCAATATTATAAATTATTATATATTAGAAAAGAATTGGAAAGTGGGGAAGAACAAAAAAAAACAAAAAAATTTGTGGAAAAATTTCAGGGAATAATTTGAAAACTGTTATACACAGGATACGTCAATGGATGGTAGCACTGAACATAGCAATTCAATATATTACTATTATATACCATATAGATATTTGAAATGAGAAAAATAAGATAAAAACATCAAGTATAATGTAAAGATAAGACGTTTTTAACTGTATATCAATAGGGATGAGGAAGAAATAACGTACGAAAGTCCATGAGCTCGTGGACTTTAGCTTCAAGTATTGATTTCAACCTCCAAGCACGAAAAGCAGGTACGGTATATATACATACATACATCTATATATGTAACCAACGGGGAATGGTGGGAGTTATAAAAGGGATGGGATTTCTGGTGGCACTAGAGCTAGTAGCAATGGAGTCACTGAGTGACTTTACAAACTCAGGTAGATATAAACTGTGAGCCCGGACGTGCAAAATTGAGGATATCGTAAAATGCAAAAAAAAAAAAAAAATTTTATTTCTTCGACAGTTTGAGTAAAATTTGACCGTAACTTTTCACCAAATAAAATAAAATAAAATAAAATAAAAAACGAAATTTCCAGCAGAAAATAATATGGGAAATTTTTTTTTTTTTTTCTGCATACAATTTTTATATCACATTATTTTATTTATTTATTTATTTTATTTTTTCTCGTAATGGAATCAGTAAATTGACATAAAATAAATAATTATAGGAATATTCATTTATTAATGATGAATATAAATTGTATATACAACTATGGGACTTTTTTAATTATTATTTTGTTTTGTATTATTTTTCCATGTGAAGAAACTTTCTTCGTCATTATACGTGACGACTTCAGGTGTTTTAAATACGAATGCACACATTTGAATACATGAATATATATATATAGATGATCGGTAGTCTATTCTTCAAGTATATATTATATCACTTGGATTTATTCATCCTATAATCTGTCTACGAACATTAATAATGAGGCAGACATTTACGGCATTTTCCACTCGTCGATGAAGAGCCAGTGAGTATAAAGTAGGTATGTACGATAGTTAGGAGTCATGGTCAGACATTATTAAACCTACCGGCTTTATCCATTAAACGTATATATGTACAGATAGACATCGTGAATGTTTTCTTTCCTGTACAGATTTTATTCTCAAGTTCTTCTTCTAATTCTTATTCACATAGAAAAAAAAAAAAAAAGAAAAAAAATACAAAGTGTCGGAATATTCTATAATATTTTTAAATATCAAAGTATCACTTTAGTATAATTAAAAATAACTGTAATTATATCATATAAATATACAAGGACATTGATCCAGTTTATTCAAATCGAGTCAATAGTAAATTGTATTTAATAGCTCGACAGTTATGCAATAAAAATAATTATGAATAATATATATTTATATTTATTTATTTATTTATTTATTTAAATAGAATAATTTTTTACGTTGATATTAACATTTGATTTCAACATATCACTCGGCATTCTAATAAATAATTTTTACTATTGTCTGATGGGGATTCATTTTTTTTTTCTTTCCATCTTTAAATCTTTCGATAACATTTATTTTCTTTATTCCCTCCCCCTTCCCCCTTCCCCCTTCCCCCCTTCCCCCTCTTCATCCTACCCTCTCATTTTTTTTTTTGTACTATTCCATACACAATGTCAAAGCATTGGCCGAATGTGTCGTTAGTACAGTGGGCGCGGTCTTTTGCAAAAGAAAAGTAAAAAAGAAAAAAAAGAGAAAAAAAAAAGAGGTGAAGAAAATAACAAACAGAAAAAAAAAATTCTAATGCACACAAGCATTTTAATTACTATTCTGAAAACGAGAGACCAAGTGCGTGTGTGTGTGTGTGTGTGTCTGTGTGTAAACACGTACACTCATACGCATTTTTCCTATCTTGTTTACACACGGTTTCCATTTCCCTTCTCTATACACTCGTGTACTTTTTTCTTTGTTTTTATTTTTATTTTTTTTTTTGTTTTCTACTTTTTCGCGTACAAATTTTTTTTTCTCCACACTAGATATCCCGACGACATTGAGTGGGACACAAACGAACGTATATAGACAAGAGAGGAATAGAAAGATAGTATATACCTATATATTATATACGTATATTTGTTGGTGGGTATATATATACGTGGGTTTGGTGACTTTAAGCTTCCACTGCGGCTTTGTGACCGCATCTCCATATATATGTATATATAGCGTGTAGTAGATGGGATAATATAACAGTCGCGTTTAATATTACCAAAGTGCTCGGTTGGAAAAACCGACGGAATTATGAATTTTTCATTGTGTCGTTACTAGTTCACCCAATGCTCTATATTCACATACGTATATATATATTCCCTATGTTATTTTGTCGTTGATTTTAATTTTCAACAATTTTTAAAAAACAATTTTTCATCACTGGTATTTTACGAAATTAATTGAAAAAAAAAAAAACATAAATAAATAAATATATAAATAAATAAATGATAGAGGAAATGAAAAATAGTCATGAAAAAAGAAACGATGAAATTCTAAAAATTTTATGTTTTAATTTTATCCCGTGAATTTTTTTGTCTGTATGTAATTATTGTGTTAAGTACATTCTATTTATTTATCCATCTTTTTTCATTTTTTTTTTTTTCTATCATTTTTTTCAAATATAAATTACCCGTGAATATAAGTTAATCAATAGAATTACGATGTGAGAGATTATCATATATGTAATATTTTTAAAATAAACGAAATTCTATTTCGTCACACTATTCTGTTCGATTCAATACAATTTTTTTTTTTCTCATATATATATTTTCCTATCACTCAACATGAGTGCAAGATTAATTTGCATTGAATATATCACGCAGTGTAAGCAATTAATTTGTGCATTTATTGTGCAATAGTGTGAGCATTATATACATATAAATAAATAATTCGCAGAAATTCATGAATGAAAAAAATAAATAAATAAATAAATAAATATATATATGGAGAGTGAATGGCGATGTGACTATTGCATGTATATAATTTTCACTGATATGTCAATAATTTATTGGTTACTAAATTTTTTTTTAATTAATCATTATCTCCTATTGATTTTTATGTAAATATATATATATATATATATTTTTTTTTCAAACATATAAATGAATAATCGATTAGCAAAGTTGATACATATAAAGATAAAATTGAAATGCAAAGAAACGAAAGTAAAAAAAAAATAATAATGATATAAATAATAATAAGATAAAAATGAAGAGAAAAATATATATATAATAATAATAATGAATATAATATACCATCAAGCACAAGTGAGATGGGATATTCATTTTTCATGAGCATATATAAATGTCGGCTATTAATACGCTCGCATTACAAAGAAGGCACAAAAGAGGTAATTAGCCGCTGCTCGTTTCATCAGTCACCTTTATATTCTTTTTTTTTTTTTTCCACTCACTCTCACTCTTTTACTCTCTCTCTGTTTCTCAGTCTCTCAACCTCATCTTTCGTTTTTTTTCTTCATTCACTCTACGTGGAACGAAAACCTGCACATCCCCCAAGAGTGCACGAGATGAGAGTGTACATATTATATACTTTGTATATATATATATTCGTTTACCTTCACCTAGAGGATAGGACGTGCAAGACACATTAGTGAGGCTAATGAAGGGACTCTCATGTGCGCGCTAACATCATCGGTCGATGAAAAACCGTCAAGTAATTTGAATGCATAATACGACGCATGTGAATCCGATTAACTTTATGTAGCACACACATACACACACATGTGCATCTGGATTTCTTTTTTTTTTTGTTTTTTTATTCTTTCACGTTAAAGTTATATAGATACTGATGAGTTGATGACCGAAAGAATGCGCAAAAGATTTTTAATTAAATATATATATATATATATATATATATATATATATATATGTATATGTGTAAAAAGGGTTGAAGAGTCGAAGTGTATATAAGAGATAGATGAATATTGCGGCTCATCTATCACAGAAATGCCAAGTGTACGGCTACATACCTATATATATTGTTGGATGAGCGATTAGTTTGCCATCAAGCAATTCTATAATACACCGTATAATCATAAAAAATAATAGAAAAGAAAAAAAAAAATCTTTTTCTTTTTTTTTTGTCTTCACCGTCATTTACACATATCAACTCAATTAAAATGAAATCATGAATTTATCGTATGAAAATGATGAAAATTTTCATTTTCTATTGTAGTAAAATATATGTATACACATTTTTTTTTTTTTTTTCTTTTTTTTTCGTTAATATATTTTTATTTTTTCGTGTGACGAGCAGTAGTGTATATAAGTATAATTATGCGGGGGTGGTTTTGAACGTATAGAAACGTCGATTGGCTGGTTGGGCGACTGCTCAGAGTTACTTCAGTGACCTCTGACCCCACCCTCGGTGGGCGCGCGCACGATTACCATCCCACTATGTCTCTTCAACTACCTCGCCGTCACGCTGCACTATATATACTTTTATGCGCCCCCTTCGAGGAAGTAATTACCGAGCTGCCATCCCCCGTTCGATATCGCGTGACACGCCCGCGTCTACTCTACCGCGCATATTTTCTTTCTCTTTCCATCTATACATATATATATATTTTTTTTCTGGCTTGTGCACATACAATTAAACCTGTTCTTCATCTTTTTTGTTTTTCTTCATCACTTATCCTCTTCACTCCACACCTATTTTTCAATTTTATAATGATATAAATTATTTTTATATGTATTTTTAAACAAACAAACAAAAAAAAAAATCATCGAGTAAAATTTTTATTTTACATGTAACAAAAAAATTACAATCAATAAATAGAAAATAGTTAAAATGTATTTTGTATACGGTAATATTTTTATATGAAAAATATTTCAGTACAATTTTATTTTCATACGTTTGTTCTGCTTCATGTGTGTTCTATATAAAATTTATCGGTAATCCAATCGAAGCGACGTTAACACTTGAACAACATAGATTCGCACTCGTTCTATTTTTTTTTTTTTTTTTTTTTTCTCTTTACTACCCTCTTTTGCTCACGCGATTTGTCGTCGCTAGAGGATAACAGTAGTGAGATTACGTGACAAACTGTATGGTATATACTTAACAAACGATCGCGCGAACGCCCATGTGCGCGTCAATCGTTGTAAACTTAATGTATGTATATGTATAAGTGAGAAGATTTGACGTGTGTGAACAGAAATAGGATAAGAAAGAGAAACGTTTAAAGCGTATTATATACGTATCTATACGCGACGTATGCCAGTCGAGAAATCCAGAAGAGGATTTGAAATTTGTCGGTGAGGATTTACACGCGACGTTACCCCTCGACGGCCTCTCGCATCTGAGTAGATCGTATCATGCGACTATATTGAGCCGCGCACGACAACGAGCACAAGGTTATACATGAAAAGGGGATGTTTTTTTCCCGATACTACATACTGATATATATATAACACTAACTTCTTCGTTTTTAAACTTTATATTACCACCGACACTTTTACTGTACTCGTCTTATTTTTTTCCTCTCATTTTGCATTAACAAATAAAAACTTTTTAAAATTAAAAATAAAAATAGTAAATAAAATCATGAATCCACTATTGACAATTTAAGAAGAAATAAAGTATATATAAATGAATTTAAATTTGAAATTTGAATTTAAAGAAAACGATTAATTGTGAACAAGTTCAATGCAATTGTATAAAATATTGTGATATTAATTTTAAATATTTTTTTTTTTTCATTGTGATGTTTACGTATATAGTGTCATTTTACGATGAATGGAGGAATGAGAGTTTACAAAATCCTCCTCCTCATCGTCACGCAATAAACATGGAGTTTGATGCAAGTTTGCGGCGCACCGCGTATTGGGGTTAACTTGGCATTCGCAAACTCTCTCATTGGCAGCCACGTCTTGGACGTGAATCGCGATTGGTTGCTCGGAGGTCGTAGGGTCGACTCATCTACCCCTAACCTCGCGAGACCTCCCACGCCAAGTTGCAAAATAACTCGCAGTCCCTTCTATTACTCTTCTTACTACTACTATTAAAATTTCATCAAATTTACTGCAGTTAAAATCAGATAATAAATTCTTTTCAACACTTTAAAATTAATTGAACCATAATTTTTATCCTATTGTTAAAATATAGATAAAAAAATATTTTAAAATAAAGATCAATGTAATAATAATAATAATAATAATAATAATAATAAAGTGAAAATGTCCTTCGTACGTATTTTAAATTTTCGAGAAGAATTGAATGACATGGCAACGTCAAATAATGTGTCGTCTGCGATTTGATAAAAACGCCCTTGTGACGCCCTCGACTCGTACAATCGTCCAAGGCACCGAAATGCCACATTGTGACGTCACAAGCTCATCCATCAAGACGGGTGACAAGCGGCAAACCGGGCCGATTAACTTTTGTGCGTGAACAGAGGGGCATGTGAGAGCTCGACATAAAAAAAAAAACAAAAAAAAAAAAAAAAAGGAATTAAAATAAAATGAGAGCAAAAACGAGAAGAGAAGAATGAAAAAAGTGTGAGTGAGTGAATAAGAGACAGCGTATCTTCGGTCTTCTTTTATTCTTTTATTTTTGTTTTTTTTCTTTTTTTTTTTCTGTGGGTTTTATTATTAGACAGCAGAGTCTGGCCCCGGGGTCCTCGAATGGCACAGGGCCTGCGTCTCTCGCGTGCGGTCGATAAATCCGACTTTTTTTAATATCATATATGTGGGTCGATTTTTTTTTACTCTCTGTACTATTAATTTAATTAAATTAAATTAATTAATTTATTTATATTTTATTTTTTTGTATTTTCTCTTGTGAATAAATTGTATCCTATTGTAACATAAATTTTCTCCATGTTAATACTGTCAATTAATTATAGGACAAAAAATAAATTTTCATTTTTTTTTTTCATTTTTGTCACTTGTGAGTTATCATTGAAATTATTTTAGTTCTCCAACAGTTTTTTATTCACTCTGTCCATTTTTCTAGTCACGATATATATTTCTCAACCAATCGCTCGCCACTGAATCTCTCACGTCATTTATGAAATACTGTGATTGTCATCTTCATCTTCGTGAAATAGAGTAATTTTTTTTTCTTTTTTTTTTTTTTTTTTTTTTCCCCTGCATCTCTACTCAAACCACAAAAACCCCATCGTTTATTATCTATATCAGAGTTGTAATTTTTTTTTTTTTTTCAGCTTTTTTTCTTCGTCTCGTTATTTTTTTTCATCATCTTTCGTCTCCTCGTGAAAAAACTTGGCCCTTGGTGACCGATGATATTTTTATGGTCCAACGATAACGAAAGATTGGTCGACTATTGTATATGAATATGTGGCCACATCTATATAAATTTTTTTTCTTTTCTACGGTGTTTTCGATATGAAAATCTCCCACGAGATTGTAGCTTACTTGATAACACACACATACACATACGCATACACAGTCACTCTGGTATTTTCACACATGCACAATGTATAAATGAAATATATAAAAAACTAAATTATTGAATATTGAATTATTTTATGTTCAATTATAAACAAAAGGAAAATAATGTTTTTACTTCAAGTTATTTATAAATTTTTTTTTATATCATGCTCTATAAATTTTATTAATCGGTGCATTTGTATATAAAGTAAATTATAACTAGTAAGAATAAATTTCCGTACGTCCAATAATTTTATTATCAACAAATTTATGTTTAGTAAATAATAACGCATTTATAGCAATTAATATTGAAACTGTATATATAAGTGTATGATTTTGATGATACAAATTTTTCATTGACATTAAACCTTGTTCTTCACACGATTGCAGTAACGTTCTTCCAAAAATTTGAATAATGACTCTATACACGACCATGATGTCATTTCATGTACAGGATGACCAGCTGATACGCATGGTACATCGTCGCTGGCACTATCCACAGTAGAATCCAGTGGTTTTTCCGATGCCACCCAATTTCTTGCAACCTAGAAAAAAAAAAACAGAAAAAAAATTAATATATAAATTAAATAAATTCAATTAATTCTTACATAATAATTATATAAATAAAAGGAAAAAATATATATATATTTTTTTTTGGCGCACGTGCATGAAAATAATGTGGAGAGAAAAAAAAACTATTCTTTGAAAATATTGAATTTCTTATGCAAATTCGAGAGGCCGGTTCATCGCCTTCGTTCTGTTTGATGGGCTTCTCAAGTAGAAATTACATAATACAGCCACAATATTCTTCAAGAGAGTGACAGTAGGGTGGTTGCACCTGCAACCACAACACCACAAAATAAGAAGGGATGATGCTGTTTCCGTACACTAGGACATGAATTTCCGATACCACGATTGTGTCTCATGCATCATGAAGCAACAATATTAACATTGCATTTATTTTTATATATTTTTTTTGTTTTTTTTTTTTCTCGTGCTGAACGTGATATAAGGTATTGTATTTTTTTGGTGAAACCTCATACGTCCGTTCGCACGTGTGTCTACATTTATTTATACATATATATAATATAACGTATAGAATAACCGCAAAGTCATAAACCATCCGAGTCGAAATTTTTACCCTATCTTAGAGTCTTCGGGCCGCATTTCTTTTGTTCTTCCCTTTTGAAAGAGGATTATCAAAAAGTTCTCGGCCGCAAACATAGTTCTTGAACTACACTGAGGGTCCAAATCATAAAATTCCCGGCCGCAAACAAAGCTCCTGGACCTCAACATGGATTAAAACAATAAAATTCATAAAATTCGTCTGCTCGAAGCAATTTTATGATATCGCATAAAAGTTTCAAGACGAAAAATATTCGAAATAATTTTTATGAGGTAAATCATAAAATTGTTTCACGCAGATGAAAATCGAAAATTTTATTGTATAAATCCATATTTAGGTCCTACCGGTCTGTTTGCGGTCCGCAATTTTATGATTTGGACTTTCAATACAGCCCAGGAATTATTTGCGGCCCAGGATTTTCATATTTATATATATGTATATATGGATATTTCACGTGAAATTCACATTTTTTTCCCCAACCATTTGCAATTTTCCTACAATTGTAATGTTTTTTTCCATCGCTTCATTTTTAGAGATTTTGAATTTCCAATTTTTTAGAATTTATCGTTTCTCCACATCATAATAGCTCGAAAACTATCGGTTGTGTGATTTGTTTTTATTTTTAATTTCGCTTATTTACCAATGAAAGCGTTTGGTGTCCATCAATAAATTCTATAAACGAAAAAAAAAAAGGTGAGTAACTCATGAGTATACGACCTGAATATCAATGATATCAGCTACATGAAAAAAAGTGGGTCAAAAATTATCGGTGGACATTTGTCTTTCGACCGTGTTTCGACTTCAAAGTGAAGAAAAGGGAAATTGGAACCACCTCGGACAGCGAATTTCAGCTCTGGAGGCTAAGAATTATCATGCAGTTTAATGCAATAAAAATTTTCCTGAAAGCTCAATGAAATAAATTTAGGCTGAGGGGCAAAATTTCAGCTCAACAATTTCGACTCGGACATTCACTCCAAGTCGATTCGTGCAGGAAAAAATATTAACTGGAAAGAAGATCGTTAGTCTTTGATTTATTTTCACGATTATAAATTCATAAATTTATCTGAAAAAAATGACAAAAAAAATTATTATAATAAAGAAAATATTATTATTATTATTATTATTATATTAAGTGTATTTGATTATATACCATATGAAAGTAGATAATATCATGTTGCTCTATCCTACATGGCCGGCAATCATTGGCTCTGGGGAAATGCCGTCATTTATATTTGTTCAAAGTACGACGAAGTTGTGAATTCACCCAGTGAAACATTGATGGGATTCGAAAACACTAGTGGTGTACGTTTATTTACCTGGGCACTTCAATTAATTACGCGGTTGTTTTCATCATAATAATGTGATATACGCCATCGTCTCGTCACGCACATATATTTGTATACATATGCATGAATGTTTATATATTTACTTAACTGTTCTTACCATTTTTCAGCCATATTCTTTCTGATTTTTTTTTGTTTTTTTTTTTTCTCTCTTTTCATACATGTGTACACACTTCATTGACACGTTCTGAGTAGTTGAAGTGATTTGTATTTGAATGACGTATATAAAATATATTTTCTGACGTTGCAGAATTCGTTTTTTTTTTACTCATTTATTTACTTAATTTTTTTTGTTTTTTTTTTTTCCTTCACTTATGTCAGTAGACAATTAATCAAATTCAAATATGTGTACACATTTTATCGCTACACATAATATTATAAAAAATATTGAATATTCATGTCATATATATATATATATATATATAACGTATTCAATAATGGAAGGGAAAAAAAAGTGTATATATATAAATAAGTGCAAAGCAAAATAAGAATAGACACAGTCATGGCATGAAAAAAAAAAAAAAAAAAAAAAAAAAAAAAACAAAAAAAAGTTGATGGTACATTTAGAACGTGCAGGTTGAAGTAGAAAAAAAAAATGATAAATACAAAACAAGAACTGAAGAGAGAAACTAAAAGAGAAGAGAGAAAAAAAAGAAAAAAGAATGCGCGAAACGAGTGGCGGTACAACGGGGGCGAGAGTTACATGGGCTCCTGGCGAGCTATAACCGCACGAGGACACAGCCACTTCTCTCGAATAATTTTTTCTCCTTCTCATTGTGCACTCTAGTCGACTCTCTATCTCTCCTTTCAGTCAAGAGAGTGAAGAGGTAGATGAAAAAGAGAGATGAAGAGTAAAAAAGAGAAAAATGAGATAGAGACTGAGAGCAAGAGTAGTCATGAAACAGTGGGCATTGTCGGAGCACGACATTCATCTCCATGCAATTCATCCTTGTGTTTCTGCCTAGTAGAGTCGCGACTCTGTGGGGGGTGTTGCCAACCCCTCGAACCCAATGCCATCCCATCTCCATCCCGTTTTATCAGCGCACATATATATATATATGTATGCAATATTCGTATGTAATTGACCGCTATACAATTCGGATATTAATTCATCATTTTATATTTTTATATTTATTCAAAAAGATTTTTGTTTACTGTATTATTTAATGATTAAATGTTGAAAACATTATAGGGACAGTAATGAAAGAACCATGAAGTTTATTTGTTAGAACCAAAAATAAACTGAGTATTGTAGATTTTTCAATGACATGTATTTATTAATATATATGTATTGATAACGATGATTTCCCATGAGAGAAAGAAAGAAAAAAATCAGATGAGCACATGATTACGCTTGTTTTATATACGTAAGTTACGTGTTTGGTATGTTATAATGACGTCGATGAGGAATAAAAAGCCAAATCTTTTGGTACATCTGATAAATATTCCAGTCGCATCAACTCCATCGTGCCTGGATATTATCGTTCTTTTCCATTCACTGCTTTTTTTCATCTCTGTCTCTCTCTCTGTACACAACTCCTCTGATCATCCCTACAATTCTACCCAACCGAAATAAACCAACCACGCAATAACACTCACAAAATGCTGGTATATAGATATCACTCGTTGGTTGAATGACTGTCGTGACAAGTACCCACTCGGTAATATAGAAGGCTAATGGAAGAAGTCACGCAGTTCTATTGTCCGTAAGAGAACAATGTACAATTGGTGAAAGGCTACTCAATACACCGAAGTTTCTATTGGTTAAAAAAAAAAAAAATTGGAGAAAAGATAGTAATCTCTGTGCTGATTATTGATTAGTCAAAATTGATATTATTTACGTAATCATGGACGTATTTTCAGAATGAACCAAGAAAATATCGGAATTAATATAGAAAATGGAAAATACAATGTTTCATAGTAGAAATTTATAAAAGTACTGGATCACACACACATTGCCAAAAGAGTCCTCGAACTTGAGGTAAACAATGAGCAATGTAGTGAACCGCAAAAACATGTATACCACCATTCGATTGATGGTACAACACTTGTAGATAACTAATAGTAGAAGGCTAATATAGAAACCGAAGTCATGCGGTGCTATTGTGACGAGACAATGGTCGCAGATGGACATATATCACTGCACTCAAAAAAGCACTCGCCTATATTTTACTCGAAACCAATTATTGGTTGTATCCTAAAACTTAAAAGCCTTTGCAATCGCTCTTAACGAATATTTGTATGCATATGTGTGTTTACTCCAATATGTTTTTTTACTCGAATAAATATTTTGCAGAGATCTTCAAATTCGTAAAAAAAAAATTTCAAGCTGATTAGTTATTTCTTACCTGAATTAAATGATCACACCTAATCGCTGGCATATCGTGAACTGAATCGGTAAACCCCACAGCAAAAACTCTTTTCTTGAATTCTTTTGGATTCCTAATGGCCTACAAATAAAAAGATATTATATACTATTTCTAATTTTTAATTTTTATATGATAAATAAGTTATTTAACAAATTGTACGTACAAAATTTACTGTACACACTCCACCGTAACTATGCGCAACAATAGCAATATCCTCTGCCAATGCTGACTGAATATAATCTCTCCACACCGTTTGCATGTGACTCTGAGGATTTTCACTGCCCTGAAAAAAAAATTCAATGATATACAGAAGCTAACGAAAAGGTGAAATTCAAGTGAGGTAATTATGGTTATAACAAATTAATACGCACTGTAATTTCTTTCGCAGTCCCATTGATTATTCTACGATTATCATTTGTATTCAAAACAATAACGCCATATCCTAATTGTTTGGCTTTTCTAATATATGGAATTTGCGTGCCAGAATTAAGGTTATCATTGATAATTAATCTTCGTGCCCACTGTCCAGCTCTAACAACACCACTACCATGTATGAGAATCAATAATTTTTTACTTGTGAATGCGTCATCACATGCAAATACAAAAGAACGCAATTCCAATGGTATCTCACTGAATTTTGGTACAAGTACTCGTTTCAAACCCTCTTTTTCCAGTAGTTCATATACGTATTGATTTATGACCTGAGAATTAATTATTATACAATAATTAAGTTGATAAATTATTGAAAAATATTTAAGATATATGTCTTACCTCTCCCAAAGCTTCATAACGTTTTTGATTATATTGTGGATCATCACTCACATTGAATTCAAATCCATCTGATGTTGGTTCACTCGTTTTTGGATCCAATTTACGTAATTTCCCGCCTAAAAATATTGCCGCCAATTTTATTTACTCAAGCCCGCCAACCATTTAAATTGTATTTGGCGGACGAGGTCCATGGCGAAGCCAATGGACAGTTGGTAAAAACGCAAACAAAAACATTCTCAAATGTCAAAAAACACTACTGCAATATAAACATACCATTATCAAAATCATATCCAAAATCCTTCAAATGTTTTGGAAATGTTGGAATTTCAGCCATGATAAAGGTCTTCGGATGTTGCGTTAACGAAAAAAATTAATGAATAAAATTATAATGCCAACCTAACCTATGACTATCGATTGTAAAGGGTTGTTTGCTTGATTTTTTTTTTTTTTTTATATGTACGTACTGTCGATGACAAGCGATGATGCGATTTCGAGATCGTGTTTGATGAATAATCAAATGATAATTTGTTCCTTATAGAATAAGAATTAATAAATTCACTAGTAAATGCACTTTTTACGTCGATAGTCGAAAAAAATATTCGTACGAATGGTCTTGCAACCGAAGCCATTTGACGCGCGGAATAAAAAATTATGGCGGTAACATGAAAATTATTCAAGTGTAGGTGTATATTTATCAACAGATGGCAAATAGTATTGATAACAAATGTAACATAACTTATTTGAATTTTAAATGCTCAACTCAATAATTACAAGGTAAAACATTTATTTTGTTTCATCAACAATATATTTAATTTATTTATAATTTAATTTAAAATATTTAAATATACACATTCAAATATGTTATACGCAAAAAAAGTCATCGATCATTTACAATGAATCATGACTTTAATTGCGCCACTCGAAAGTGATTTCGCTGCTTCAAAGGCATCAACGGTTTTTTCAATCTTAAAGTTATGAGTGATAAGTGGTTTCACATTTACTTTACCTGAAGCTACCAAATTTAGTGCATCTACATAACTAACAAAAAAAAAAAAATTAAAAACATTAATAGAACAAATTGAATTATGTAAATATTGTTTGATCAAAACTCACTCATTCGCATATCGAAAAACACCACGAATGTCGACTTCTCTTATAAGAGCATTGATAAGTGGAACTTTTACTTCAGGAGCACCCATTCCGGCTAAAACAATGCATCCACCCGATTTTGTGGCGAGAATTGCCAGACGAATTGCCGATTCCGCACCACTCGCTTCAATGACTTTATCTGGTTGATCACCAATAATATCGTGTACATATTTAATAGTATCTCCTTCTTTCATATCTTTTTTCGTTAAAATTACTTTATCAGCACCTAGCTCCTTAGCCATTATTAATCTTCGTTCAACCAAATCTGGAAAATAATTATAATAAACTATGTAGACTTATTTTATTATAAAAACTAATTTCCAGTTATATAGATTTATTTATATGGCACGGATGTATTGTATTTAATATTGATAAGATAAATTCATATATCGTGAATAAATGACGAGATATTTTATAATGCAAAAATATTAAGTGCTTTTATCGGTGAATATTGCATTGCAAGTAATTCATTACGTAAATAATTGCCAGAGTGTTTAAAAATGAGATAAGACTTATCACGTAGCGAAAGTTAAAAAAAAATACATGAAAAAAAACGAATTTTTAATTACCAGAAATTGCGACAACGCTGGCACCCATCGCTTTAGCAACCAATAAGGTAACGAGACCGATTGGTCCTGATCCTAAAATCAAAACTTTTGATCCTATTCCAATATTTGCACGTTTGCAAGCATGAACTCCAACAGACAATGGTTCCAACAATGCACCTTCTTCAAAGCTTACGTGATCTGGCAATCTGTAAGAGATAAAATTATTCAAATCATTCAACAATATTCTAAAGTATTTTTTTCATATATAACATGATCATATTATTCATAATGAATAATGTTGATAATAAATTATATCAATAATTATTGGAATGTTGACAGATAAACTTCAGGTCAAAGTATATCAAATTGAACATGAACATTTTGATAAAACTGGTAAAGAATTTGTGACTTGCATATAGCAAAAATCAGCTGCATGCTTGAAATAACGTCGAAGGCTACCATGAATTGGTGGTGTTGCACAAAATACCATATCTTTGCACAAATTATAACGTCCCTCTTTACAAAAGCGACACATTCGGCACGAAACACCAGGTTCAATAGCCACACGATCACCCACCTAGTAAAATTAAAAAATTAAAAAAAGAGCAAAGATGATAATATGCAAACAATCAAATATTAAATTATTAAAAATCAAAAATAATTACCTTCAAATTTTTCACATTTTTCCCAAGTTTCGCTACAACTCCTGAAGATTCATGGCCAATTATCATCGGCTTCTCTACTACAAAGTCACCAATTCTCCCATTAACAAGATAGTGAACGTCTGATCCGCATATACCAACACATTCCATCTCCAATAAAACCTCTGCAATTATAAAGTTATAAAAATAACGAGGAATAATTCAATGCTAAAAATATCAAAGTAAATTGGTTATACGTGTTGTGTAATAATTTGTCTCATTTCGACTCAATTAATGACAATACAAATCAATTGAAATCTCATCTATTGTGTCATTGAAAAAAAAAAAAAATCAGTATAGAACTTTTTATGATACTATTTATATGCTCCACAAAAATAAATCAATAATTGTCTTTATATACTCACCATTTTCATTTGGTTCTTCAATTGGTGTTTGTTCCTGTAATAAAAAAAATATCGATGCAGTGAAAAATATTAATATTCATGAGCAAACAAAAAATTGAGCCAGCGATAAATTCTCAAATATATTTTCATAATCACGTAAACATTATAAGTTCAAATGCAATGCAGTGATCTATTACACCACTGTTAAATGTAAAGTACATTAATGAAAACTCACGGTCACAAATATTTAAAATAAATGAATACATTTACTAATTTTTATCATACTTCAATCATCAATGAAGCATTGATGGAGAAATTATAAATGTAAATATTATTCTAAATAAATACCGTTACGTTACTGCTTTGATATTATTTTGACGTGTTCACATATTTACAACCTATTTGTAGGTGATAAATTTGAATATTTTCATAATTATATTGATGTCATAATCAATCAATAATTTACCAGTCTTATATCATTTATGCCATGAAGTACAGCGGTTAAATTGTCTCGGGCCATTATTCTTCTTTTTTTTTTTTCACAGCTGTGATTCAAAAATATATCTACGAATGTACCCAAACCGCACGAAGTAAATGATTGACAAAAGTGTTGAAGTAGAGACTCGCTCACTGATCTATGTTAGTGATGTAATATTGGAATGAACTGCAAGAGCCCCGGGGTGTTGTGCTCTTATATATATACACACACTTCACA
This sequence comes from Dinocampus coccinellae, assembly GCA_963920625.1. NCBI lineage: Eukaryota > Metazoa > Arthropoda > Insecta > Hymenoptera > Braconidae > Dinocampus > Dinocampus coccinellae. Next base: position 5,676,281 of record OY987185.1, on the reverse strand, counting down.
CACTATTTGTGTTGCAGTCTTATTATCACTGGCATGTCAGAATAAAATAAAGTACTCATTAAAGAGATAGAATATAGTACAATTGTCATTTATTAGAATGATAAATTATATGCATTGCCTTCAACTGTTTGATTCTGAAGTTAAAATGATGACCGTGACTTTATTATGAAGTGTTGATGAAAAAAAAAATAATAATAATAATAAATAAACGTATGGTGATGATAATGATAAAATTATATAAATGTTATCAATAATAAGAAATAATTCACTCAAGAGATAAACAAAATGATATTACCTCATCTTTATCACGATTAATATTGATTTGTTATGGTATGAACGGTCGTGATGGTAACAAAAAAAAATTTGACACGTGATGGCTATTATTGTTTTTTGTATTGTTTTTATTCATTTTCGTTTGATCAATTAAAAAATAATTAAATAGTATATTTTTATCCCCAAATTCCATCACCCGTTGATTGTTTTATGTTGTCACGATTGTCACGACGTGAACGTGTAGTTGCGCTCGCCTCACCTTTAACAAGAAATCGTTTTGAGCGGCAACGTTTTTCACGTTTTTGTAATGCTTGTCGCATGCGTTGTTTTATCACTTCTGGGGCAATTGTACTAGCAGTTGAGAAGCCACCAATACTTCCAGTTTCATAAAATGATGTTCTATCATTATCAGATTTATTTTCTTCTGATGATAAATTTCCAATACTCAATACATCATCACGCTCCTCTTCGTGATCATTTTTATCAAGTGACTGTAATCGCACATTATTTATTAATTCATTTAATTTCTCTTCGAATTTTGAGGACTGAGTTTCAATAATTGATTGATTATTTTCTTTCTCTAAAGATAAATCATTTGAAATTGATTCATCAACTTTTAAACGCAAATTTTCAATATCTTTCATATGATTATTAATTTGAGGAATTTTTTCAGTTTCACTATTCTCAATATCCTCAATATTCTCATCATTTTCATCATTTACCTCTTCCTCTTCATCATCCTCAATCATGCCCATTTCTACCAGTAAATCTTTTTCCATTTTCCTTGTAAGACCACTGGCTTTAATTTCAGCATCAATACAATCTTCACGTGTAATATCTTTGAACGATGGATACAATTCACTTTCATAACCAAAACGTCGCTTGAAAAAATCTCGAATACAATTAACATCTCGATTGAAAAAATATTCAGCGTTCATATGTTCAGTAGAAACCATTTGTGGAAAATCAATGATTATTGGTTTACCAGAATCTGTCATCATAATATTAAATTCATTAAAATCCCCGTGTATAACACCATGATTCCCAAGTCTCACTATCAAATTCATTAATTCATCATACAAGTCTTCGACATTTTCTACCTCATGAACTCCACAAAGTGGACCACCTTCAACTAATTCCATTACCACACAGTGACGATTAAAATCAATGGGCTTTGGTACGGGAAATCCACGATCTTCCAATGCTTTCATATAAGCGAATTCACGAGTCGCCGATATTCGTGATAAATAAAGCCACGACATTGATTTACGATGTTTGTGATAATCACGTTTACCCTTGATATTACGGAAACACGTTCGACCCAGTCGATGAAGTTTCAAACACAATGGTTCACCATTTTCATTACTAACAACATAAATATTTGATTCTTTCCCAACACCAATTTGATTACCAAATGTTGTAACGATGCCACGAGTGGCCAAAACTTTTAATGATAAATAGTCATATCCAGAATTTGTTAATCGATAACCATCATCTGTAAAATAGAAACCATCACATTTTTATTCAATCATTAGTATGCAATTATTTTGTACTGAGTAAAAAATTTTGTATATCATACAATGTTTTCCACGTTCATAGCTAACTAAACGATGTTTTGACAATTCTTTCAATAATTTATGAACTCCACCGTGACGTAAATTTGCAATTTGAGCAATTAAAGACCCGGGTACCAATTCATGATTTTTCATTCCCATTTCAATCTGAAATTTGACAACATTAGCAATTTGCGATGGTAATATTTTTTTTATTCACCATAAATATACAGAATACTCACCGCCGTCAATACTCGAAAATCTTCACGAGTGAGATAACGCAACATTGTTACGTTAAGTTTTCCCATTGTTAAATATTTTTATAGGATTCGATGAGTATTTAATATATGAAGGGTGCCGTGGTGTTTTCATGCACGAATTCACCGTTATTGATAATCAATTTATAAAATATATTACATTACAAATATAGGTTATATCATGGAGAATGTTTCACAACGTGGATAATGGATTTACATCAACGCCATTTTTCGAAATCATTTGAAATGAACACCCTGGCGGTGATATAGAATAATATTGCACCAGACTTTTCAAATATATTTTTCCCGCGAGATTTCTCTCTACCAGTTGGTCTCTTTATAAGAACCATTTTCATTTAAATTCATATAATGAAACAGAATATTATGATGTTGAAATAAAAAAGTATATGAATGAAGTGTGTAAATAAGGCAAATTACGCAATACATGTGAATATGTAATATGGATTAATCGCGATTAATAACTTTTATTCTGTGATATATGATGGATAGAATTGATAAATTTATTGAATTTGATGATGAAGTGAAGCAAATTAATGCAAACACAATAACTGTACATGACGAACCATCAATAACTGATTGTTAATCCAATATCGTTTCTGCTGGTGCACCTAAAATTAATAACACATTTATTTATTTTTTTTTCTTTTTTTCCTTTATTTAATCATTGTTTAATCAGGTTAGTAACAATAAGAATGAGACCAATAATTTTTTTCACTCTTTCCGTTTTTCTGATATTTATTTTTTTTTTTATTTCATAAATGTTTGTTTGATAGAAATTTATATTATGGGCAAATGAAAGACACGATAAAATATACACCGTGTCCCAGAATCACTAGTCCAATTTCAATGTATTTCTTATGTATTTTGGACTATCGATTCTGGGACAGTATGTATATTCCGTCATTCATGAAAAACAAGTAAAGTTATTATCAAGTGTAAAATTATTGAAGATTCAACACTTATTTTTTAATTATAATATTAAAAGTACATGTTTAGAAGACACGAGACAAATAAAATTGATAATTTTTGTATATAGTAATAATGACAATTGCGTGAATAAATGCTTAAGCGACTGTAACAATAATTATAAAACTATATGCAAATAACCAGTACCCTAAAAAATTATATATATATGGATATATATATATAATTGTTTGCTTGGTTATTATAAATGTTATTTACTTTTTATCTTTTGATAAATCATAGATTTATTTGTAATGGTTTAATATTTGCTGTTCAAAATAAGTAATCTTTATAATCAGGATGAATTGAGTAAATCTCTTCTTTTTTTTGTTTTGTTTATGGAAACCTAAGTTTACCTAATTTGATTATATACATATCACAAATACTAGGACTGATACAAACAAAAAAATGAATCATGTATATTTTTATATACGCACCGCACCAGAGATTGAAAGTAAAAACCATATAATAGATAAATTTCTTATGCACTTGAATTCAAATTCTCGTTAGGAAATTTTATCTCATAATATTAAAAAAAAAAAAATGGAAAATAATAAAATACTTACTGCATGACAACTCAATTGTATTATGTGTCAGCAGTTTATTCTATTTGTTATATTTTTAATAGTAAAAACAAAAAAGTTGTAAATTAAAATACAATATTCATATATGAATTTACTGAGTTCAATTAAATTTATCAACAATTAGTTTAAACATATGAATTTGTTAGTAAAAAATAAATTCAAGTCTTGTGTGGAATAGTTGGCTAAAAATATTTTTGTTTTTTTTTTCACAATCATCCATTCCACGATGAATTTAATTTAAAATTAGTGATTATTTATTTTCTGGTGGCTTATGAGTGTATTACATAGATATGAAATGAGATTGGCTTTAATTTTTCTTCAATCAATCATTTCAATCATTTAAATATAATAATTGATCAGTAATCAATCAATTGCTCCGATATTAATTTTGATAAGCGGCACCATATTCTTATTTTTCTTAGTTACAAAATAATTAAAATGTTTATGAATATTCATTTGAAAATTACTTGAAATTTGCATGGGTGCTTTATAATTTACTATTCATTTCACCATCAGAATCAAATATTGATCCGTCACGCGATCGATTTCCATCGAATGAATGTGGTTGTTCTGAGTAATGCACCTAAAAATAAAGATAAAAAATATAAAAAAAAAATTATTATTATTATTATAATTAATGATGACGAATATGGTTTTCATCAATTTCTATTTTTGAATTTTTCTTACCTTTTTTTTAGTTATTTTATTTGCGTTGTTGTCATCAAGGGGCATGAAATCTTCATGATTGTCATCAATTTCAGTTGCCTGATGTTCGACTGTATTCTCATTGAAACTTTTTTCCGTTTCATCAAATATTGAACCATCATCTGACAAATTACCATCTAAAATAATTGATTCAATTTTTTTTTTCAAACGCATTTTCTTATGTGATCGTTTAATTGAGGTAGTTTGTATCAACCGCAAATACGTTTTAGCTTCCAAACCGTTAGGTGGAGTTTTTAATGGTGAGCTTGATTCAGTAATAGGATCAGAATATCGACTAGTCGATGGTTTAGGATTTATTTCATCCTCGAATGATTCTGTTTTTTCACCACTATCTGAACTCAAGTCGTGCATTCGTGATTGACGCCAATTATTAATCGAATCAATTTTTGTACCATCATTTTCAAAAGTTTCTTTCAGTGTACGTATACTTCGTCTCCTCGCATTTGACCATTTATCTTTTTTATGTGACTTTTTAATTGAGCTTAAGGCTGAAATACGATCCAAACGATCATTATTTTCCGGTGTTAATCTGCCATTTTCATTTTCTATATTATTGACTGTCACTTGTTTCGAACATTTATTATTATCATTACCCGAAACAACCAAATCACTTTTCCTTTCAGAAATCAAAATATCAAGACCTATTTTGGGAGTATCACATCTTCCGTTTGATAATGAATTTTCCGCTTGTGTTTCAGGCGAGTTATTATTATTAAATACTCTTGGGGTTGATAATATAACCAGAGGTTTTCTTTTTTTAATTGGCGTAAATATTTTAAATTCATCCTCGGCACTTTCATACTCCATACGGGATTCATTACTGAAAGATGAAGATGCCTCGGCATTTCCATTTTCATCATTTTCTGGACTTTTTCTCTTATTCGGTGATGAAACCATTGATTTAACATCCGAGTCATCACTGGTTTCTAATGGTGAAGTACCGAGACTACGGAATTCAGTTCGATCACTACTGGTTATTGAAGAAAATGAACTACCAAATGAACTTTTTGTTGTACTTGCTTCAGTTATACTAATTAGTGGTATATTGGTAGTGAGTAATGGAGCTTCAGTAGGTGCTTCATCCTCTGAATTTACAGGAGACGAATCACTTTTGTCTTGTTGTAACATAGCGATATGGCGTTGTGCAAACCCCATTTTTCTATGCTTGTCTTTCTTATGAGATTTTTTTACTGAACTAAATTGCGCCAAAAGAAGTCTACTGGAATTCATATTTTCAGGTGTGCTTGAACGATTTGCATCGTTAGATGTAACTATTGCACTCTTTGATGGACTTCCAACGCATTTATCATCAATACTAGACTCATTTTGTATTTCCTTATTGCCATTTGACAATGAAAATTCATTTGTTTCCATATCATTTATTTGTCTCTCTAAAATTCTCGCTTTGAGAAAACTCTTTTTGTTTGCTTCTTTTAATTTTTTGTGTGATTTTTTAATTGAATCTGTCATGACACGTCGTAAATAATCTATGCGATTTTCTGGCGTTGTGGGACCGGCTGTTGGAGACGTAGTATTGTCTACTTCTGGTACGATTACTAATGGTGTTTGCGTTATTGCTTCATTTACATTTTTCTCAGTGATTATCGCTGAATGAATAGAATTGTGAATTTGTTTATCACTGATACATTTAGAATTTTTATCATCTGTTTTTTCTTCTTCTAATGCTGAATAATCAAAAAGAGAACCAGTTTCCGACATTTCATCTTCAGAACGATATCCTCCCGATTTTTGTCTACTTTTATCTTTTTTATGTGATTTTTTTATTGAACGTAAATTATAATTAAGTGTCTGTGGAGAAGCTCGAGTTAAAGGTGTTGATGGTCGTATCTCTTCGTCTTCTGCCGTTTCCATTTTCATCGGTTGTGCAGCATGTTCTTGAATGCGATATGCAAAACGTCCAGATATACGTTCCTGAAAAATACAATAGAATTTATTATATTTTAATATAAAAATTTTTTTAATTATTTAAATTACCTTTCTGTGACTTTTCTTTATCGCACTCATACTCTCTGGTATTAAACGAATTGCGTTTTTTGGTGTTTCTGGGCGCTCCTCATCGTCATCACTAAAGTCATTGAACGAATTTCTTGGTGTACTGACAATCATTGAATCAATGTGTATATTATCATGGCCCGGACTATTTTTCACAGATTGAGGTGATATACTACTCGTATGTACAATTTCATCAATTTTCTCACGTAATTCTGGGCGCAATGACGGTGAAAGTAAATTGAAATCGAGCGATGTATTACTTCCATTTGAAGATAGTGATATATAACTCAATGATTTTTTAACTTTACTTGTACGTTGCGATGGGGTTTGATTTTGATTCTCATCTATTGATTCAACTGAAGTGTCATGAAGACTACTGGCAACAGGCGAATCTTCTGAACTGTCGAAATTTAATGTTTTATTAACGCCAGGCGATGTCAAACGTAAGTTTGATATATGACACTGACTTTTATTTGCATTAGAAAATCTTTTTGGACTCGGTGTTAAATCAAAATTTAATGTTTTATTGATTTTTTTGTAACTACTACTTTTCATTGGATTGTAATCGATATTCAATGCTTTTAATATTTTCGCCGAACGACTTAAATGTGAATCATTACGTGGCGAATTATTTACATTTGTTTTTGACGATGTGAAATAATTATTTGTACGATGACCAATATCAAAATTTAATGAACGATTTATCTTGTATCGTACTATACTTCGATTGCGTCGTGGCACAGATTTACTCAACCAACGGGGTGACATAAATCCTTGTTCTCTCGAACGATTTTTCGTTTCTGACGGTGGTGTAAATTTCACAACACAATTCTTGGCCATTTCTGCATTACGAAAATCGTAATCCTCTTCGCTTTTCGCATCCATTATTTTATCATCGCTTTTCGTTCGAATCATAATTTTTTCTTTTATTTATATAATTTTTTATGCGTCACAAAAAAATAAACAACCATCAAATTGATTGTTCAAACATCTGATATACCTCAATTGGCCAGAATTTCTTCAATCTGTAAAATAATGATAAAAAAATTTTTTAATTCATATAAAAAAATTGAGATTTCAAGACACCATATAATATTCAATGTTAAAACCTATAAAATCTATAAAATACCCAGGAAATTCGTGATCACGTTCTAAAGGATTTTAAACTTAATACAAACAATTTATGAATTATCATGATGCTTTACCCCCCATAGTTCTAATATTCTTTCACCCCACCCTCGTCTCTACCTCCAACGACGTCATCACACAATCACGCTACTATGCAAATCAAATTATTCTTCCGACAAGAAATAAAACCCAAAGAATAAAATTAATTTCGATTTCAAAAATAAATTCCGATGGAAAAAAAATTTTAAAAAAATTACGCTAACAAAAAAAAAAAAAAATAAATAATGTCTGGCCTTTAATGCTCGATAAATTTTTTAAACATTTATATATATATATATGTATTTCGTAGGTGTCTCAACTGAGTTATATTTGTTGCGTCAATATACAAATTATGTATGGTGAGTTTTATAAAATTCAACAAGTGGCCATGTCAAGCTTTGCGAGTTGCAGGTTAAATGCCACACACCTTCCCCCGCTACGATAAACCCCGCCTATCTCTTCGTCACCGATTTACCTCACACCGCATGTTAGTGGGCGACTTAAAACCCCGAATGGCATCATTACATTTCAATTCCAGAGCCAAACCTAAACTCACGCCCAAAAAAATTTAATTCATATTTACTTCATTCTTCACTATCTCGAACACATATTTTATATTTACAATCACAATTTTACGATAATGTATTCGAAATAAAGGATCGAGACGAATTGTGTCATGAGAAAAAAAAAAATAGGGTTATAACGGGACGTAAATGTACGAAAAAGAAAAAAAATATATATGTATATATATATTATGTGTATACATTTTTTACTTACGAATATTAAAATTAACAGTAAAAATTGTTGTACTTCATACATATAATTTAGTGAATATTTATGCCGCGATAGATATTTTTAATAATTTCAACTTATTTTCATTTATTAAATGTTTGATATTAATGGTTATTCTATCATTTATACACACGCGTCTGGGCTACACTCATAACTATACCAATAATCGTCCCACACACTAATCCCCCATACGCTATTGCGAGTTTGGGCAACACTACAAATGCGACACTAGTTGCATGTGCATGAGAGAATTATATGTGGCAGTATGTGTGCGGGGTGGCAAGCAGGGGAAATTTTATGAGAGCACAAACGAGACACGTCACGTAGAGATGATCATTTAGTACCGAATTATAAGTATAGATGGTATGAAATGCGCCATTTTGAAATTTTGGATGATATCCGGTACCTTGTGAAAATGATTGTTTTATTGTATGAAAAATATTTTTTTCAATATTAAATTATCATGAGTAACAACAACCTAAATTTTATAATTTTTTTTTAAATCAAATACTTATTTGAAATTATAGGAAAATTTTATATTATTATTTTATGTATTTGAACAATATTGATCAAAATATAAATTGCAGTTCTATAAATTTTCGGTAGATGTCGAATATATACCAATAGAGAAGATAGCGGGAAATTGAAATGCGCATTTGAATATAATATTAATATATCAATTATAGATATGATATTGTTATTGACCTACAAATAATAAAATATAATAAAAAAACAAAATAATCTATAAAAGATTCATTTAATTAATAGCTTTTTACAACTTATAAAAATATATTTTTCGTAGATGGCAAATTTGTATTTACATTTAATCATTTTTAAATTTGAAATTTGTCTGATATTAATAATTTTTCTTTATAACTGTTGAATATTTCTATTTTCAATACAAATATGTGACATTTCAATTTTTTATATCATCCTATAATATAATATCTTATAAATTTTTGAATATAATTATATATTACATGAGTATATATCTAATACTTTACATCAACTAGCACGAGTTGTCAAAATTTTATAATACAATATTCTCATGTGATTGTTAATGCATGAAGATTTTAATTATTATCATCATCAGATATCTATATATTATTACTATTTATCGGCATTCTCAACAAATTTAACTATTAAATAGACTGATAAAGAATGTAGTATTTCAAATAAATCTCACAATAATTTCTAATGACATCCAATTATTTTTGAACTGATAAAATAATACTCATGTCTGCTGACAACTATTAAAATTATAATATCTAATTGTTTATTATTTTGACAATCACTCATCTTTTTTTTTGCTATCTTTGAAATATTTTTTTTTTTCAATGACAAAATTGAATTTTTATTTAAAATTTAAAAGACAATATATATATATATAATTGCAATACAAATAAAAATTAATAAAATATTATTAAATATACATTTATGTAAATCGCATTTCGCGCAATCATTTAACGAACACTCCTATAAATGATTCGCCATACATCGAAATTCGGTGGTTCATTTATATATATATATATGTTAATATATTTAATCGTTTCTTCTTTTTCTTTTTCTTCTTTTTTTTTTTTTTTTTTTTTTTATTTCACTCATGCCAAGCATCTTTCGAAAATATAGAATTATTTATTTGGACATTGCAGCGTTGTCCCGTTAGCCTCATTTTATTTACTAAATGCTAAATTTACAGATTAGTACAGTACTTAAATCAATATTAAATATCTTCTTCGAGAATATAAAATTTATATTGTTCGAATGAATTTAACAATAATAAAAATAACCAGAAATTTTACTGGTATATTAATAAAATGCTTGCAACGGTATATAATTCTTTTTTTTTTTTGTTGTTTCCATTACCTTTTGGTATAATTATCAAATAAAAAAAAAAATTTTATTATCCTCGTTATTTTAGAGGATAATAAAATTGACAAATAACACTGAGTGTATTTTCATGTTTACATTTATATATCACCTTAGACGTTGAATTTATGATTTATAACATTTATCGCTCAATTATAATTTTAAAATAAAATTAGGTGTGTATATATGTTTAAGCAGTTTATATTGGACCCTTCGGTTTTATCATCATCGTTGCTTTCTTCAATGTATAATCCCAACCTTTCCAACGGAACCAAACTATTCCTAAAATAATCCGATAAAACAAAATGATAAGATAACAGAAAAAAAATTAAAATTAATATATTTTAATTATTTGAAATATATATATGCCAGTAGCTACAGCAATAAAATGCAATTTTAAATCAATGAATTACCTTGTCTTGCTGTAAGATCTTGTGGATCATTTAAATAAAGTCCATTCAATCCTCGACCACAGGATTTCCACCACCATCCACCTTTCAGCATTGAAGCACAATTCAATGATGATCTATCATTATCCCTGAATAAACAAACAAAAAAATTTAATTATTTTATAATATATGATAATTCTAATAATAATAATAATATTTACATCAATTTGATAAATTAAAAAATTTTTAAAAATTGATACAAATGAATTTCATCAAGATAAATATAATTTATCCACGATAGTGCAATATTAATTTCACAAAATTTTTGTCTTTCTTCTTCATTCTCTCATCATGCGGAATAATTATTTATTAATTTCATTCTTCATTCTATTTATTTATTATTATTTTATTTATTTACATTCAATTTTTTCATTCTATCTTTTTCACTTTTCATATTACATTTTCACTAGACTTTCTTTATTATGCAATGCCACGGTTGACATGTAGTCTCTTCCAATGGACATTTCCGCAAACGGAAGTTTGTGGGTATACGTTTTAATTTGTTATATTAGTGAAGTAAATTATTTTTTTTTTTGTATTCATGTGTATTATATGTACTTCTATTATTAGTCGGTAATAGCTTTTTGAGGTTTTAATTCTAGTCTCAGTGTTATTTACATTTATTATTGCGGTTATACCGTGTATGATACTCACCTGTTGTAAGTAGAAAACGGACTATTGTTAGAACCGTACCATGGATCATTCAATGAGTCACCGGCATTCCCTTCATATCCATCAATTTCTAATTTATAGTATTCACCTTCAGAATAAATTTTAAAATGAGAATACTGAGCATATCTGTGAAAAATAAAAAAATATGATAAAATAAATAAAAACTTACATGATTACATAATTATTTTTTTATGATGTAAATAAAATAATAATAATAATAATAATAATTTTTTTTCTAACTCATAATTTACTTTCGTTACATATAATAATATTTTTATACGAATACTTTTATCTGAAATGTTTCATTGTATATATACACTTTTTGTGAATATTGATTGACAGAAGACGAGTAAATTGGTTCAGTGTATAATAATATAAGCAATACCACCTGCCAATTGATCATTGGACAACGTGAATTCTATTCTCTCCCAAGAGAGGAAAGTATAATCATTTTATATTTGACTTTCATTCCTCGTTGTCTGTAATACAATTGATTTAACCAACTACGATTATATATATATATATATACATATGAGCACATATACACGTTTACTTTGAAATTGCCCGGCTTCTGAATGTTCGTTTGAGAACTTTCATTTTCACTTGCACACCCTACACTTATATGTTCCCAACTCGTTGATGAAAAAAATAAAAAAATAAATAAAAATAAAAATAAAAAAAACCTGATCCACTTGTTGTTATTTATATAATACTATATTTTTAATACAATTTCTACACCTAAATGTCACCAATACCGTTTTATTTTGACATTTTTTTTCTATTTTTCTGTTTTTTTTTTTATTTCACTTAAAATTTAAAAATTCAATTTAAATTTTGAATTAAAAATAAATTTATTTACTTATATTACCTTTTATTTCCTTCGAAATCCTCAAGTTCAACTCTGAGTGAATAATCTTCATTATTTGTCAGCATATAAATATTTTCATTTCCAAGCCAAAATTCACGTGCAGGATCACCAAATCCATTTTTATAATCTGCCCAATCACGATTGAAATTTTCTTTAGCATCACCAAAATCATCGCGACGTTGAATAACCTGTCAATATATATATATATAAATAATAATAAATTAATTAAATAAAAACAAATCGAATGAAACAGAAAAAAATCTCTGTTCAAAAACCTGTTTTTTTTTCTTTTTTTTTTTTTTTTTTTTTTTCACAGTGTCAGTTATATATTATATGTGTGACTATGTAGGTGATGATTCGTAACAAATAACTCGTTCACCGCAAATTCCATTTTCTTTCTCGCATTTTATTACAGATAACCTTCGATGTACAATTTATACGGGCGTGTTTATTATTTTTCATATTTATTATTATTATTATTATTATTATTATATATTTTTTTTATGATAAAATGCAAAAACCCTTTCACCTGATCCCAATACACAATTCCATTGCGTATACGTACATTATGTACGTATATAGAGGTGTGTAATAGTTGAATAACTGGGACGATGACGTCTGTGGTGAACAGGTCTCGCATGAGTTTTCTTTCTTTATTTCATTCGGAATTTTTTTTATTTTGTATTCTTTAATTATTGGACGAAGAGCGTTATGAGCGTTATATATTCATGATTGATAATCAATCTTAATGACGGTAAGATCAACTTTACAAACACAAATATATACGTGTGTGTGTGTGTGTATATATATAAACACCTACTCTCTTCTTATTACACCAATGTATGTCTACATCTTTTCATTGGGATGTTATTAACACCATGACCTCGAATATTGTATTAATTTTTTTGAAAGTAACATTGTTTTTGTGTGACGAATTTTTAAAATAAAAAGAAAATAAATAAATAAAAATGACCAGACAATCGTGAACAGATAAAATCCATTAGGCAAATGCAGACAAAAATATATTTGAATGAGTGTGAGAGTGATGATTTCATAACTATAATGAATTCATTGAAAGTCTTTCTATTCCTATATAATTCTTCTTTTGTTAAATTATAACGATTATATGATGACGTGTTACAATAATTAATTGCCATTGAAATTGAAAAATTTTACCGTGAAAATAACGATGCATTATTTTTGATTTTATTCTCATGTGATCGTGTCACATATTTTTATTCTCTATCTTGAATAAACTGCGGATTATATATTTAAACATGCAATATATTCTATATTCAATTATATTATATATAAGTATGTATAGGATATATCTGATTGGTGTATATATGACTGAGAGTATTTTTCATCGTGATTTTATGAATTCCAATATTAATAACATCAATATATTTTGCAAAATATTATTATTCAAAAAATTTCGTAATATTTATCATAATATTTTGAATAATATTAAATATGAAAAATCATGAAGTGATATGAATGAATGAGTAAAATTAATATTCGTATATACTTACAGTCCATCCGCCTTCAGCAATTTGTTGTTCACAGTAGACTTTGAGGAACCAATAAGTCGTCCCACGGATTTGTAAATAATAAACTCCACTGTCTTTCATACCAGCATTAAGTAAATCCAAACACGAGTATCCCTGTGTATTAGAAACAAAAAAGGAAAAAAAAAAAAAAAAAAAAAAAAAACAAGAAAAAATTTCATAAAATTATCCATTGGCAATAAAAAAATAATTATTTTCCTGAACAAAAAAAAAAAAGAAAGAAAAAAAAATTTTGATTAATTAAACAGGCTAATGGGTACTAAATAATTCCAAATACAGATATAAATTATACATATACACATGCATAAATGAGACAATAAATATTTGTCTTTTATTGTCAGTAATTGCTAGTCATTAAATATACTGAGTGCAAGGCAGTAATTAAATTTTTGTTCAATTGAAGCGGCGAACATTTAAAAATATGAAAGGTGAAAGAGAAAATAAAATTTGTAAAGTCTGCGATATACCGATAATACTGATATATAATCAATAAATAAAAAATGAATAAGATTTATATGTGAAGATTCCTCTACTCGTTTTTCATAAAATAAATTATCTATGGTGTCACTTATGTCTCGATACAATTTAATATAATATCCGACTTGTAGTTATAAATTTATTAATAATCTTATAACAAACAGTGACAAATTCTGTTCTTTCATCCTGTTATTTTTCCTGTTTTTTTTTTTTTTTTTCTTACATACATTAAAAAATACACACGCAAGTACATATATATACTCTTCTCTCGATATCTTCCTTTTTTATTCTGCCTCAGGTAAATGAATAAATTCTCTTTAGCAAATGACTCTAGGCAAAATTTCTATCTATTTCTATTTCCCTGAATTTTATTTTTCTCTCTTTCTTGTTTTTTTTTTTCCTTTTTCTTTTTCTTATTAATACAACTTTTACGATATAATCTTATAAATCGATTGACAATGGTGAAATAAAATCTCTCAAAAATAAGATAAAAAAGCATTTAACTTATGGAAAATATTTTATGTATTTTATCATATTTTTTTTCTTTTCTATATTGATTATATATATGTAGAGAGAGAGTGAATGGAAATAAATCCAAATAGTTATATGTATATGCACAAGGGCCGAATATCGTGTCCCAGAATCTTGGAATAAGAAAGTTAATAAATAATGATTTGATGAAAGAAAAAAGAAAAAAAGAAAAAAAGAAAAAAAAAACAAAAAAAAAATACAAATCAAAAATAAATATTTTTGACTGATGAAAGTTTAGTTTTGATAATATAGGACGATGCTACAATCTGTCTAATGAATCTGATAATCATAGATATTAATGTGGTTGCATTGTGAAATATAATGATGAGTATATATGATAAATAAATATAGATAATATTGTTAATTTTTTTTTCATGTATATAAATGTGTGTATGTATAGATATATGTCATGAGTCGCATCACAACATCACTCGATCACTTTTCAACAAACTCTCATTTGATCCCATACTGTCATACATTTTAAGACTTTCTCTATCGGTAAAATCAAACATTACTCAAACATAAATATGCCACATATAAATAAAACCTTCATTATTATTAATTATTTCATTTTATTATTTCTAATTTCGATATAATAATGTTTATTAATAATTAAAATTTTATTGCCTGAACTAATGATTTAAAAAAGAAAAAAAAAAAAAACCAAATAATTATATTTAAATAATAAAGTAAAACAGAGAAATATATTTTTAGATAATCTTCAAAAAAAAAAAATAAATAAATAAATAAATAAATAAAAAATAATATATAAATAATAATATATAAATAAATAAATAAATAAAAAAATGATATGACCCGACGATTTACTGAAAAGCAGAGAGAAAAAAAAAAATAATATATTCATATATCTGAGGAATAATTAATTTTTTTTTTTTTTTGTCTTGAACCACCCGATCAAGACCACCCCGAAAATAACGTCATGTGAATATTAATATTGAATATAATTTCACTCGAGTGTGGCCCCGACACAGAATGATTTATGTACAATACGGTGAATTTTCATGTGTTGAGATTTAAAGCGGCAGATGAAGAGCACAGGGATATAATGAAAGAATAAGAATTATACATATAAATATTATAATCTACATATATATTTATATAAATATATATTGAGAGCACTTGAAAAAAAAAAGAAATAATAAAAAAAAAAAAGAATAAAACCGTGACCTATATCTACGATTAATAAAAAGAGGCATCACATGAACGAGATATATATAACAACTGAAACGGCTCAGCTCAAGAGGCTCTTCCTTCGTGATATATAAGTTATGGGTAGAGGTAATTGCACACATGAATTAATATGGGCTTCGACGTATGCCATGACGTTGCATCGCATTATTGCAATGAATAAAACAAAAATTAAAGGGAAAAAAAAAGCTATGAAAGTGAGAATAATAAAATTGGAAAGGAGGAGAGGAGAATACATAAAGTGATGGAGAGTATATTTGCCAGGATATATACAGATATATATATATATATATATATATATATATATGTTTGTATGTGTTTAATAGTTAGCTGCCGGCATGAACATAATGCCTTTCGCATCAAAGTACGTATATATATATGTTTTCTCTCATTATTTACCGCCATTATATATTCCCTGATCAAACTGTACCAAAAACGATGTGACTTTGATAGCGTATGAAAATATCTGTCAACTCGCATTTTCAATATATAATCACAAACTTTTTCAGCATTTAATTATAATAGGCCAGTTGTTATTTAGTTACTGTACAGTGTCTTTAATATTGTATTACAATGAAAGAATGAAATAATATTTTTCATATGTATATTTTATGTATATTGGTAGTGTAGTGGAGCTCATACGAATAAATATTACGTATATCTAGATCGGTTTGTTCACGGTTGAGTAAGTGAATCATACGATTTTGAAATAATTTCCACATACAATATACACTAAGATCAGTAGATCAATAGATCTTTTTTTTTTTTTTTTTCAATTTTTTTGCTTTATTTATATATTTTTATCTGGACTTTTCTCACGTCTAGTTATAGAGTTACTGGTGATACTTGAGGCAAACGATAAGCACCATCATCATTATAATAAATATAATTTTTTTTTTTTTTTTTTATCTATCGTTGTGATATCAATTAATGGAATATCTACAATAATTATTCTTCAACTTGGGAAATAAAATGTCGTAAACAAATAATTATAATTAATTCAACTACTGTTAGTAAGAGATTGTAGTTAACTTGGAATCATTCACATGTTCATTAACACAATCATTGTCTACAATTATAATTATCATTGTATTGTCACTCACCTTGATGTCCTTGTAATTAACGGGAATAGTTTCTGTTGTGAATGTTGAATTTGGTAGACTCGGTTTATTTTTTACACTTGGAAATATAACTCCACGATTGCGTGTTGTTGAACGCTGTGACGATGACATTGAGGATGAATTTGACGTTGATGTTGATGGCGGTGGTGAAGTAGATGTGATTGAAATCGGTGTAATTGAAGGTGAAATCGGAGTCAGTGGTGTTGTTGATGGCGAATCGATTGATGGTGATACTTCGATAGACGATAATGTTGGTAGGAGTGTAGTTGTTGTTGTCGGTGATGGTGTTTCATCAGAATATTCATTGAGTGCTACATATCTATTGGAATCAATTGATTGAAAAATATAATTAATTGATAGGATTATTGATTTAATTGCTATTTTTAAAAAAAATTTTTTTTTTATTGAGACATTTTGGACGAACCTGGTGGAATCGTAATCAACCAATCGATCGATTGTTGGATCGAGAAGGAGTTCAGGAGGAATTGGACGTTGTATGAGATTCGCAACGTCATTCTCTTGTTTCTTCAATCGACTTTCTACACCTTCAAGATTTTCAATTATTTTATTTGTTTTCAAACGAAGATCAGAATGTATTTCGCTTATTGCCCTTTCTTGACGTTGTGTTTGACTTAATAATTCATCAGATTTTGGCAACAAATAATCCACTTGACTCTTTGTTCCCACCTGATGAATTAATTTTATACGTCAAAAAATTTGAAATTAAACAAAACAAAATATAATATCGTATTTATTTATATGTACTCACCACAACATTCCAAACTTGATCCATCTTTTCTGAAATACTAATCATTGGATGGATTTTTTCGACTAATCTATCGAGTTTGCTTCTTTTAGTGATGTAGGACTTTTGTGTAGTAGTTGCTGATAATGTCTCATTTATTATTGGTGTAACAATATGTTGTCCTTTATCAATAATTGCATCGTGTATATCTTTAGTCATTGTATAAACACCGCCAAGTGTATCTGATACTAAATTCATATGAAATTGCAATTTACGATCCATATTACTTGTTGCTTGACGTAAATTTTCAATTTCAATTGTCACATGATTCATAACTTCATTACTCATTGCTTTTGTTATTTCAATAACATTCATACTTATTGGCTTTTTTTCACTAGCTTCAGCATTTATATCATCACTTGGTAAAAAATTATTGTCAAGTTGATTTTTTAAAATAACAAGTTTATCATCAATGTCAGAAACTTTTTGATCTAAAGATAGTAATTTTTCACCAAGATGTTCTGTCGTAGGGGAATCATGACTAATTAAACGTATAACTGGAACTGAAATTTTTTTTTATTTCTCAGTAAAATTTTTTTTATTTTCAAGTATTAAAGATTATTGAAAAAACCAAATATGTATATTATATATGTATATATGTATTTTTATGGGCAAATGTAAAATTACTCACCGGATTCTTCTCCATGTCCATCAGAATGTTCCGACATTCTCACGTGTTGTTCCAGCACTTCCGGCGGTAGTGTTGGTTGTGCATGAAAAAGTTTGAGATCCAATGTTCTCAATTTGGTAATTACTGCATCGGTTTTATCAATGTTGTCATTTACACGTGAATCCAGTGCCTCAACTCGTCTCATTAGATGCTCTACGGCCTTGTCCAAGTTCTCAATTCGTTGGAGTTTCGATTCAAGTGTTGATACTATCACTTCGAATACATTGAAGAGATACTGTTCCCTGATAACAAAACCAAAATTATCCATCATTAATTAATTAATTTTTTTTCTCACTTCTTTTTTTTTTTTTTTTCCCTTTGCTTTTACAAAACCACATAATACAAACTTGATTTCTATCTTGAAATTATATTTCATTGAGCGTGTATTTTTTGTATGTATGAATCGCGAATGAAAGTGAAATTCTGGCCATTACCTAATGAATAAAAATTATGTATGCAATATTAAGAATATGAAAAAAAATTTTTTCGTCAATGAAAATTAAATATTTAATATTCAATATCAGTGTGAACGCAAACGAATAAAAGTGATGTCATGAATATAATATATATATAAAAGAAATTTTTTTTTATTTTCACATGACAATTAAATAAAAAAATAAAAATTAAAGGTCTTACTTTTTTTGCACAATTAATTGATACGATACAAATATTAATGTGTACAATTAAAATTATATTACATAAGAAAAATAAATCATTCGGGTATTGAAATAAAAAATAAAAAAATAACGAGAAGAGTGAAGTGGAGATGTCTTGAGTACACTAGAATTAATTCATATTAATATGAATTTGTTTCAGCACGGAAGTGAAATATTTATAATTGTATAGTATGTCTAAAGTAATTGGCTAACGGTAGCTCGATATGAAATCAGTGTATATATAGATAGAAAAATATAAAACTATAGACGTGAAAGTAAATGCACGACCTGAAGAGAAATGAACTCTATACTTTGAAGACACACTCATGTGGGACA
The DNA here is from genome assembly GCA_963920625.1 of Dinocampus coccinellae. Lineage (NCBI taxonomy): Eukaryota > Metazoa > Arthropoda > Insecta > Hymenoptera > Braconidae > Dinocampus > Dinocampus coccinellae. The sequence continues at coordinate 5,656,701 of OY987185.1, read as the reverse complement.
CACACGACCTCTATTAATTATCGATTACGATATAAACTGTATCCCAACTGTTATTATTTATATTTGCATCACAACATTTAACCCTATATTATATATATCATCAGAACAATATTAAACAGAAGTTATTGAATTATAATTTATTCCAATTAAATTTTTTTTTTTTTCATCAATTTTATCAATATAATTATATATTATTAATTATTATGTTTCGTATAATTTTTTATTTATTTATTTATTTATTTATCCTTTTTTTCCCTCAATTTAAATTACTCAATTTAAATTACTATTTAAATAAACGAATATATTCACGCAGTAAATTAAGTAAAAATTTTTTTCATCAAGACAAAATGAAAGGGAAGTAGAAGAGAAAAATCAGAATTCACTATTGGCCTCATTCATATGTGGAATGCATACAATATAATGCATATAATATATATTTTTGTGAAAGTGGTGGGTATCCACACCCTACACTGTCCTATATTTATATTATTATTATTTTTTTTTTTTTCATTTAATTTTTGTTTTGAATATCACGTTAATGAGATGTCAAAAAATACAAACGTAAAATTATTCGTACAACTGTAATTTTATTTCTAACGTAAATAAATGACACGTCTCATGGCTCAATGCACATAATATATATAATATATTATGTAAATTGGCAAAGTCTTTTTTATATTAACACTCAACAATTACCTGAGTGATGAATAGCTGGAATTATAAGAGCAAGTTAAATGAAAATTGAAAATAAAAGTTAGAAATGAATCTATAGATTGTATTGAATTAATAAAAACATTTTAGTTTATAAATAATTGAGCAATAAATACGTATACGTATACTAATCACAGTTATTTTCTTATTTAAATAATATTCAATGCCAAGGTAGGAAAAGGAGTGTAAATGTGTATTCATATATAGAGGTATATAGAATTGATGGTGAGTGAGAATAAATTCTTAACATTCAGCCAACCGTAACTATTCTGACATTAAATTCTTATAAAAATTATTTTTGTTTCAAACTTTTTTTTTTATATATCCATTTACATTCATATATTAGTGGCTTTCATCTTAACTTTAAGTACTTACACATTGTGTATATACAAGTACTTGAATTAAAACTATCATTAGAATATGTGTGCCAATTTTATTTATAAATTAATTTTAATAATATATGTAAAAACAAGTTGTATATTTACAGTTGAAAAGACACTTAAAAAATTATTATTCAACTTTTCATCGTAACTTATCATATTTTATATTTCAATAATAATAATAAATAATAATAAAAAAATTTACGATAAAAAAATTGTGAAAATTCTATCAAATATATTGATTGCGTGTCAAACTCAACTTCAATAATATATATGTTTCTGCAGTGAAACTCTTTACACCTATTTATTTATAAAGTTGATTTTCTTGTAGTCTCATATAGAAATCGAATCAATTAATCTAGAATTGCGTGCGTGTTGGTATTTAATTTTTTTTTTTTTTTTTTTTTTTTTTCCTTGTTTTGTTTGAATCTATTGGACATCACTGATAATTTCAACTTACACCTTTTATTTAATGATTAAGTTAAACATCGTGTATTAAAATTTTATTGGAATTTATATTTTTATAAATATTATTTTTCATAATTTTATTCGAACATAAATCAATTGTAAATACAAATTCCTATAAAAAAATTTTTCCCATAAATATATCAAAGTATATATATATAAATATATTCAGATATAAATGGATAACTATAGATGTAATTTTACCTTTTAAATATTTATTTCTTATCGTAAAATCTTTATTTGAATTATTTCATCATTTTCTCTGCAACTAATACAAAATAGGTAAAGTCTAAGTTACATATACATAAATATATATATCGGTATTCAATATCCCTGTATCTTATACCGCTTCTTGACTGCACTATGCAGCAGATCAATGACCACGAACAGCCCACGCGTATACAACACTACCTCATATACGTATACACTTTTTATCTACCACACCCACTCATCGTAGATCTTTTGGCATATCCTCTTAAGAAATTCCAGACGCACATAAATAAATTTATTCGTGTATTATAATTCGTGACAATAATATTTCATATAAAAATTATAAAAAAAAAAAAAAATATTCATATATTATTAATTATCCATACATATCCGACAATGAATGTAAAAGTTTTGATTGTGGTTTAATAATATTTAAGTTACTTTCTCTCAAACTTCCGTTTTATTTATAACAAATCACGATTAGATTTGCATGACCGATTTTATATTTTAAACAATTAATATATTTTTTTAAATTTTTTATTTTATTTGTGTAGAAATAAATATAAATATATATTAGTAATATAAATATTTACTTTGTTTAGTTTTTGTTAATTTCATTGTTAACAATATAAATATATATCCTGTCGAATGATTTTCTCTCCATCATTCACTCTATATAAATTTATAGTTATAGAGCATAGAGGCGGTAGGTAAAAGTGTCGTTGATCGTAAACCGGCACTGGGACATGAAAAATTCGTATTTTTACTCTACCACAAACTTTCTATACCATCACATCTTATAGTTTGTCTACACTAAACTCTAATTCATTCATATTATGTGTGTGTGTGTGTGTGTGTGTGTGTGTGTGTGTGAAAACATAAATGTGCATTCTATAAACTTCCGATTTTCTTCTGATTTTGTTTGTTTTATTCAACCGATTCGTATCACTATCAATACAAATTATTCATTTACATTTCGGCATTTATAAAAACAATATGAATATTTGACAGAAATAAATCTGTTCATCAAGTACAAAGTGATAATAAAAATTATTTTCATGATCATATATAATGTACTAAAATTTACAAAGTACATGTAATACGTTAATTCACGACGACTTTCTCGATCTATTCCAACACTTTTATAATTTCAAGTTATAAGTTTATACTATTGGTAGTATAGAAAATCATTAAATATCCCGTTGCACCTGAGGAAGTGTATATGCACTCGAAACACAAAGAGAGAAAGAAAGATATATATTTAATTTTGTGTGTGTGTGTGTGCATGAGGATTAAAAAAAAAAATTCTCTACCGACCGGTTACACAGCAATTCCCTTCTGGTCAAGTCTGTTTTTTAAGCCGTATTAATCGACAATTACCAGTATAAATATAAATATATATGTGTAGAATTGAAAATTTTGTCAATGTTACTGTTCACTCACAATAATTTGATTAACTTTCATACTACTTCATTATCATATAATATTTCAAGTGAACACGTTGACATTAAGTAATTTTTCGATACTGTCTGAATTAATTATATTAATCTATTATAAAATATATATATATATTATTATTATTATTTTTTTTTTTCCTATAGATTTTTTTTTGGTCTATTTTTTATATCTACATAATTATAATTTGAATTGGATAAAATTTATTTATTGACATACATGTGGATTGTAGAGTCTATTTAATCAACAGGTAGTATAAAAGCTCCTTGTTTGTCATGATATCAAGTCTCACAGTGAAGTTGTGTGTGTGATGAAAATCCCTAAATGGTTGGTATGAGAAAATTTCCTCGTATCAGGGAAAGTATCACGGAGATCAATACAAAATATAATGCAATCATCATAAATTGCAAATTCACATACAAGAAATATTTATTATACTCATACAGATATAATTCTAAATATATTAGATAATAATTGTTATTTGAATTTTCGTATAATTCATTCAATAATCATTATCATGCGTATTTACAATTTCAATAGGAAATTATGTATTATTAATACGTCAAGCAACGTCAATATTAACTGAAATGTGATCATTCTAAACCAGTTAATAAATAAAAAATTGGAAAAAAAAAAAATAATAAAAATAAAATAAAATGATATCAAAGTATGTCGAACAGTTTCACTTGACTTTGAAATACATGAGAGAAGGTTCATATAGATATACACAATCCAAGAGGTAACGCCACCAGTTGTTCTTACGTGTCACTTGTCCCATGACATAACATCGTAACATGTTGTCTCCAACAGTGACTCTCTGACTGATAATCACATTGAATTTCTCACTCTGTGTATGTGTGTGTGTGTGTGTGTTCATGTTGAATGCATTTTGTTGTGCTAACTTCTGAATTTTTTTTATTTTTTTATTTTTTTGTATTTTTATATGCGCTAACTTGAGAGAAACCCCCACAGTCGGTGCACGATTTTTACCGATGACTATCGGCCATGCCAATTTTGGTGTCTTACAGGCATCGGTTTTATTTTATGTACCTCAAATACGAGAGTTGACCTCGAGATAAAATTGCTGCAAGACACCATAACATCCACGTTACATACATTATCAACCATTCAAACAAAATAATAATAATAATAATAATAACAAAAAATAAAAAATAAAAAAAATATCTGATATTTTTATGCTTTATTTTTGATTTTTAATTTCTGTTTATAATTGTATTTTCATTGTGTGCACAGAGTTCATTCCATCATTGTATAATTCGCACTACTTGAAGAAAAAAAAAAATATATATATAAATTTCGGTCGAGGCCATTGAGGGGCTGATGTTATTGCTTCTACTATATAACTTACAAATTTCAACATCTTCATGTTCATTAATAATAATTGCAGTATACGACCCACGTTAAATATCATCGTCATAGATCATTAGTAATTCAAATCTATCTCTATATACTTGTATTAAAAGGGATGAAAGATAAAATTTTCATGTTTAAAAGTAAATAATAATGATAATATTAATTTTTACACTTGTATTGATAAAAATTGTAACAAAATTAATTACATCACGTGTATGGGAAATTACTAAATAATACGTTGAAAGACAATTAAATATTTAATCATAATTACATGATTTTAGTTAAATTTTATAATGCAAAGTGACGTATATAATAAAAATATATTGAGGAGAAAAAGAAATAATAGTAATAAATAAATAAATAAATAAATAATATCTGTAGGATCATACAAGATAGATGAATCCCGTTGGGATTTATATGAAGAACATGATTCAATATGGGGTTAGCATAAACCGGATTGCAATATGTGAAATGAAGATGTGCACATTGCAGTGTATATAAATATATTGCAAACACATATATATAAATATATGAAAGTGAATTAAAACGAGTACACCTTACATATTGCAATGAAAAAACTCTTGACAAATTTATATTCAATGTCAATAATTGCTCGATTATTTGTTGCATTAGTCTTCTCTCGTTTTATTTCACCTTCATTTTCATCAGCATATACATAAAAATATTAATTAAAAAATTACAACAAATATACATGAATATATAATTCAATATAAATTTGTTTGAATCAAGTGAATTTATATGTGTACATATACAAAATTGAATAATCATAAATGATAAATAAGAATAACCCCAGTGATTTGTAAGATGTACTATAATTAATGTTAAACATATAGTAAATATAAAATAAATTGAGGAATATTATAGTGGTAAAGTAAAGTCACCATAACCATACACTTCAGTTATATGGCGTGACTATAAGATTATTATATCCACGGTGAATTACGAAAATGGGTAGAATTTTTAACTGACATATCAAGAATCGTGCATTGGTAAATAGATTCTGAACTGTTAGTTTGATTGCTCTTGTAGGCTCCGTTGAATATATAAATAATGTAATATAAATAGATAAAAGTAGAGAGACGATAGAGCGTGGCCTGCCACGTGAGTCAATGTTTCATAGACAACGACCTACGTACATGTACACATTTCCTCAATTTTTTTTTTTTTTTTTTTTTTTTTCACTCGCTACTTTTATATATATATTCGTATTATAGACAATTGCACAATCATTGACAATGATATAATGGATTATTCAAGGCGTGTCATTATAGATAGATGAAACAATCTATTGGTTTTTTCTTTTACTTGAAAAATAATTATATAACAATTCGCTGTGCAGTTTTAATTGATATTTAGTTTAGATAAAAATTGATTGTTGTAGAGAATTTTACTAATTATCAATTAATCAAAATATGTCCCACGATTTCCAACAGAAAGTGGAATATGGAAAATAAAAATTTGTTTATTTAATAGGAGAGAGGGTGACTTTTGTATGTATAAAGTGCATGGTCGATTCGGTCCATTTCAGCTGAACTAATGCACAAGTGAAACTGATACAATTGCAATGTGTAGATATTATATTCATTAGATATGTGTGCACGGTATGCGGACACGTACTACTATTTGCTTTCGAATATTTTGCAGTACCACAAGTCATTCATTTGTGGTGGTGATGGTGGCGGTGGTGGTCATTGTATAAATATTGCATTTGTACAATACTTGAAATTATTCATTAATGTAACATACAAAAAAAAAAAAAAATAATTCAAACAATTGAAATGATCCATGACAATGATTAAAAGTATCATGATCTTCGCACTTGCCCATTTCTCTTTTATATTTGATTTTATGTGTAAATATATTATTTATGTCTTTATTAATGTGTATTTTTAAGCTGGCAAATAAGATAATTTATGAGTCGTTAATCAATGATGAATAAAACATTTTATTTTGATTAATTTTTTAAATTTTACTTTTTTTTTTGTTTTTTTTTTTTTTGGTTAAAGACATAAATATGTTTAATACTTTATATCATAGTAAAAAAATATATAATAATAATATTAATGAAATTATTCATTTTATAGATATACCAGTTAAAATATATTATTACTATGCACTAAAAATTTTTGTTGTATTAGTTTATGTATTGAATAATTAAAAAGTGATTGGAATAATATATTTGAATTTTATTGCATGTGTAAAAGAAGAGTAAAAATGACAGTTATAATTTTTGTAGTCAATGAGCCATTGGGATAAAATTATTTTGAATGATACACTACTATGTGTTGAGTTTAAATGTTGCAACAGGAGGAAACCCTCCTTGATCTTATGTAATAAATTTTTATGTGCATATATAAATATACCACGTAGTACAGTGAGTGGTCCAGCCACGCCTCATTGTAAAAAACCACGAGACTTGCAATATTTTTTAACAGGTGTTTCATTTGCTTTCATGACCTTCATCAGTTCAATGAGAGAAAGAGGAGGGAGTAAATGTCTTAACAAAAGAAAAAAAATTATCCAGAAAACGTTAAATTTCAATACCCATAAAATCTAATTTTAATATAATATATACATTTATACAAATGTATTTATTTAATAATTTAATATAGTACAAATTTTCAGTATGAAATTAAAATATACCTATAATTTTTCATTCAATAAAAATTCATAAACACAAATATTTGTATTTATCATTAAATACATAATATTACACGATTGAATTAATAAATTTTATTGAGTAATGAAACAAATAAAACTCACGTGGCAGATAATATTTCTTTTTTTAAATTAAATTCACATTGAATTGTTAAAATGAAATCATCTAAAACTATATTACACGATGACTTCACTAATCTGGCAATAAATATTATTTAAATACCAATACTATATAACCAGTTAAAATTAAAAATTAAAAGTTTTCATTATTATTTATGTCAAAACAATTTACAAAATTAAATTTTTATATTTCAAGTATTTAATAAATTAAAATTTGTCATGTATGTTTATATATATATTTTTTTTTCTTTATCATATGCATATAAAAAAAGTATTTCGAATGAAAGTAGACAGGTTTGTCGTACCAAAAATCAATCAACGTGTTTCATATACAAACTACTCTCAGATATCATGTCCATTGAACCATTCCCTTTCCGTTCAACTCTTTATTTAGTATTTTTTGTTTTTTTTTTTCTTTTTATTGCTACAGATGCATACATTAACAGGGGCTTTAACCGATTACGTCTATTGATCTGATGCCGCGTGCGATTGAGCCTGTTAGATCGATCAATTTATAACCGGGTTCGCACACTCATATATATATATAAAAGTCTGATTGTGTATATATATATGTTATATATCGTAGGTCAAAAGTGTACAAATAATTTGAAAGACCACATGTAGCTTTCATACTATACATCACAATTGATCAACAAACTCAGGACAAAAACTCACTGTTAGTTTTTTTATTTATTTATTATTATTATTATTATATAGAGATTGTTTTACTGATATTCATAAAAGTGGTAATGAGAAATAATAAAATGTAAATAGAAATTATTATTGGAATATAAAATTAAATCTTAATATTCACATTATTTATTGATTTGTATCCTGACGTAAATCAATTTCTCGTAGCTGTATATTTTATGAAAATTGTGGGAATGTAATCAAATCCAAGTGCAAATATACCCAAAGTTACCTGGGGGGCATAAATATATATATACAAACATATAAATAATTCAGAACGCAATTAACCGACCTTGATTTCATATTTCTTTCCTTAGTTTTTTTTTTTTATTGTTTCTTATTCCTTTCAATTCGACGTATACGTATAAACTTCTTGCGATTTTATATATACGCGTGTACATATTCTCTTTCTACTAGGAAAACAATATAATAATCCATTACGACATTTTGTTATGACACGAAAATTTCAAAAAAAAAAAAAAAAACAAAAAAAACAAAAAAACAAAACAAAAACAAGACCGATTGTGTATTACGTATATATGAGAATATATTCTTATGATCATGTTTGGAGTTGATGCAGTATTTACTTAGGTAAAAAAAAACAGAAAAAAAAAAACATACAACGTATTGTTCATTGTTATAAATCGAGACTTTTGCATCTGCTCTAGCAGAACGAATCACGGCTGGTTGAATCATGAGACTGGTTCTTCCATCGTGTTCCACCTTTTTTATTTTTCCCGTTCTTTTTTTTTTTATCACTGCCATTATCACCATCGTAATCTACGTAATTCTTATTATTCATTTTTTTTTTCTTCATCTTCTTTATATGTTGTTTTTCGGATGATGCGTTGCTTGTTTATTTTTTTTTTTTGCTGGGTCAAGGAAAAATATTTATCGAAAATATTAAACGATGGTTTTCATCGAACTGTAAAATTATTTTGTGTGGGTAGTTAAATCACTTGAGAGAATGAAAAACAAAAAAAATAATTTAGTTTAAACAAAAAAACAATTTAATTTATTCATTTATTTAGAGAAAAAAAAAAAAAAAAAAAAATCATTGCATATGTATGTAACAATTTTTTTTTTGATTTTCTTTATTTATTTATTTTTTTTTTTTTCTTATTTCAATTGTTGTTTCATTGAAGAAGGGCCTGACCTCGAAAGTAAAAGGACAAGTTTCCCAAGAACAGTTATTTACCATTCACCCGACGTCATGTACTTCAATGTCTGGTATAATTTTTCAATGTCTCACTTATACGAGAGGAGGAGTGGTCCACAAGTGTCTCAAGAGTATTCACATATTAATGAGATTTTACAATGTAGATAATATATATAAAATGCATGAAAAAATAAATAAAGTCCTGTATATTTTTTCGAATTCTCAAAAATATCACTCATTTCTTGTTTAAATATATTTAAAATATTTTTAATATAAATATAATTTTTTTAAATCATAGTATATCTTTCGAATTGAATTAAAATGTTTAACTTGTACAATCAATATTAAACAAAACTTTCTCTGATAGTTCCAAGTCGGAATATTTTATTGACGATGTCGAATTGTAGTCAACAACATTGGCAATAGTCATATTTTACCTTTTAAATAAGCTGTCCCAATGCAAAAGATAATAATATTTTTCATAAAATATAAATACATATGTAAAAATGATTTATAAAAAGAAAAATATAAATGTAATTTATAAACAATCGGTGTTTTTAAATTTTATACGAGATATTGACAATATCTATTTAAATTTTGTGTACCACCAAAAAAATAAAGTGTGAAAACAAAATATCTCTATTAATGATAAATTACAAAAAAATATACTTAAATAAATGACGTCTATGATAAATTATATAATGTGGTAATAAAATCAGTTAAATATTACCATATTTATACTCATCTGTCAGTTGACGAGTGTTTAAATATTGATTGAGTGTTGTACCATAAAAAAAAAAAATTACCACGACTAATTAATTTTAATTTTGATGAATGACATATTTATCTCAAGCACAATACAATTAGTATTTCATGATTTAATAATTATTTCCAATTCATGTTGTAATTATTGCTGAAATTATTGGCGCTTGAAAAAAAGTATTCACTCATTCATTCAAACCACAAATGGAGTGACAATTTATCACGAGGTGTTGAAGAGAGAATCTCAACTATGCTCATATCTCCTTCGGCTTTATTCACGACTGTCAAGATTATCCGAATTCTCTAGAATCTTCTTTCTCGAAACATTGAGCAAACTATTATGCAATAATGAGAGCTCTATAATTTTCATTTACCATCAAACTGTCGTGCGAATGAGATCAATAGGATTTTCGTGACTGCTCGAAAAACGTTTTGATGAAATAATATCGTGTACTTTAACTCACTATTATTTCTGTAATTCTCACTCTTGCTGCAATACAATACGTATATATAACAATAATTTTTATGTAAATTATTATCGTTGTATAAAATAAAGTAGCAATGAAATAATATTAAATCAATTGAAATAATTTCAATCGATTGGAAAGCACAGAAATTTTATATCACATGAATTATAAGGATCAATGGCTTGTCAAGTTTGTTGGAATAAATTATCCTCAATGATCCTATAAATAATTAACTTTTTCACTCTTCAATAACTATTTGAATACACATTTCAAATAAGTTGAAAAGAATAAACAAACGTTATATTCAGTGAAACAATTTTCTTGAGTATAAAATGAAAGGCCTTCGATTGTAATCCTATCTAGTTATAGAGTAATCATAAGTAAAACTATAATAAAATTAATGAATAAATAAGAATCTTGCTGTATTTTTTATTGTCACAAATTAACAATTCAAACTATTAATTTCATTCATAAAGAATAATTCAATGTCCAACATATAAATCTTAAATATTAGTTATTAACTGTTATTAATTATTAAAACAAAAAAAAAAAGAAAGAAATATATAAATAAATAATAAAATGAAATAAAATATTATCCCTGTTATCAGTTTTACATCAGACACAAAGATACGAATACGAATACAGTAACACTCACTCAAATCGTCTTTTAGATTATTATCGTATATAATTAAAATAACTCCAACATAATTTCTAGGACATTTTGGAGTATTGAACCTTGATAAATAAATTATTTTAAACAGGTTCTGCAATATATATTTTTTTTTTCATATTGAAATACCACTCATTGTGAGTATCAATTCTTTACAGATGATTCACTATTAGTGATTACTTGACGATTGATATCAATTTTAATTATTGCATTAGCAGTCATTGTATAAAATTATAAATATGATTTAAATATATATTTATACTATTTAATATAAAATTATTCAAGCAATTGTTAATAATTCGAAGAAACTTTGTATATGTATTTTATATATTTGAAAAAATCAAAATGTAAGAGTTTATTTGATATGTTGAGTTGTAGACATTTACATCAACTGAATGAAAAAAATTATTTTTTCTTTTATTCATTGAATTTATTTAACGGTATTTAACTATTGTTTTTATTCAAATCAATATTAAATTTCATTCATTCATTCAATAATTAAAAAATAATTTTGCATATGATAAATAAAATCATCACTAAAAAACAATAATGAAAATATGGTCATTCATCCAAACACCAGCTCAACTTGGTAATTTCTCGAGACATGGACACTGTCGTGTTGTTGATTTGTTCTTTTGATCTGCACGCGTTGCCATTCACTTTCTCACGAACGCCTTATTTATAATTTATGTCCACTACCTATTGGACTGAACAAATTGTCGTCATATTCCCCGTAGTAATGTGGAATTTCGTGATTCGCAACAGTATTTGATTCATGATACAATTATATTTCATTATTTGGCCCTATCTAATTTGTTATTGCACCGAGCAAAAAAAAATTTTTTTAAATTAAAAAAAATATAATATGAGCATCTGTAGACTGTAATGTCACATTTCAATTGTCATATGTATATAATTTTCACCAACTTATTTGATACTTGATTCATTTTTCATTATCATCAATTATTTATGTACAGATTATGGATTTTATATGCATTCAAAACTGGAATTGATCAGATGTAATATAAAGTTTTTTTTTAAAAAAAAAAATAATAATTTTTTTGTTTATTTATTTATTTATTTTTTTGTGTTTTTTTTATTTGATATAAACAAACGGAAGGAAACAATCAACGCATCAACTAAAAATATTGCAAAATAATTTTTTATGATACAGTGTATAAATATTCATAAGTATATTTATAAATAATGGAGATAGTGATGCTCTCAACATGACAATAATGACATGTACCAGATATAAAATATTTAAAAAAAATTTTTTTTTCTATTTAGATTCATCACATCACAAGTTGAATATTTTCATAAAATCCCATAAAATTCTAGCTCATGATTTTTTTCATACTACAACTGACCGGTGTCGAATATATTTATATATATAGATTGCATGTGAAAGTATATATGTTTCAGTTTAGAGGTGTTTCTACTTATATTACGTATAATATAGCTCAACCATGTAGGTAATTGTGATACCAGCTTATATGTGCTTGTTATACTGGTTTCAGAATATGAAATATAGAAGTAAAGGTGAGAAAGAGAAACGAAAAAAGCGAGTGAATGGGAGAAAGAAATGAAAAGTATTTTACATCCCTAGACAAATGGCTATTGGTTGGGTTTTCACTGTGTAGTTCAAATATAGGTCAATCTACAAAATTTAAGCAACTGTATACTCAAAATTTTATATTAACTGTCAGTGTATTCTGCATAGAGTAAACTTACATTTACTACATATTTGGCCAGTGTATAATTTTCATGATCAATAAATTCCAGAATTTTTTTTTTTTTTTTTTTTTTTTTTTTTCCTTCAAATATGAAAATTTTTAATCAAATATAAAGTTAATATAGTTTGTTCGTGTATTTTTAAGCACGTTTAAAGGACTGTTAGATCCCCTAACTGTATGTATTGTACATCTTTACGTAGCAGCTCTCACTTTGGTGACGGTCGCCAGAGGGACGACTCCTCTCAAAACATTTTTTGAAGACAAATGTTTTTATTTATTGTTTAAATCGTTCAATTGTTATCGCTTCTCGGCCTTTTGGCTAAGATCAAAGTGTAGTATCTGTTCTTATCAGCTTAATATCTGATACGTATCCCAAAGGGGTACCAGTATATTAAACTGATTTTTGGAAATTGACGATTTTTCGGAGCTTGCTCCAGAGTTGTCGCGGGTTGGCCTGGCATTGCATTCGTCAGGATCGGCCCAATAATATATTTTAAACACAGTTTACGTCAATTTCCAAGAATCAGTTTAATTCGCGAATTAAAATCCCGCGGAACAGTGCTGCGTTTTGTGATAGTGCCAATTTCCGTGTTTGAAGGTTCCCGCCTGGCCGTCGCGCATGCGCAGAAGGATCCTGCGCTAACCAGCCTGCGCAGTAGTGAGTCCGCGGTAAGTCGCTTTGCTATTGTCAAATTTTCCCTCCCTCTACTCCTACTCGTCTACCTCCTGTATACGAAAGTATACAGTGCGGATAGACAAGAGACCCCCCACCCCACCCACTTGTCTCGTTGCATTCTTCCTTTGTTAAATTATTACCCCTCCCCATTGTTTTTCGTTTATTGTTTACTGGTGCTTCTAGAATTGTTTTCATAGAACATTCTAGAAGCATTCAGAATTCCCGGAATAAATTCCTATCCCGATAATAACACTGCGATCTGCCGTGTTTGACCAATTTTATATATATATATATTTTCAATTTATTTTATTTTATTTTATTTTATTTTATTTCATTTTATTTTATTAATTCTACGCATGCATGCTGTCTCCCCCCTTACAGGATTGAACTGCTGAGCTTCGGAATTAGATTTTTGTTCATTTATTTATTATATATATTTATTAATTAATTTATTTATTTAAAGACTGATTAAATTATTGAACTGTTTTATTTTACATCTTCGACGCATACACGTATTTCGACGTATTCCGGTGAACGTTACTCGTGTCTTTGACTATTTATTATCTATTTATTTATTTAATTATTTATTTAATTATTTATTTATTTATTTATTATTTATTCGTTGGCGCGTGAGCTTCTCCGTGAATTTATTTATTTGATGACTGGATGTTTTTTTACTTTCTTCCAGGATTTATATAATTATTGTATATATGTATGTGTATGTGTGTGTGAATTGAATGTACAGAAATCTGTAAGAGTGTACTGGTGTGTGTGAGAGCGAATCGGCCGAACGTATACAAGGTCCGATACAATAAACTTAAGCGAGCTCTGTAGCGTACGGGATAAGTGTACCGTACGAAAGCGTGCACCCGAGGTTCGGCAGTTCGAATCCAGCCACAATTGTTTTTTTTTTTTTTTTTTTTTTTTTTTTTTTTTTTTTTTTACAGAACAATTGTGAATTTTTCCTATATTTCAGAAGGACAGTCCGTCTATTGATCGCGAATTAATTTCTTGTATTTATTTATTTATTTTTCTTTTTCAATTTTTATTTCTTCATCTATTCTATTCTTTTATTATCTTTTTTTTCTTTCAACTCTTTTTATTCGCGTTTCAATTTTATTATAATTTGACGTCACCCATATATTTATTAATATGGAAGTGACAATTTTAGTACCCTTTGACGACGTCTTTCTCTGTCCGGAGTGCTCTGGTCCAAATAGACCATCGACAACTCGGTCCGGTGGACGCTTCAAGGGGATCGGGGAGCTCACGAAGCACTTGAAAAAATTCCACCCGGGGTCAACGCAGGTGATAAAGTGCCGGATGTGTGGGTTCGTGGGGAGTGGGGCGTACCCGACCAAATTGGTGAAAGCCCACATCTCGCGTGCCCATCCGGAAGGCACCACCTGTGTTGCTACGACATCTGCCCGACCCCGTCGTGCAGCAGTGACTCCCCGGCTTCCTTCCACGTCCACCAGAGTCACCAGGGCCTCCGTGGTGGACGAAAGACGGAGAAGAGCGGGCTGTCTCTCTTCCCCCCCTTCCTCACCCAACGACAGCATTAGTCCGGCGGCCAGGCGGGAACCTGTGCCCACTTCGACATCTCGCGCGAAAACACCTGCGCCGCGATCGCCACCATCTTTGCAGCCCTCCACAGCAACAACAACAGCTACAACAACAACGGCAGCAACAACAACAACAACAGCAACAACAACGATAACAACTATTTCACCACAGTGCACCGCCTTGAGGGCGGTGTCCACTGCTACGACGACGACGACCACGACGACCAGCGTGACATCGCCTATTTCGTCGTGGATCGTCACACCACCACCACCACCACCACCTACCAAATCAACACCACCTGCTTCGTCGAGGGAAAGGCAGTCCGTGACCCCAACTACATCCAGGGACACCACTGGGACTGGAGCATCACTCCCACGCAAAATCTTACGCGCATCCCCCCCTACTGGAACAATTAACCATGCCACTAGGCGATCCAGTGGGGGGGCTGTGCAGGGGAGCGCTCCAGTTGCCAGAGTCGACGCGTCACGGACTGTCCAACAGCGACGACGCGAGAATTTGGTAACCAGCGTCCAACGAAGCGCATCAAACAACATACCAGCGAAGAAGATTTCGCCCGCCTCTTCCGTTTCGACGACAGGGGCACAGCGACCTCGGCAGTTACCTACGACATCTAAAGGCACCCTGCCGAGGATCGTGAACATCGAGGTGCCCCTGGTGGCTCTTACACCAACTGCCCTGGCCAACGCGCGAAAACAACTTGCGCGACTGGAGGCCAGGGCGAGAGCCGCCTCAGCCTCCCCTCCATCTTCTCAGGGGTTGGCTGTACCGATCCCTATGGGATCCAAGCGGAAGAGGAGGCTCCCGATGTCTCCAACGAATGCTCCCCCCACTAAAAAATCATATTCTGGTCCGGCGATAACACCGGGTAGCCCTGAGGACAGGTATGGTAGCTACGCCGCGTGTTGTCGCGGGGGAGCGAATGATGGCACGATGGTGAGGTCGCCGCCTCTGCCCTCAACACCACCAACTTCACCAGCAGAGGCAGTAGTCGTGGTCCATAGGCCACCCACACCCGGGCCTGCAGCATCTGGCAACTCTTCAACCACGTCATCAACCAGTGCTGCAGTGCCCGTGGTGGCCGAAACAAC
Source organism: Dinocampus coccinellae (assembly GCA_963920625.1). Lineage (NCBI taxonomy): Eukaryota > Metazoa > Arthropoda > Insecta > Hymenoptera > Braconidae > Dinocampus > Dinocampus coccinellae. The sequence goes on along the minus strand of OY987185.1, from coordinate 5,640,472 downwards.
ACCTTCGGCAACCACGACTACATCAACATCAAGACCATCACCATCAGCAACAACAACAACAGCAGCTGTGCCATCATCAACATCAAGAAGGAGACAGATGAACCCCCAGCCTGCCAAGGAAAATCAGGCTCGTAGCCAGCGTCGTGCTAAGCGGCAGCAAGGCCAACCAGTCACCAATCCAACCACAAACAATGGTGACGGCCTTGCTGCCCGCATCTCCAAGAAATTGGAGAAAAATAAAATCATCGAGCAGGCGCTGGCCATCAACACCACGGACGAGCTTGATGTAACCGCCGAGGCCCTAGCAAGATATTTGAGGAGAATTGCTGGGGTCCGGGGTGCCGCTCCGAGAAGCGGTCCATCCAGGAGCGGCCCCCCCAACAACAACGGCAGGAACGGGGGAATGGGAGCATCGGGCGAACAGCGTCCAACGATTGCTGAGCGAAGTCTCCAGGGCGGTCAAGGAATCGGAGCAACCGCCCCATCAAACCTGGTCAGGGAGGCCACACGCCAACAGGCCTCCTACCGAAACAATAGGAGGAGGATGGTCCAGGAAGTGCTGGAGGGCGAAGCTGCACGCTGCAACATAAGCGTCAGCCGAGTCCAAAGGCACTTCTCCAACATCCATGGGAATCCTCCTCCTTTTTCGTCGCTCAACGACCAGGGAAATTGGCCAGAGTGGTCGTCCGAGGACCTCCGGGAGTCTTTGAGTGCAGATATTATCAGGAAAATCGAACCCTCTGAGGTTTCCGCCCGGCTCAAGCGCACCCACAACAGCGCTCCTGGGCCGGACGGAATCACCTACAACCATCTCAGAGAGGCCGACGGCACGGGAAGCTTATTATCTTCCATCTTCAACGCCTGCCTCCACCTTAGGCGCGTGCCGTCGGCTTGGAAGCACTCAAAGACGGTCCTAATACCAAAGAAGGGCGACCCTCAGGATCTGGCCAATTGGAGACCACTCGCTCTCGGCGACACAGTGCCCAAACTGTTCGCCGCAATTATCGCGGACAGGGTTACAAGGTTCGTAACCACCGGCAAAAGGATCAGCCCAGCCCAAAAAGGATTCCTGAACTTCGAGGGCTGTTACGAACACAACTTCCTTGTCCAGGAGGCGATAATTGATGCCCGGCGTCGTAACAACGGCGAGCTTGCGATTGCATGGCTCGACCTTACGAACGCCTTTGGATCGGTCCCGCACCATGTCATCAAGCGGGCCCTCGCAGGAGCGGGGGTCCCCGAGGATCTTGCCGCCACCATCCAGGACATGAATGCGGGATGCACCACCACGATCCAAGTCAAGGGTGGATGCACCAGGCCCATCCCACTTATGGCAGGGGTTAAGCAAGGATGCCCTGCCAGCCCAATCCTCTTCAACTTAGCCATCAACCCGCTAATCCGGGCGTTGGAGGGATTGGGCTTGGGATACCAGTTGGCCGGCACATCAACACCAGTGCTGGCCTACGCCGACGACCTGGTGCTGATGGCACGGAACGCGGAGGGGCTGCAAACTCTACTCAACGCAGCAGCCCTAGAGGCCAAAAAACTCGGCCTCCTATTCAATCCCCGCAAATGTGCCACACTCCACCTGAGACGAAAGGGCAGCAATCGACCCAAGGCGGAAGCTACTACCTTCCAGCTTCAAGGAGCCGCCCTAACCACTCTGAAGGAGGGAGAGGAGTATGTCCACCTGGGAATCCCAACTGGTTTCCAGGTGGAGCAGACTCCGTGGCAGAACATCGGCCAAGTGGTTAGGGACGTTCACAAAATCGACGACTCGCTCCTTGCGCCTTGGCAAAAAATGGACGCGCTCAGGACTTTCATCATCCCGAGGCTGGATTTCATCCTTCGAGGTGGGGACGTTGTAAAACAGCCACTGACTGAAGCCGACAAAACCATCAAGAAGTTGGCTAAGCGGTGGCTCCATCTTCCGCAACGTGCCAGTGCGGAGATGGTTTTCGCCCCCACCAGCAAGGGGGGAGCGGGATTGCTCCCCCTCGCCGATATGGTCGACATCCTGACCATTGCCCACGCTTTCAGGATGTTGACCTGTAAGGATGAGAGGGTCGCAAATGTGGCCCGGGAGTCGCTTCGCACAGCCGTGCAGAAGAAGATCAAGCGGCTCCCCAACGAGAAGGACACTGCGGAATATCTTTCCGCATCCCTGGAGGGCGCCTTTGCTCAAGACGCAAATGACGTACCCTCACTGTGGTCCCGTACACGCAACGCAGTGAGGAGGCAGGCGCCCAAACTACACCTAAGATGGCAGTATAGTGACACACTCAAGGAACTGGCCATCATCTGCAGGGGCAACAACAGCAGCCCCGTCACTATACCGCCATCTGCCAGGGATCAAGTCATCCGAAGACTGCGAGCAGCCGTACAGGACCACTACCATCAACGGCTGCTCGCCAAAAAGGACCAAGGAAAAGTCTTCGAGGTGTCCTCAAGATCCAGCTACTCCAACGGATTCTACCGGGATGGAAAGTTCCTGAGATTCGCTGATTGGCGTTTTATTCACCGTGCCAGGCTCAATGTCCTGCCATTGAATGGAGCCCGGCACTGGGAAGTGGGGAATGACAAGAGATGCAGGAAGTGTGGACATGACACCGAGACTCTTCCCCACGTGCTTTGCCACTGCGGTCCACACGCAGTAGCTCGCCAGATGCGGCACGACACCATCTTGAGCCGCATCGCACGTGCCACCAGGATCAAAGGATCCAAAAAGGTCAACAACCGGGTGGAGGGTGTACCATCAGCCCTCGCAGCCCTTCGCCCGGATTTGGTGGTACGTGATGAGCAGGCGAAGCACATCACCATCGTGGACGTCACAGTACCCTTCGAGAATCGAAGGGTGGCGCTAGCGGTAGCTCGAGAAGAGAAACGGACCAAATACGCTCCGCTAGCGGCCGCCCTACAGGAGCAAGGGTACCGAACCACGGTGGATGCCCTCGTCGTCGGGGCTTTAGGGTCATGGGACCCAGCCAATGAAGTAGTGCTTGCGAAACTGGGAATCACCAAGCACTACGCTAGTTTGATGCGCCGGCTGATCGTGTCTGAGACTATCGCCTGGTCCAGAGACATCTACGTCGAACATGTATCGGGCCAGCGGCAGTACGAAGCGCGATTGGCCGCAGCGAGGGACAGGGCGTCCCGCCCCAACGGCCATCGGGGAGCGCAGGGTGGCAACGAGGGACGCCCAGTGGACGCTGGAGGACAAGCTGGTGGTGGTGGCCAGCAACAACAACAGCAGCAGCAGCAGTGATCAGTGTCTGTGGTGAAGTGTTCAGTGCAGTGCTGCCGAATAATAATCATTTCGCGCTGTGTGTGTGGTATGCGGGTATAGTATGTGCACCTATTTTTTACTTACCGACCTGGTGCCTCCTGGCACCGGAAGAAACCTAAAAATAAACAAAATTAATTTATGTTAAGGTGCACATACTTACCCAGTGATGTTTCGTGATGGTGATCGTGTGATGCCGGGTGGGCTATTCAATCAGCCTCGCGCAGGATGTATGTATGTATTTATGTTATAAGGAATGAAATGTGATGATTCTGTGCGAGGCGGGAGCGATTTAATGTGAATGATACTATGAATGAAAAAAGGAATGTGATGTTATGTTATGATTTAATGATAAATGAATGCAGCGTGCGGTGTGAGTGTGCGAGTGTTTGTGCTCAGATGGATGTTTGGATGTGTGTGTGTGCGAGTGGATGAATGCACGTTATTTATAATTAATTAAAACGCCATGACCAAAGTTTGTAGTTACTATATTATATTGTTTTTTATTTAATTCTATATACAGGTTTATTCCCCCCTCCACTGACTGTGGTCGTCTGCGTGCAGGCGGCCACTAATGATAATGAATTTGGAGGGGGAATTGTAATATTTATTATTGAAAAATTGAAATATTTATTGTTGATTTGCCGGGGATTCCCGGCTGTAATGTTACCTGTACCTGGGGCGGACATGTCCGCCTCAGGAAATCTTTTGTTTATTTTTGAAAATAAAAATGGCTTTCATCTGTTCTTATCAGCTTAATATCTGATACGTATCCCAAAGGGGTACCAGTATATTAAACTGATTTTTGGAAATTGACGATTTTTCGGAGCTTGCTCCAGAGTTGTCGCGGGTTGGCCTGGCATTGCATTCGTCAGGATCGGCCCAATAATATATTTTAAACACAGTTTACGTCAATTTCCAAGAATCAGTTTAATTCGCGAATTAAAATCCCGCGGAACAGTGCTGCGTTTTGTGATAGTGCCAATTTCCGTGTTTGAAGGTTCCCGCCTGGCCGTCGCGCATGCGCAGAAGGATCCTGCGCTAACCAGCCTGCGCAGTAGTGAGTCCGCGGTAAGTCGCTTTGCTATTGTCAAATTTTCCCTCCCTCTACTCCTACTCGTCTACCTCCTGTATACGAAAGTATACAGTGCGGATAGACAAGAGACCCCCCACCCCACCCACTTGTCTCGTTGCATTCTTCCTTTGTTAAATTATTACCCCTCCCCATTGTTTTTCGTTTATTGTTTACTGGTGCTTCTAGAATTGTTTTCATAGAACATTCTAGAAGCATTCAGAATTCCCGGAATAAATTCCTATCCCGATAATAACACTGCGATCTGCCGTGTTTGACCAATTTTATATATATATATATTTTCAATTTATTTTATTTTATTTTATTTTATTTTATTTCATTTTATTTTATTAATTCTACGCATGCATGCTGTCTCCCCCCTTACAGGATTGAACTGCTGAGCTTCGGAATTAGATTTTTGTTCATTTATTTATTATATATATTTATTAATTAATTTATTTATTTAAAGACTGATTAAATTATTGAACTGTTTTATTTTACATCTTCGACGCATACACGTATTTCGACGTATTCCGGTGAACGTTACTCGTGTCTTTGACTATTTATTATCTATTTATTTATTTAATTATTTATTTAATTATTTATTTATTTATTTATTATTTATTCGTTGGCGCGTGAGCTTCTCCGTGAATTTATTTATTTGATGACTGGATGTTTTTTTACTTTCTTCCAGGATTTATATAATTATTGTATATATGTATGTGTATGTGTGTGTGAATTGAATGTACAGAAATCTGTAAGAGTGTACTGGTGTGTGTGAGAGCGAATCGGCCGAACGTATACAAGGTCCGATACAATAAACTTAAGCGAGCTCTGTAGCGTACGGGATAAGTGTACCGTACGAAAGCGTGCACCCGAGGTTCGGCAGTTCGAATCCAGCCACAATTGTTTTTTTTTTTTTTTTTTTTTTTTTTTTTTTTTTTTTTTACAGAACAATTGTGAATTTTTCCTATATTTCAGAAGGACAGTCCGTCTATTGATCGCGAATTAATTTCTTGTATTTATTTATTTATTTTTCTTTTTCAATTTTTATTTCTTCATCTATTCTATTCTTTTATTATCTTTTTTTTCTTTCAACTCTTTTTATTCGCGTTTCAATTTTATTATAATTTGACGTCACCCATATATTTATTAATATGGAAGTGACAATTTTAGTACCCTTTGACGACGTCTTTCTCTGTCCGGAGTGCTCTGGTCCAAATAGACCATCGACAACTCGGTCCGGTGGACGCTTCAAGGGGATCGGGGAGCTCACGAAGCACTTGAAAAAATTCCACCCGGGGTCAACGCAGGTGATAAAGTGCCGGATGTGTGGGTTCGTGGGGAGTGGGGCGTACCCGACCAAATTGGTGAAAGCCCACATCTCGCGTGCCCATCCGGAAGGCACCACCTGTGTTGCTACGACATCTGCCCGACCCCGTCGTGCAGCAGTGACTCCCCGGCTTCCTTCCACGTCCACCAGAGTCACCAGGGCCTCCGTGGTGGACGAAAGACGGAGAAGAGCGGGCTGTCTCTCTTCCCCCCCTTCCTCACCCAACGACAGCATTAGTCCGGCGGCCAGGCGGGAACCTGTGCCCACTTCGACATCTCGCGCGAAAACACCTGCGCCGCGATCGCCACCATCTTTGCAGCCCTCCACAGCAACAACAACAGCTACAACAACAACGGCAGCAACAACAACAACAACAGCAACAACAACGATAACAACTATTTCACCACAGTGCACCGCCTTGAGGGCGGTGTCCACTGCTACGACGACGACGACCACGACGACCAGCGTGACATCGCCTATTTCGTCGTGGATCGTCACACCACCACCACCACCACCACCTACCAAATCAACACCACCTGCTTCGTCGAGGGAAAGGCAGTCCGTGACCCCAACTACATCCAGGGACACCACTGGGACTGGAGCATCACTCCCACGCAAAATCTTACGCGCATCCCCCCCTACTGGAACAATTAACCATGCCACTAGGCGATCCAGTGGGGGGGCTGTGCAGGGGAGCGCTCCAGTTGCCAGAGTCGACGCGTCACGGACTGTCCAACAGCGACGACGCGAGAATTTGGTAACCAGCGTCCAACGAAGCGCATCAAACAACATACCAGCGAAGAAGATTTCGCCCGCCTCTTCCGTTTCGACGACAGGGGCACAGCGACCTCGGCAGTTACCTACGACATCTAAAGGCACCCTGCCGAGGATCGTGAACATCGAGGTGCCCCTGGTGGCTCTTACACCAACTGCCCTGGCCAACGCGCGAAAACAACTTGCGCGACTGGAGGCCAGGGCGAGAGCCGCCTCAGCCTCCCCTCCATCTTCTCAGGGGTTGGCTGTACCGATCCCTATGGGATCCAAGCGGAAGAGGAGGCTCCCGATGTCTCCAACGAATGCTCCCCCCACTAAAAAATCATATTCTGGTCCGGCGATAACACCGGGTAGCCCTGAGGACAGGTATGGTAGCTACGCCGCGTGTTGTCGCGGGGGAGCGAATGATGGCACGATGGTGAGGTCGCCGCCTCTGCCCTCAACACCACCAACTTCACCAGCAGAGGCAGTAGTCGTGGTCCATAGGCCACCCACACCCGGGCCTGCAGCATCTGGCAACTCTTCAACCACGTCATCAACCAGTGCTGCAGTGCCCGTGGTGGCCGAAACAACACCTTCGGCAACCACGACTACATCAACATCAAGACCATCACCATCAGCAACAACAACAACAGCAGCTGTGCCATCATCAACATCAAGAAGGAGACAGATGAACCCCCAGCCTGCCAAGGAAAATCAGGCTCGTAGCCAGCGTCGTGCTAAGCGGCAGCAAGGCCAACCAGTCACCAATCCAACCACAAACAATGGTGACGGCCTTGCTGCCCGCATCTCCAAGAAATTGGAGAAAAATAAAATCATCGAGCAGGCGCTGGCCATCAACACCACGGACGAGCTTGATGTAACCGCCGAGGCCCTAGCAAGATATTTGAGGAGAATTGCTGGGGTCCGGGGTGCCGCTCCGAGAAGCGGTCCATCCAGGAGCGGCCCCCCCAACAACAACGGCAGGAACGGGGGAATGGGAGCATCGGGCGAACAGCGTCCAACGATTGCTGAGCGAAGTCTCCAGGGCGGTCAAGGAATCGGAGCAACCGCCCCATCAAACCTGGTCAGGGAGGCCACACGCCAACAGGCCTCCTACCGAAACAATAGGAGGAGGATGGTCCAGGAAGTGCTGGAGGGCGAAGCTGCACGCTGCAACATAAGCGTCAGCCGAGTCCAAAGGCACTTCTCCAACATCCATGGGAATCCTCCTCCTTTTTCGTCGCTCAACGACCAGGGAAATTGGCCAGAGTGGTCGTCCGAGGACCTCCGGGAGTCTTTGAGTGCAGATATTATCAGGAAAATCGAACCCTCTGAGGTTTCCGCCCGGCTCAAGCGCACCCACAACAGCGCTCCTGGGCCGGACGGAATCACCTACAACCATCTCAGAGAGGCCGACGGCACGGGAAGCTTATTATCTTCCATCTTCAACGCCTGCCTCCACCTTAGGCGCGTGCCGTCGGCTTGGAAGCACTCAAAGACGGTCCTAATACCAAAGAAGGGCGACCCTCAGGATCTGGCCAATTGGAGACCACTCGCTCTCGGCGACACAGTGCCCAAACTGTTCGCCGCAATTATCGCGGACAGGGTTACAAGGTTCGTAACCACCGGCAAAAGGATCAGCCCAGCCCAAAAAGGATTCCTGAACTTCGAGGGCTGTTACGAACACAACTTCCTTGTCCAGGAGGCGATAATTGATGCCCGGCGTCGTAACAACGGCGAGCTTGCGATTGCATGGCTCGACCTTACGAACGCCTTTGGATCGGTCCCGCACCATGTCATCAAGCGGGCCCTCGCAGGAGCGGGGGTCCCCGAGGATCTTGCCGCCACCATCCAGGACATGAATGCGGGATGCACCACCACGATCCAAGTCAAGGGTGGATGCACCAGGCCCATCCCACTTATGGCAGGGGTTAAGCAAGGATGCCCTGCCAGCCCAATCCTCTTCAACTTAGCCATCAACCCGCTAATCCGGGCGTTGGAGGGATTGGGCTTGGGATACCAGTTGGCCGGCACATCAACACCAGTGCTGGCCTACGCCGACGACCTGGTGCTGATGGCACGGAACGCGGAGGGGCTGCAAACTCTACTCAACGCAGCAGCCCTAGAGGCCAAAAAACTCGGCCTCCTATTCAATCCCCGCAAATGTGCCACACTCCACCTGAGACGAAAGGGCAGCAATCGACCCAAGGCGGAAGCTACTACCTTCCAGCTTCAAGGAGCCGCCCTAACCACTCTGAAGGAGGGAGAGGAGTATGTCCACCTGGGAATCCCAACTGGTTTCCAGGTGGAGCAGACTCCGTGGCAGAACATCGGCCAAGTGGTTAGGGACGTTCACAAAATCGACGACTCGCTCCTTGCGCCTTGGCAAAAAATGGACGCGCTCAGGACTTTCATCATCCCGAGGCTGGATTTCATCCTTCGAGGTGGGGACGTTGTAAAACAGCCACTGACTGAAGCCGACAAAACCATCAAGAAGTTGGCTAAGCGGTGGCTCCATCTTCCGCAACGTGCCAGTGCGGAGATGGTTTTCGCCCCCACCAGCAAGGGGGGAGCGGGATTGCTCCCCCTCGCCGATATGGTCGACATCCTGACCATTGCCCACGCTTTCAGGATGTTGACCTGTAAGGATGAGAGGGTCGCAAATGTGGCCCGGGAGTCGCTTCGCACAGCCGTGCAGAAGAAGATCAAGCGGCTCCCCAACGAGAAGGACACTGCGGAATATCTTTCCGCATCCCTGGAGGGCGCCTTTGCTCAAGACGCAAATGACGTACCCTCACTGTGGTCCCGTACACGCAACGCAGTGAGGAGGCAGGCGCCCAAACTACACCTAAGATGGCAGTATAGTGACACACTCAAGGAACTGGCCATCATCTGCAGGGGCAACAACAGCAGCCCCGTCACTATACCGCCATCTGCCAGGGATCAAGTCATCCGAAGACTGCGAGCAGCCGTACAGGACCACTACCATCAACGGCTGCTCGCCAAAAAGGACCAAGGAAAAGTCTTCGAGGTGTCCTCAAGATCCAGCTACTCCAACGGATTCTACCGGGATGGAAAGTTCCTGAGATTCGCTGATTGGCGTTTTATTCACCGTGCCAGGCTCAATGTCCTGCCATTGAATGGAGCCCGGCACTGGGAAGTGGGGAATGACAAGAGATGCAGGAAGTGTGGACATGACACCGAGACTCTTCCCCACGTGCTTTGCCACTGCGGTCCACACGCAGTAGCTCGCCAGATGCGGCACGACACCATCTTGAGCCGCATCGCACGTGCCACCAGGATCAAAGGATCCAAAAAGGTCAACAACCGGGTGGAGGGTGTACCATCAGCCCTCGCAGCCCTTCGCCCGGATTTGGTGGTACGTGATGAGCAGGCGAAGCACATCACCATCGTGGACGTCACAGTACCCTTCGAGAATCGAAGGGTGGCGCTAGCGGTAGCTCGAGAAGAGAAACGGACCAAATACGCTCCGCTAGCGGCCGCCCTACAGGAGCAAGGGTACCGAACCACGGTGGATGCCCTCGTCGTCGGGGCTTTAGGGTCATGGGACCCAGCCAATGAAGTAGTGCTTGCGAAACTGGGAATCACCAAGCACTACGCTAGTTTGATGCGCCGGCTGATCGTGTCTGAGACTATCGCCTGGTCCAGAGACATCTACGTCGAACATGTATCGGGCCAGCGGCAGTACGAAGCGCGATTGGCCGCAGCGAGGGACAGGGCGTCCCGCCCCAACGGCCATCGGGGAGCGCAGGGTGGCAACGAGGGACGCCCAGTGGACGCTGGAGGACAAGCTGGTGGTGGTGGCCAGCAACAACAACAGCAGCAGCAGCAGTGATCAGTGTCTGTGGTGAAGTGTTCAGTGCAGTGCTGCCGAATAATAATCATTTCGCGCTGTGTGTGTGGTATGCGGGTATAGTATGTGCACCTATTTTTTACTTACCGACCTGGTGCCTCCTGGCACCGGAAGAAACCTAAAAATAAACAAAATTAATTTATGTTAAGGTGCACATACTTACCCAGTGATGTTTCGTGATGGTGATCGTGTGATGCCGGGTGGGCTATTCAATCAGCCTCGCGCAGGATGTATGTATGTATTTATGTTATAAGGAATGAAATGTGATGATTCTGTGCGAGGCGGGAGCGATTTAATGTGAATGATACTATGAATGAAAAAAGGAATGTGATGTTATGTTATGATTTAATGATAAATGAATGCAGCGTGCGGTGTGAGTGTGCGAGTGTTTGTGCTCAGATGGATGTTTGGATGTGTGTGTGTGCGAGTGGATGAATGCACGTTATTTATAATTAATTAAAACGCCATGACCAAAGTTTGTAGTTACTATATTATATTGTTTTTTATTTAATTCTATATACAGGTTTATTCCCCCCTCCACTGACTGTGGTCGTCTGCGTGCAGGCGGCCACTAATGATAATGAATTTGGAGGGGGAATTGTAATATTTATTATTGAAAAATTGAAATATTTATTGTTGATTTGCCGGGGATTCCCGGCTGTAATGTTACCTGTACCTGGGGCGGACATGTCCGCCTCAGGAAATCTTTTGTTTATTTTTGAAAATAAAAATGGCTTTCATCTGTTCTTATCAGCTTAATATCTGATACGTATCCCAAAGGGGTACCAGTATATTAAACTGATTTTTGGAAATTGACGATTTTTCGGAGCTTGCTCCAGAGTTGTCGCGGGTTGGCCTGGCATTGCATTCGTCAGGATCGGCCCAATAATATATTTTAAACACAGTTTACGTCAATTTCCAAGAATCAGTTTAATTCGCGAATTAAAATCCCGCGGAACAGTGCTGCGTTTTGTGATAGTGCCAAAATACGTGTTTGAAGGTTCCCGCCTGGCCGACGCGCATGCGCAGAAGGATCCTGCGCCAACCAGCCTGCGCAGTAGTGAGTCCGCGGTAAGTTGCAGTGTTATTTTCAAATTTTCCCTCCCTCTACTCCTACTCGTCTACCTCCTGTATACGAAAGTATACAGTGCGGATAGACACGAGACCCCCCACCCCACCCACTTGTCTCGTTGCATTCTTCCCGGTGATACTTACCCCTCCCCATTGTCTTTTTGTTTATTGTTTACTGGTGCTTCTAGAATTGTTTTCATAGAACATTCTAGAAGCATTCAGAATTCCAGGAATAAATTCCTTTCCCGATAATAACACTGCGAACTGCCGTGTTTGACCAATTTTATATATATATATATTTTCAATTTATTTTATTTTATTTTATTTTATTTTATTTTATTTTATTTTTTGTATTCTACGCATGCATGCTGTCTCCCCCCTTACAGGATCGAACTGTCGTGCCTCCAAGTCAGATTTTTTTACTCATTTATTTATTATATTTAACTGTAGAATTATTTATTTAAAGACTATTTATTTTCGGAATTGTTTTATATTTTTTACACATATACATATTGACGCATTCCGGTGGATGCTTCTCGCGCCGTCGAGTATTTATTATTTATTTATTTATTTAGTTATTTATCTAATTGTTTAATTATTTATTTAGTTATTTATTTAATTATTTATTTATTTATTTCGTATTTGTTCGTTGGCGTGCGATTTTCCCCTGCGAATTTAATTATTAATTGGATGATTGAATGAATCTTGCATGATTTCATTTTCAGGATTTTATAAACATTGTATATATATGTGTGTATGTGTAATTTGTGTGAGTGAGAATTTGTAAGAGTGTGTGTGTGAGCGGATTGGACAAACGTATACCAAGTCCAATATTGAAATACCAAACGAGCTCTGTAGCGTACGGGATAAGTGTACCGTACGTAAGCGTGCACTCGAGGTTCGGCAGTTCGAATCCAGCCACAAGTGTTTTTTTTTTTTTTTTTTTTTTTTACAGAACAATTGTCGATTTTTCCCATATTTTAGAGGGACAGTCCGTCTATTGATCGCGAATAGATTTTAACTTTCCTATCTATTTATTTATTTCTATTTTTATTTCTTCAATTATTCTATTCTTTTTTCTTATCTTTTTTCTTGCTTTTCTTTCATTCTTTTATTATTTTTATTCGCGTTTCGATTTATTTATAATTTGACGTCACTTTTATTAATATGGAAGTGACAGTTTTAGTTCCATTTGACGATGTCTTTCTCTGTCCGGAGTGCTCTGGTCCAAATAGACCATCGACAACTCGGTCCGGTGGACGTTTCAAGGGGATCGGGGAGCTCACAAAGCACCTGAAAAAATTCCATCCGGGGTCAACACAGGTGATCAAGTGCCGGATGTGTGGGTTCGTGGGGAGTGGGGCGTACCCGACTAAATCGGTGAGAGCCCACATCTCGCGTGCCCATCCAGAAGGCACCACCTGTGCGGCGACAACAACAGCCCGACCCCGTCGTGCAGCAGTGACTCCCCGGCCTCCTTCCACGTCCACCAGAGTCACCAGGGCCTCCGTGGTGGACGAAAGACGGAGAAGAGCGGGCTGTCTCTCTTCCCCCCCTTCCTCACCTAACGACAGCATTAGTCCGGCGGCCAGGCGGGAACCTGTGCCCACTCCGACATCTCGCGCGAAAACACCTGCGCCGCGATCGCCACCATCTTTGCAGCCCTCCACAGCAACAACAACAGCTACAACAACAACGACAACGGCAGCAACAACAACAACAACAGCAACAACAACAATAATAACAATTTCACCACAGTGCACCGCCTTGAGGGCGGTGTCCACTGCTACGACGACGACGACCACGACGACCAGCGTGACATCGCCTATTTCGTCGTGGATCGTCACACCACCACCACCACCACCACCAACCAAATCAACACCACCTGCTTCGTCGAGGGAAAGGCAGTCCGTGACCCCAACTACATCCAGGGACATCACTGGGACTGGAGCATCACTCCCACGCAAAATCTTACGCGCATCCCCCCCTACTGGAACAATTAACCATGCCACTAGGCGATCCAGTGGGGGGGCTGTGCAGGGGAGCGCTCCAGTTGCCAGAGTCGACGCGTCACGGACTGTCCAACAGCGACGACGCGAGAATTTGGTATCCAGCGTCCAACGAAGCGCATCAAACAACATACCAGCGAAGAAGATTTCGCCCGCCTCTTCCGTTTCGACGACAGGGGCACAGCGACCTCGGCAGCTACCTACGACATCTAAAGGCACCCTGCCGAGGATCGTGAACATCGAGGTGCCCCTGGTGGCTCTTACACCAACTGCCCTGGCCAACGCGCGAAAACAACTTGCGCGTCTGGAGGCCAGGGCGAGAGCCGCCTCAGCCTCCCCTCCATCTTCTCAGGGGTTGGCTGTACCGATCCCCATGGGATCCAAGCGGAAGAGGAGGCTCCCGATGTCTCCTACGAATGCTCCCCCCACAAAAAAATCATATTCTGGTCCGGCGATAACACCGGGTAGCCCTGAGGACAGGTATGGTAGCTACGCCGCGTGTTGTCGCGGGGGAGCAAATGATGGCACGATGGTGAGGTCGCCGCCTCTGCCCTCAACACCACCAACTTCACCAGCAGAGGCAGTAGTCGTGGTTCAAAAGCCACCCACACCCGGGCCTGCAGCATCTGGCAACTCTTCAACCACGTCATCAACCAGTGCTGCAGCGCCCGTGGTGGCCGTAACAACACCTTCGGCAACCACGACTGCATCAACATCACGGCCTTCACCATCAGCAACAACAACAACAGCAGCTGTGCCATCAACAACATCCAGAAGGAGGCAACCGAACCCCCAGCCTGCCAAGGAAAATCAGGCTCGTAGCCAGCGTCGTGCTAAGCGGCAGCAAGGCCAACCAGTCACCACTTCAACCACAAACAATGGTGACGGCCTTGCTGCCCGCATCTCCAAGAAATTGGAGAAAGATAAGATCATCGAGCAGGCGCTGGCCATCAACACCGTAGACGAGCTTGATGAAACCGCCGAGGCCCTGGCAAGATATTTGAGGAGGATTGCTGGGGTCCGGGGTGCCGCTCCGAGAAGCGGTCCATCCAGGAGCGGTCCCCCCAACAACAACGGCAGGAACGGGGGAATGGGAGCACAGGGCGATCAGCGTCCAACGATTGCTGAGCGAAGTCTCCAGGGCGGTGAAGATGTCGGAGCAACCGCCCCAACGACGGAAACATCAAACCTGGTCAGGGAGGCCACACGCCAACAGGCCTCCTACCGAAACAACAGGAGGAGGATGGTCCAAGAAGTGCTGGAGGGCGAAGCTGCACGCTGCAACATTAGCGTCAGCCGAGTCCAAAGGCACTTCTCCAACATCCATGGAAATCCTCCTCCTTTTTCGTCGCTCAACGACCAGGGAAATTGGCCAGAGTGGTCGTCCGAGGACCTACGCGAGTCTTTGAGTGCAGATATCATCAAGAACATTGAACCCTCTGAGGTTTCCGCCCGGCTCAAGCGCACACACAACAGCGCTCCTGGGCCGGACGGAATCACCTACAACCATCTCAGAGAGGCCGACGGCACCGGAAATCTATTATCATCGATATTTAACGCCTGCCTCCACCTTAGGCGCGTGCCGTCGGCTTGGAAGCACTCAAAGACGGTCCTAATACCAAAGAAGGGCGACCCTCAGGATCTGGCCAATTGGAGACCACTCGCTCTCGGCGACACAGTGCCCAAACTGTTCGCCGCAATTATCGCGGACAGGGTAACAAGGTTCGTAACCACCGGCAAAAGGATCAGCCCAGCCCAAAAAGGATTCCTGAACTTCGAGGGCTGTTACGAACACAACTTCCTTGTCCAGGAGGCGATAATTGATGCCCGGCGTCGTAACAACGGCGAGCTTGCGATTGCATGGCTCGACCTTACGAACGCCTTTGGATCGGTCCCGCACCATGTCATCAAGCGGGCCCTCGCAGGAGCGGGGGTCCCCGAGGATCTTGCCGCCACCATCCAGGACATGAATGCGGGATGCACCACCACGATCCAAGTCAAGGGTGGATGCACCAGGCCCATCCCACTCATGGCAGGGGTTAAGCAAGGATGCCCTGCCAGCCCAATCCTCTTCAACTTAGCCATCAACCCGCTAATCCGGGCGTTGGAGGGATTGGGCTTGGGATACCAGTTGGCCGGCACATCAACACCAGTGCTGGCCTACGCCGACGACCTGGTGCTCATGGCACGGAATGCGGAGGGGCTGCAAACACTACTCAACGCAGCAGCCCTAGAGGCCAAAAAACTCGGCCTCCAATTCAATCCCCGCAAATGTGCCACACTCCACCTGAGACGAAAGGGCAGCAATCGTGCCAAGGCGGAAGCTACTACCTTCCAGCTTCAAGGAGCCGCCCTGACCACTCTGAAGGAGGGGGAGGAGTATGTCCACCTGGGAATCCCAACTGGTTTCCAGGTGGAGCAGACTCCATGGCAGAACATCGGCCAAGTGGTTAGGGACGTTCACAAAATCGACGACTCGCTCCTTGCGCCTTGGCAAAAAATGGACGCGCTCAGGACTTTCATCATCCCGAGGCTGGATTTCATCCTTCGAGGTGGGGACGTCGTAAAACAGCCACTGACTGAAGCCGACAAGACCATCAAGAGGTTGGCTAAGCGGTGGCTCCATCTTCCGCAACGTGCCAGTGCGGAGATGGTTTTCGCCCCCACCAGCAAGGGGGGAGCGGGATTGCTCCCCCTCGCAGATATGGTCGACATCCTGACCATTGCCCACGCTTTCAGGATGTTGACCTGTAAGGATGAAAGGGTCGCAAATGTGGCCCGGGAGTCGCTTCGCACAGCCGTGCAAAAGAAGATCAAGCGGCTCCCCAACGAAAAGGACACTGCGGAATATCTTTCCGCATCCCTGGAGGGCGCCTTTGCTCAAGACGCAAATGACGTACCCTCACTGTGGTCCCGTACACGCAACGCAGTGAGGAGGCAGGCGCCCAAACTACACCTAAGATGGCAGTATAGTGACACTTTGAAGGAACTGGCCATCGTCTGTAGGGGCAACAACAGCAGCCCCGTCACTATACCGCCATCTGCCAGGGATCAAGTCATCCGAAGACTGCGAGCAGCCGTACAGGACCACTACCATCAACGGCTGCTCGCCAAAAAGGACCAAGGAAAAGTCTTCGAGGTGTCCTCAAGATCCAGCTACTCCAACGGATTCTACCGGGATGGAAAGTTCCTGAGATTCGCTGATTGGCGTTTTATTCACCGTGCCAGGCTCAATGTCCTGCCATTGAATGGAGCCCGGCACTGGGAAGTGGGGAATGACAAGAGATGCAGGAAGTGTGGACATGACACCGAGACTCTTCCCCACGTGCTTTGCCACTGCGGTCCACACGCAGTAGCTCGCCAGATGCGGCACGACACCATCTTGAGCCGCATCGCACGTGCCACCAGGATCAAAGGATCCAAAAAGGTCAACAACCGGGTGGAGGGTGTTCCATCAGCCCTCGCAGCCCTTCGCCCGGATTTGGTGGTACGTGATGAGCAGGCGAAGCACATCACCATCGTGGACGTTACAGTACCCTTCGAGAATCGAAGGGTGGCGCTAGCGGTAGCTCGAGAAGAAAAGAGGACCAAATACGCTCCGCTAGCGGCCGCCCTACAGGAGCAAGGGTACCGAACCACGGTGGATGCCCTCGTCGTCGGGGCTTTAGGGTCATGGGACCCCGCCAATGAAGTAGTGCTTGCGAAATTGGGAATCACCAAGCACTACGCTAGTTTGATGCGCCGGCTGATCGTGTCTGAGACTATCGCCTGGTCCAGAGACATTTACGTCGAACATGTCTCGGGCCAGCGGCAGTACGAAGCGCGATTGGCCGCAGCGAGGGACAGGGCGTCCTGCCCCAACGGTCATCGGGGAGGTGGCAACGAGGGACGCCCAGTGGACGCTGGAGGACAAGCTGGTGGTGGTGGCCAGCAACAACAGCAGCAGCAGCAGTGATTAGTGTGGTGAAATGTGCAGTGAAGTGCTACCGAATAATCATGACGGGCTGTGCAAGTGGTATGCGGGGGTAGTATGTGCACCTGTTTTTACTTACCGACCTGGTGCCTCCTGGCACCGGGAATAACCTGAAAATAAAAGAGAATTATATAATGTGAAGGTGCACATACTTACCCAGTGCTGTATTGTGATGGTGATCCGTGTGATGCCGAGTGGGCTATTCAATTAGCCTCGTACAGGATGTATGTATGTATTTATGTTTATAATCTATGAAGTGTGATGATTCTGTGCGAGGCGGAAGCGATTTTATGTAAAGTATGCTATGAAAAATATGAATGAAGTTTTATGAACAATGAATGCAACGTGCGGTGTAAGTGTGTGAGTGTTTGTGTTTGGATGGATGTTTGGACGTGTGTGTGTGTGAGTGGATGAATGCACGGAATTTGTAATTAATTTAAAAAAGAAAATTTACGCCATGACCAAAGTTATTGTTATATATTTTCTACTTTTCTTTTTTTTTATATATATATAGATTTATTCCCCCCTCCACTGACTATGGTCGTCTGCGTGCAGGCGGCCATTAATTGTGATTTATTTGGAGGGGGAAATTTTTAAATAATTTAATAAATCAATAATTTTTTATTGTATTGTTGATCGCCGGGAGTACCCGGCTGTAATGATATTTGTACCTGGGGCGGGCATGTCCGCCCCAGGAAATCTTTTGTTTATTTTTGAAAATAAAATGGCATTTAATCTGTTCTTATCAGCTTAATATCTGATACGTATCCCAAAGGGGTACCAGTATATTAAACTGATTTTTGGAAATTGACGATTTTTCGGAGCTTGCTCCAGAGTTGTCGCGGGTTGGCCTGGCATTGCATTCGTCAGGATCGGCCCAATAATATATTTTAAACACAGTTTACGTCAATTTCCAAGAATCGGTTTAATTCGCGAATTAAAATCCCGCGGAACAGTGCTGCGTTTTGTGATAGTGCCAATTTCCGTGTTTGAAGGTTCCCGCCTGGCCGACGCGCATGCGCAGAAGGATCCTGCGCCAACCAGCCTGCGCAGTAGTGAGTCCGCGGTAAGTTGCAGTGTTGTTTTCAAATTTTCCCTCCCTCTACTCCTACTCGTCTACCTCCTGTATACGAAAGTATACAGTGCGGATAGACAAGAGACCCCCCACCCCACCCACTTGTCTCGTTGCATTTCTCCCGTTGTTTACTTACCCCTCCCCATTGTTTTTCGCTTATTGTATACTGATGCTTCTAGATTTGTTTTCATAGAACATTCTAGAAGTATTCAGAATTCCCAGAATAAATTCCTTTCCCGATAATAACACTGCGATCTGCCGTGTTTGACCAATTTTATACATATATATATTTTTCAATTTATTTTATTTTATTTTATTATATTTTATTCTATTTTATTTTTTGTATTCTACGCATGCATGCTGTCTCCCCCCTTACAGGAGCGAACTGCCGTGCCTCCAAGTCCAATTTTTTACTCATTTATTTATTATATTTAATTGTTAATTTATTTATTTAAAGACTGTTTTAATTATTGAATCGTTTTATACCTTTGACACATATACATATTGACGCATTCCGGTGGATGCTTCTCGCACCGTCAAGTACTTATTATCTACTTATTTATTTAGTTATTTATCTAATTGTTTAATTATTTATCTAATTATTTATTTGACTATTTATTTATTTATTTATTATTTATTTATTCGTTGGCGTGTGGTTTTCCTCTGCGAATTATTTATTAATTGGATGACTGGTTCTATCATTTTATTTCCAGGATTTTGTATATATATATATGTATGTGTGTGCAATTCGATTGAGTAGAAATTTGTGTGAGTGTGTGTGTGAGCGAATCGGACAAACGTGTACCTAGTCCGATTATAATATACCAAAGAGCTCTGTAGCGTACGGGATAAGTGTACCGTACGTAAGCGTGCACTCGAGGTTCGGCAGTTCGAATCCAGCCACAATTGTTTTTTTTTTTTTTTTTGTTTTTTTTTACAGAACAATTGTGGATTTTTCCCAAATTTCAGAGGGACAGTCCGTTTCATTGACCGCGAATAAATTTTAACTTTTCTATTTATCTATTTATTTATTTATTTCAATTTCTATTTTTATTTCTTCAATTATTCTATTCTTTTCTCATCTTTTTTCTTTCTTTTCTTTTAATTCTTTTATTCGCGTTTCAATTTTAATGTAATTTGACGTCACCAACATTATTAATAGTATGGAGGTGACAGTTTTAGTGCCTTTCGACGACGTCTTTCTCTGTCCGGAGTGCTCTGGTCCAAATAGACCATCGACAACTCGGTCCGGTGGACGCTTCAAGGGGATCGGGGAGCTCACCAAGCACTTGAAAAAATTCCACCCGGGGTCAACACAGGCGATCAAGTGCCGGATGTGTGGGTTCGTGGGGAGTGGGGCGTACCCGACTAAGTCGGTGAAAGCCCACATCTCACGTGCCCATCCGGAAGGCACCACCTGTGCGGCCACAACAACAGCCCGACCCCGTCGTGCAGCAGTGACTCCCCGGCTTCCTTCCACGTCCACCAGAGTCACCAGGGCCTCCGTGGTGGACGAAAGACGGAGAAGAGCGGGCTGTCTCTCTTCCCCCCCTTCCTCACCCAACGACAGCATTAGTCCGGCGGCCAGGCGGGAACCTGTGCCCACTTCGACATCTCGCGCGAAAACACCTGCGCCGCGATCGCCATCAATTTTGCAGCCCTCCACAGCAACAACAACAGCAATAACAACAACGGCAGCAACAACAACAACAACAGCAACAACAACAACAACAGCAACAACAACGATAACAACAATCTCACCACAGTGCACCGCCATGAGGGCGGTGTCCACTGCTACGACGACGACGACCACGACGACCAGCGTGACATCGCCCATTTCGTCGTGGATCGTCACACCACCACCACCACCACCACCTACCAAATCATCACCACCTGCTTCGTCGAGGGAAAGGCAGTCCGTGACCCCAACTACATCCAGGGACATCACTGGGACTGGAGCATCACTCCCACGCAAAATCTTACGCACATCCCCCCCTACTGGTACAATCAACCATGCCGCTAGGCGATCCAGTGGGGGGGCTGTGCAGGGGAGCGCTCCAGTTGCCAGAGTCGACGCGTCACGGACTGCCCAACGTGGACGACGCGAGAATTTGGTAGCCAGCGTCCAACGTAGCGCATCAAACCCAACCACAGCGAAGATTTCGCCCGCCTCTTCCGTTCCGACGACAGGGGCACAGCGACCTCGGCAGTTACCTACGACATCTAAAGGCACCCTGCCGAGGATCGTAAACATCGAGGTGCCCCTGGTGGCTCTCACACCAACTGCCCTGGCTAACGCGAGGAAACAACTTGCGCGTCTGGAGGCCAGGGCGAGAGCCGCCTCAGCCTCCCCTCCATCTTCTCAGGGGTTGGCTGTACCGATCCCTATGGGATCCAAGCGGAAGAGGAGGCTCCCAATGTCTCCGACGAATGCTCCCCCCACTAAAAAATCATATTCTGGTCCGGCGATAACACCGGGTAGCCCTGAGGATCGATATGGAAGCTACGCCGCGTGTTGTCGCGGGGGAGCAAATGATGGCACGATGGTGAGGTCGCCGCCTCTGCCCTCAACACCACCAACTTCACCAGCAGAGGCAGTAGTCGTGGTTCAAAAGCCACCCACACCCGGGCCTGCAGCATCTGGCAACTCTTCAACCACGTCATCAACCAGTGCTGCAGCGCCCGTGGTGGCCGTAACAACACCTTCGGCAACCACGACTGCATCAACATCACGGCCTTCACCATCAGCAACAACAACAACAGCAGCTGTGCCATCAACAACATCTAGGAGGAGACAGATGAACCCCCAGCCTGCCAAGCAGAATCAAGCTCGCAGCCAGCGTCGTGCTCAGCGGCAGCAAGGCCCACCAGTCACCACTTCAACCACAAACAATGGTGACGGCCTTGCTGCCCGCATCTCCAAGAAATTGGAAAAAAATAAAATCATCGAGCAGGCGCTGGCAATCAACACCACGGACGAGCTTGATGAAACCGCTGAGGCCCTGGCAAGATATTTGAGGAGGATTGCTGGGGCCCGGGGTGCCGCTCCGAGAAGCGGTCCATCCAGGAGCGGCCCCCCCAACAACAACGGCAGGAACGGGGGAATGGGAGCACAGGGCGATCAGCGTCCATCGATTGCTGAGCGAAGTCTCCAGGGCGGTCAAGGAATCGGAGCGACCGCCCCAACGAGGGAAACATCAAACCTGGTCAGGGAGGCCACACGCCAACAGGCCTCCTACCGAAACAACAGGAGGAGGATGGTCCAAGAAGTGCTGGAGGGCGAAGCTGCACGCTGCAACATTAGCGTCAGCCGAGTCCAAAGGCACTTCTCCAACATCCATGGGAATCCTCCTCCTTTTTCGTCGCTCAACGACCAGGGAAATTGGCCAGAGTGGTCGTCCGAGGACCTCCGGGAGTCTTTGAGTGCAGACATCATCCAGAAAATCGAACCCTCTGAGGTTTCCGCCCGGCTCAAGCGCACGCACAACAGCGCACCAGGGCCGGACGGAATCACCTACAACCATCTCAGAGAGGCCGACGGCACGGGAAATTTATTATCATCGATATTCAACGCCTGCCTCCACCTTAGGCGCGTGCCGTCGGCTTGGAAGCACTCAAAGACGGTCCTCATTCCAAAGAAGGGCGACCCTCAGGACCTGGCCAATTGGAGACCACTCGCTCTCGGCGACACAGTGCCCAAACTGTTCGCCGCAATTATCGCGGACAGGGTAACAAGGTTCGTAACCACCGGCAAGAGGATCAGCCCAGCCCAAAAAGGATTCCTGAACTTCGAGGGCTGTTACGAACATAACTTCCTTGTCCAGGAGGCGATAATTGATGCCCGGCGTCGTAACAACGGCGAGCTAGCCATCGCATGGCTCGACCTTACGAACGCCTTTGGATCGGTCCCGCATCATGTCATCAAACGGGCCCTCGCAGGAGCGGGGGTCCCAGAAGAACTTGCCGCTACTATCCAGGACATGAACGCGGGATGCACCACCACGGTCCAAGTCAAGGGTGGATGCACCAGGCCCATCCCACTCATGGCAGGGGTTAAGCAAGGATGCCCTGCCAGCCCAATCCTCTTCAACATCGCCATCAACCCGCTGATCCGGGCGTTGGAGGGATTGGGCTTGGGATACCAGTTGGCCGGCACATCAACACCAGTGCTGGCCTACGCCGACGACCTGGTGCTCATGGCACGGAATGCGGAGGGGCTGCAAACACTACTCAACGCAGCAGCCCTAGAGGCCAAAAAACTCGGCCTCCAATTCAATCCCCGCAAATGTGCCACACTCCACCTGAGACGAAAGGGCAGCAATCGACCCAAGGCGGAAGCTACTACCTTCCAGCTTCAAGGAGCCGCCCTAACCACTCTGAAGGAGGGAGAGGAGTATGTCCACCTGGGAATCCCAACTGGTTTCCAGGTGGAGCAGACTCCATGGCAGAACATCGGCCAAGTGGTTAGGGACGTTCACAAAATCGACGACTCGCTCCTTGCGCCTTGGCAGAAAATGGACGCGCTCAGGACTTTCATCATCCCGAGGCTGGATTTCATCCTTCGAGGTGGGGACGTTGTAAAACAGCCACTGACTGAAGCCGACAAAACCATCAAGAGGTTGGCTAAGCGGTGGCTCCATCTTCCGCAACGTGCCAGTGCGGAGATGGTTTTCGCCCCCACCAGCAAGGGGGGAGCGGGATTGCTCCCCCTCGCAGATATGGTCGACATCCTGACCATTGCCCACGCTTTCAGGATGTTGACCTGTAAGGATGAAAGGGTCGCAAATGTGGCCCGGGAGTCGCTTCGCACAGCCGTGCAAAAGAAGATCAAGCGGCTCCCCAACGAAAAGGACACTGCGGAATATCTTTCCGCATCCCTGGAGGGCGCCTTTGCTCAAGACGCAAATGACGTACCCTCACTGTGGTCCCGTACACGCAACGCAGTGAGGAGGCAGGCGCCCAAACTACACCTAAGATGGCAGTATAGTGACACACTGAAGGAACTGGCCATTATCTGCAGGGGCAACAACAGCAGCCCCGTCACTATACCGCCATCTGCCAGGGATCAAGTCATCCGGAGACTGCGAGCAGCCGTACAGGACCATTACCATCAACGGCTGCTCGCCAAAAAGGACCAAGGAAAAGTCTTCGAGGTGTCCTCCAGATCCAGCTATTCGAATGGGTTTTACCGGGATGGAAAGTTCCTGAGGTTCGCTGATTGGCGTTTTATACACCGTGCCAGGCTCAATGTCCTGCCATTGAATGGAGCCCGGCACTGGGAAGTGGGGAATGATAAGAGATGCAGGAAGTGTGGACATGACAACGAAACTCTTCCCCACGTGCTTTGCCACTGCGGTCCACACGCAGTAGCTCGCCAGATGCGGCACGACAACATCTTGAGCCGCATCGCACGTGCCACCAGGATCAAAGGATCCAAAAAGGTCAACAACCGGGTGGAGGGTGTTCCATCAGCCCTCGCAGCCCTTCGCCCGGATTTGGTGGTACGTGATGAGCAGGCAAGGCACATCACCATCGTGGACGTTACAGTACCCTTCGAGAATCGTAGGGTGGCGCTAGCGGTAGCTCGAGAAGAGAAGCGGACCAAGTACGCTCCGCTAGCGGCCGCCCTACAGGAGCAAGGGTACCGAACCACGGTGGATGCCCTCGTCGTCGGGGCTTTAGGGTCATGGGACCCCGCCAATGAAGTAGTGCTTGCGAAATTGGGAATCACCAAGCACTACGCTAGTTTGATGCGCCGGCTGATCGTGTCTGAGACTATCGCCTGGTCCAGAGACATCTACGTCGAACATGTCTCGGGCCAGCGGCAGTATGAAGCGCGATTGGCCGCAGCGAGGGACAGGGCGTCCTGCCCCAACGGCCATCGGGGAGTGCAGGGTGACAACGTGGGACGCCCAGTGGACGCTGGAGGACAAGCTGGTGGTGGTGGCCAGCAACAACAGCAGCAGCAGCAGTGATTAGTGTCTGTGGTGAAGTGTTGAGTGCAGTGCTGCCAAATAATCATGACGGGCTGTGTGTGTGGTGTGCGGGTATAGTATGTGCACCTAGTTTTACTTACCGACCTGGTGCCTCCTGGCACCGGAAGAAACCTAAAAATAAACAAAATTAATTTATGTTAAGGTGCACATACTTACCCAGTGATATCCAGTGATGGTGGTCCGTGTGATGCCGAGTGGGTGCGTCAAGTAGCCTCGTGCAGGATGTATGTATTTATTTATGTTTATATTGTATGTTTTTGTATGATTCTGTGCGAGGCAGGAGCGATTTTATGTAAATTATGATATGGAAAATATGACTGTGATTTTATGATAAATGAATGCAACGTGCGGTGTGAGTGTGTGAGTCTTTGTGCCTGGATGGATGTTTGGACGTGTGTGTGTGTGAGTGGATGAATGCACGGAATTTATAAATTATTAAAACGCCATGACCAAAGTTTATACTATAATATTATATTGATATTTATTTATTTTTATATACAGGTTAATTCCCCCCTCCACTGACTGTGGTCGTCTGCGTGCAGGCGGCCACTAATAATGATAATGAATTTGGTGGGGGGAATCGTAATGTTTATTATTGAAATATTAAAATATATATTGTTGATTTGCCGGGGTTTCCCGGCTGTAATGTTACCTGTACCTGGGGCGGGCATGTCCGCCCCAGGAAATCTTTTGTTTATTTTGAAAATAAAATGGCATTCAATCTGTTCTTATCAGCTTAATATCTGATACGTATCCCAAAGGGGTACCAGTATATTAAACTGATTTTTGGAAATTGACGATTTTTCGGAGCTTGCTCCAGGATTGTCGCGGGTTGGCCTGGCATTGCATTCGTCAGGATCGGCCCAATTATTTATTTTAACCATAATATACGTCAATTTCCAAGGATCAGTTTAATTCGCGAATTAAAATCCCGCGGAACAGTGCTGCGTTTTGTGATAGTGCCAAAATACGTGTTTGAAGGTTCCCGCCTGGCCGTCGCGCATGCGCAGAAGGATCCTGCGCCAACCAGCCTGCGCAGTAGTGAGTCCACGGTAAGTCGCTTTGCTATTGTCAAATTTTCCCTCCCTCTACTCCTACTCGTCTACCTCCTGTATACGAAAGTATACAGTGCGGATAGACAAGAGACCCCCCACCCCACCCACTTGTCTCGTTACATATTTCCCGTTGTTTTCTTACCCCTCCCCATTGTTTTTCTCGTTTATTGTTTACTGGTGCTTCTAGATTTGTTTTCATAGAACATTCTAGAAGCATTCAGAATTCCCGGAATAAATTCCTCTCCGGTCAATAACATTGCGATTTGCCGTGTTTGACAAATTTTATATATATATATTTTTCAATTTATTTTATTTTATTTTATTTTATTTTATTTTATTTTATTTTTTCTACGCATGCATGCTGTCTCCCCCCTTACAGGATCGAACTGCTGAGCATCGGATTAGATTTTTGTTCATTTATTTATTATATATATTTATTAATTTATTTATTTATTTAAAGACTGATTATAATTGTTGAACAATTTTGCATATCGCCGGCACGTATATATATATTTAATTTTCTTGACATATTCAGGGTGAAGTTGCTTGTGCCATTGACTATTTATTATTTAGTTATTTATTTAATTATTTATTTGATTATTTATTTATTTATTTATTATTTATTCGCTGGCGCGTGAGCTTTTCCGTGAATTTATTTATTTGATGACTGGATGTTTTTATTTCTTCCAGGATTTATATAATTATTGTATATATGTATGTGTATGTGTGTGTGAATTGAATGTGCAGAAATCTGTAAGAGTGTACTGGTGTGTGTGTGAGCTAATCGGCCGAACGTGTACGAGGTCCGATATAATTTGTACAAGCGAGCTCTATGGCGTACGGGATAAGTGCACGTACGTAAGCGTGCACTCGAGGTTCGGCAGTTCGAATCCAGCCACAAGTGTTTTTTTTTTTTTTTTTTACAGAACAGTTGTGGATTTTTCCCAAATTTCAGAGGGGCAGTCCGTCTATTGATCGCGAATTAATTTCTTGTATTTATTTATTTATTTTTCTTTTTCAATTTTTATTTCTTCATCTATTCTATTCTTTTCTTATCTTTTTTCTTTCTTTTCTTCCAATTCTTATATTATTTTATTCGCGTTTTCAATTTATTTATAATTTGACGTCACTTTTATTAATATGGAAGTGACAGTTTTAGTGCCTTTCGACGACGTCTTTCTCTGTCCGGAGTGCTCTGGTCCAAATAGACCATCGACAACTCGGTCCGGTGGACGCTTCAAGGGGATCGGGGAGCTCACCAAGCACTTCAAAAAATTCCACCCGGGGTCAACACAGGTGATCAAGTGCCGGATGTGTGGGTTCGTGGGGAGTGGGGCGTACCCGACCAAATCGGTGAAAGCCCACATCTCACGTGCCCATCCGGAAGGCACCACCTGTGCGGCGACAACAACAGCCCGACCCCGTCGTGCAGCAGTGACTCCCCGGCTTCCTTCCACGTCCACCAGAGTCACCAGGGCCTCCGTGGTGGACGAAAGACGGAGAAGAGCGGGCTGTCTCTCTTCTTCCCCCCCTTCCTCACCCGATGACAGCATTAGTCCGGCGGCCAGGCGGGAACCTGTGCCCACTTCGACATCTCGCGCGATAACACCTGCGCCGCGATCGCCATTACCATTGCAGCCCTCCACAGCAACAACAACAGCTACAACAACAACAACAACGGCAGCAACAACAACAACAACAGCAACAACAACGATAACAACTATTTCACCACAGTGCACCGCCTTGAGGGCGGTGTCCACTGCTACGACGACGACGACCACGACGACCAGCGTGACATCGCCCATTTCGTCGTGGATCGTCACACCACCACCACCACCACCACCTACCAAATCTACACCACCTGCTTCGTCGAGGGAAAGGCAGTCCGTGACCCCTACAACATCCAGGGACATCACTGGGACTGGAGCATCACTCCCACGCAAAATCTTACGCGCATCCCCCCCTACTGGAACAATTAACCATGCCGCTGGGCGATCCAGTGGGGGGGCTGTGCAGGGGAGCGCTCCAGTTGCCAGAGTCGACGCGTCACGGACTGCCCAACGTGGACGACGCGAGAATTTGGTAGCCAGCGTCCAACGAAGCGCATCAAACAACTTAACAGCGAAGAAGATTTCGCCCGCCTCTTCCGTTTCGACGACAGGGGCACAGCGACCTCGGCAGTTACCTACGACATCTAAAGGCACCCTGCCGAGGATCGTAAACATCGAGGTGCCCCTGGTGGCTCTCACACCAACTGCCCTGGCTAACGCGAGGAAACAACTGGCGCGTCTGGAGGCCAGGGCGAGAGCCGCTTCAGCCTCCCCTCCATCTTCTCAGGGGTTGGCTGTACCGATCCCCATGGGATCCAAGCGGAAGAGGAGGCTCCCGATGTCTCCAACAAACGCTCCCCCCACAAAAAAATCATATTCTGGTCCGGCGATAACACCGGGTAGCCCTGAGGACAGGTATGGTAGCTACGCCGCGTGTTGTCGCGGGGGAGCGAATGATGGCACGATGGTGAGGTCGCCGCCTCTGCCCTCAACACCACCAGCATCACCAGCAGAGGCAGTAGTCGTGGTCCATAGGCCACCCACACCCGGGCCTGCAGCATCTGGCAACTCTTCAACCACGTCATCAACCAGTGCTGCAGTGCCCGTGGTGGCCGAAACAACACCTTCGGCAACCACGACTACAACAACATCACGGCCATCACCATCAACAACAACAACAACAACAACAACGGTGCCATCAACAACATCTAGGAGGAGACAGATGAACCCCCAGCCTGCCAAGGAGAATCAGGCTCGCAGCCAGCGTCGTGCTCAGCGGCAGCAAGGCCCACCAGTCACCAATCCAACCACAAACAATGGTGACGGCCTTGCTGCCCGCATCTCCAAGAAATTGGAGAAAAATAAAATCATCGAGCAGGCGCTGGCCATCAACACCACGGACGAGCTTGATGAAACCGCCGAGGCCCTGGCAAGATATTTGAGGAGGATTGCTGGGGCCCGGGGTGCCGCTCCGAGAAGCGGTCCATCCAGGAGCGGTCCCCCCAACAACAACGGCAGGAACAGGGGAATGGGAGCATCGGGCGACGAGCGTCCAACGATTGCTGAGCGAAGTCTCCAGGGCGGTGAAGATGTCGGAGCAACCGCCCCAACGAGGGAAACGCCGAACCTGGTCAGGGAGGCCACACGCCAACAGGCCTCCTACCGAAACAACAGGAGGAGGATGGTCCAGGAAGTGCTGGAGGGCGAAGCTGCGCGCTGCAACATTAGCGTCAGCCGAGTCCAAAGGCACTTCTCCAACATCCACGGAAATCCTCCTCCTTTTTCGTCGCTCAACGACCAGGGAAATTGGCCAGAGTGGTCGTCCGAGGACCTCCGGGAGTCTTTGAGTGCGGAAATAGTCAGGAAAATCGAACCCTCTGAGGTTTCCGCCCGGCTCAAGCGCACCCACAACAGCGCTCCTGGGCCGGACGGAATCACCTACAACCATCTCAGAGAGGCCGACGGCACGGGAACTTTACTATCAACCATTTTCAACGCCTGCCTCCACCTTAGGCGCGTGCCGTCGGCTTGGAAGCACTCAAAGACGGTCCTCATTCCGAAGAAGGGCGACCCTCAGGATCTGGCCAATTGGAGACCACTCGCTCTCGGCGACACAGTGCCCAAACTGTTCGCCGCAATTATCGCGGACAGGGTAACAAGGTTCGTAACCACCGGCAATAGGATCAGCCCAGCCCAAAAAGGATTCCTGAACTTCGAGGGCTGTTACGAGCACAACTTCCTTGTCCAGGAGGCGATAATTGACGCCCGGCGTCGTAATAACGGCGAGCTAGCCATCGCATGGCTCGACCTTACGAACGCCTTTGGATCGGTCCCGCATCATGTTATCAAACGGGCCCTCGCAGGAGCGGGGGTCCCCGGAGATCTTGCCGCCACCATCCAGGACATGAATGCGGGATGCACCACCACGGTCCAAGTCAAGGGTGGATGCACCAGGCCCATCCCACTCATGGCAGGGGTTAAGCAAGGATGCCCTGCCAGCCCAATCCTTTTCAACTTAGCGATCAATCCGCTCATCCGAGCGTTGGAAGGATTGGGCTTGGGATACCAGTTGGCCGGCACACCAACACCAGTGCTGGCCTACGCAGACGACCTGGTGCTCATGGCACGGACTGCGGAGGGGCTGCAGACACTTCTAAACGCAGCAGCCCTGGAGGCCAAAAAACTCGGCCTCCTCTTCAATCCCCGCAAGTGTGCCACTCTCCACCTGCGACGAAAGGGCAGCAATCGTGCCAAGGCGGAAGCAACCACCTTCCAGCTTCAAGGAGCCGCCCTGACCACTCTAAAGGAGGGAGAGGAGTATGTCCACCTGGGAATCCCAACTGGTTTCCAGGTGGAGCAGACTCCATGGCAGAACATCGGCCAAGTGGTTAGGGACGTATACAAAATCGACGACTCGCTCCTTGCGCCTTGGCAGAAAATGGACGCACTCAGGACTTTTATCATCCCGAGGCTGGATTTCATCCTTCGAGGTGGGGATGTTGTAAAACAGCCACTGACTGAAGCCGACAAAACCATCAAGAGGTTGGCTAAGCGGTGGCTCCATCTTCCGCAACGTGCCAGTGCGGAGATGGTTTTCGCCCCCACCAGCAAGGGGGGAGCGGGATTGCTCCCCCTCGCCGATATGGTCGACATCCTGACCACTGCCCACGCTTTCAGGATGTTGACCTGTAAGGATGAGAGGGTCGCAAATGTGGCCCGGGAGTCGCTTCGCACAGCCGTGCAAAAGAAGATCAAGCGGCTCCCCAACGAAAAGGACACTGCGGAATATCTTTCCGCATCCCTGGAGGGCGCCTTTGCTATGCAAACTTGAATAGTGCATATACTCGTACACTAATATTATTTTATTCATTATTTTATTGATAAAGGATAATATTATTGTCCTTTATCATCCTTTGAAAAAAAATATTGAATGATTCTTCTTGAACAAATTTTTTTGTAAACAAAAAAAATGTAGTAATGTTGTGATTTTTTATGGCTACAGAGTATATAATAGTACTCTCGTAAGATAAAAAAAAAAAAAATAAATAAAAGTACAAAAAACAATCTGAAATGTAATAATTATATCATAGTGAATAGTTCAAGAAAAACATATTGTGGAAAAAGGAAAATACCGCAAAAGTGAAACGAATCATAATAGTACAGTAAAATAAATAAATGTCGTACAATATAGTGTTTATAAACACAAAACGCCGGTGACAAATATTATACTTGATTCAATATACTATTTGTTTTTTTTCTTTTCTTTTTTTTTTTTTGTTTAAATGTTGCGAATTACTGGTGAGGAATGAGGAAGTGATGGATAAAAGCGAGACATCATAAATTGCAAATGCTATATAAATGTTAAAGTTATACCAAGAGACAACTGTAATTTGGATAAATTGGATAGATCACAAGGGAAAAATAGTATGCCCTGTATATACGCACAAATGAAGCCTATATATAAAAAGAAATTTCGTAATTTATTTTTCTGTCATATTTTATACTTTTATTTTTGTTTTTTTTTTTATTTTCTTTCATTTTCCTTTCATTTTCTCCCGGATTAATTATGTCTGTTGTTGTCATGGTTCTGTGGTATTTTATTAGCTCATCATAGTTTAACAAAGAAATCGCAATATTTTATGACAATTCTTGACAAAAAAAATTAAATATAATTTTTTCTTATTCATGAAATTTATTTGAAATTTCACCAATCAAAACTTGTATTGTGTGTACAATTTGTACCACGGGCGAATTGAAACTTTTTTTTTTCAACGTATCACATTCAGATTTACAATTTTTTTTTTGATTTTACAATCACGTCAGTGTTAGAAATATTACATCTACTTGCAATTTAATTTATTTATTTATCTGTTTAACGCACGATATCCACACTATTTTACAATCCGCCTTTATTTTTTTTTATTCTCTCATCATTGATTTATAAAAAGCTTCGATAATAGTGTGGTTTTATCGTTTATACTCGTACATGTATCACTCATACGATGTATCCTATGTGTAAAACAAGAAATTTATTCGAAACCCGTTTATCCAGTCATCGTTAAATATTGCAAAAAAAAAAAAAAAAAAAAAAAAAAAAAAAAAAACGAACAAACAAAACAAAAATAATAAAAAAAAATAAATAACGAGTCAAATAATAATTTATTGGCGGCAAAATTGATTTTTTTTTTCTTTCATTTTTATTGTTTTAAACGCCATCAACGATTTATCATTGAACTCACGTAATATCAATTTATTTAAACACGAATATATAATTGAATACTGTAGTTAAATAATACAATTTTTTATTATGTCAATTTTGTTTTTAATGATATTTATACCAACATATTGACAGATATTTCTTCATTGCCAAGAGAAATTGTCCTCGTGGTATTATCATTTATTTATCATGTGTGCATTGAGTAACAACCGCCTTCAAACTTTAATGATCATATTGACCATACATTTACAGCACGTGCGATTTGAAATAACTCGATATATATGCATAGCAAAAACGATGGAGTGTAATATGCGTGATGGCACCTTTAGTAATTTACTAAAGGTAAAGTTCATCCACATTATAAATGTCGAAAAAAATCAATATATTAATAAAAAATAAAAAGAAAGTAGAAAAATGTTTACAAATAATAATTGATTTTCATAACACTATTTAAATAATATTTTTCTTATTTTTCAAATATTATGTGATAAATATATAAATATACATCAATATTATTAATTCATGTAGAATAATTTAAATATCAATCTTGAAACTTTCATCAAATAAATAAAGAGAAAGGTATAGAAAGAAAGATGAGTATGTGACGATACATAGACACGTCACACACACACATACACACACACACGTGTTATGCAGTTCTTTTCGCGTACACTGTATGCAATGATTGTACGTTTCGTTCAGCAAACTCTAATCATAGGTCATATCTCACATTGTGAGAAACCCAAAAATTGGCAAATCCAAGGGTTGATACATCAAATCTGAGAATCATTCATTTTATTTGATAAATCAATAAAACATTGTATAAACAAGAAAAAAAAAATAAATAACAATTATCACCCTACACTGGCCAATTTTAGGATTCACTGATTGACTTTTTTTTTTAATTTTATTTCACTATTTTACTATTTTTTATTTTTTTTTGTGTCAATGTTTCTTGAAAAATGTCAAAAATACGACTGACAGGCTCACGTATATTCATAAAACATTTCATTTATATATTCATTTATTATTAATATATTTTTTTTTTCTGTTTCAGTAATAATTATAAGACAATAATAATTTTATTTATTCTTATTTAAATTGTAACACAGACGTATGATTATTATTTTATAATGTTGGGATGATAGTAAGTGTTTAAATCGGATGAAGTGTGAAAAGTATCGTGCAGTAAATCAACTTGTTTGTGGAGCAGTAACCTCATCGCTTCCTCTCTTTCTCTGTCTTCTCCTCTATTCCCCCCCTACGTCTCCCATAACCCGCAATATATATAGCTCGAGATGATCATGATTACATAACTGGTATAATATAAGTACTCTCACATGTATACAAATATTATATATATAGCCGTTCACCTGTCACCATTTGATTCAATGATATCCGTGCCGTTTTATTTTCAATCTTGCTAAATTATATTGCATATAATTTTTGTTGTGTCAATGAGATTATGCTTGATAAGGTCAACGTGCCTGTGCAATTGGGATGGATGTAATCACCACAAAAAAAAAAAAAAAAAAAATCGAGAATGAGAAAATTATTATTTCTAAGTAATACAATTTTTGTATTCTTTCATTTATTTATTTATTTTTTTTTTTTTGACAGCACTGCAAAAAAAAAATTGTTCGAAAAAATTTTTTGATGTGTAGCTCTTATGTTTCAATATACAATCAATTTCATAACCAATGAACAACCTTCGAATAATGCGAAATTGAATTGGTAGTTTTAAATTAATATCTATCCGATTGCTTAATTTCTATCGTTTAAACTCAACGAATATAAATATATACACGTTTAAATACTTTCTTTGAATATTTGTATTTCATTATTTGCCCGTAGGCCCATCCGGTATGTGTCACAAAAGATCGAGAATATATTTTTTCTTTCAACTTGTAGAATTGAGCTGGTTGAAAAAAAATTCTCACGCCCATCATTTATTCATATATATGACTGGAAAAAAAAAAAAAAAAAAAAAAAAAAAAACAAACAAACATACAAAACATAATAAAACATAATAAAACAAAAACAACAACAAATAAATTGGAAATGAAAAATATAAAAATGTGTAGATATTATTAATATGACAAATGATTAGGAAATAGTATCAAGTTGAGAGTTTCCGGTTGCACTCTTACTCTGAGTCAATTTCTTGTTGACACTATTATTATTTTTATTATTATTCCATTTTGCAAAGTCTATTTCTCATATATATATGACTACAGAGTAGAAAAAACCCGTTGTATATTTTTCTGTCGGTGAAAAAAAAAAATAATAATAATAATAATGAAAAAAATAAAATAAAATGAAATGACCAGCGAAATGTCCGTTATAAACAAACCCTGACTCTTGTCATATATTTATTTATATATGTTTGTATAAGTAAATGATTTATATATAGAGAAAATAGTTAATAGAATAATTCATAAAGTTAAGCAGATAAATATTATGAAAGTATATGTTTTATTATATCGTATCAGCATCTGATAATTATTGAATTAAATAAGATCAATGCAAATAAAAATAAATAATATTATATTTTCTATGTCTTGGGTTTTTTTTTTTATTTTCTTTTTCTTTTTCTTTCAATCTAAAGTCCACCACTTTCGTTACTGTAGATACATGTTACAATGTAAAATATTTAGTTGTATCGCCTTGAGCGAATTAAAATGGTATATCAAGCAAGGAATGGTATAGTCATTTTTCCAGTAATTCGCAACAAAATATCGCACAAGATTATACATCGGCATGGAACAAAGTCTTTCTATGTATATTATAATTCAGCAAATATAGACCTTTTTCCATTATTTTCCGTACGTTTCAGAGTATACACTGCACATATGTTAATAGTTAAATTTATCTTTTTCATCAAATGTAAAAAATTTTTTCGAAACTAAATAATAAAATTAATATTAAATATAATTACGACTTTCATAAAAAATTTAATCAATTGATTTGTTCATGCGTGCATACGTGAGGTGGGGCAATATACGTATAACAAGTATATAAGGAAATATTGTACTGTCTTATATATCCTGGAGGAAATGTTTAGTCTTTATTGAAGGTGCCACCTTAGAGAGTTATAACAGTTAAAGTTCATATAGTCTCTCTTGCGTTTATTTTATTTATTTATTTTTTTTTTTTGTTTTGAAACATAATCGTCACTCACTTACATCGCACACAAATTACGTGGACACAGCAACGTCAACTGGACCATTACAGAGAGACAAGTGCCGGGCCATACAATTACCAGTAAGTATAGAATGGAAAGCAGGAAGTTGAGGACGATGATTCTGTATCTACGAGTTTTTACCTGATAAAAATTCCAAATATCAACTATAATTCTATTTTTTTGTCTTTTCAAACCTCATTGTAAATTTAATTGAAGACATGTAGAAAGATATAAACTCAAGGATAATCTTTATAATTAATTTAATTAAAAATGCGGCGACCAAATGATGATACATAGTGTCATGACATGATGCTCTGTCAAGGTTATAAACACCTATGTAATTAATTGATTTAATTTTAATGTTAGATGGAAACAAAAAAAAAAAAAGATTTTACCATTGAAGTTGATAAATCATTATGATTAATAATTGTAAAGTAGGTGACGAAAAAAAAAAATAATAATAATAAATAAATAAATAAATAAATAAACTATGAAAAAATATAACGTGATAGAAATTTATCTACGTGACTTGAAATGAAATGAGAAAAAAAAGAAAATTATAAATAAATAAATAAATAAATAAATGATGTTGAAAATAAAAATAAAAATGCACAGATATAAACAGACAAATGATGTTGAGGACCAACTTTCTATTTTCATTGAGATACGGAGACAACGCTGTATAGAGCGCAATTTTTACCTTTTATTTACTTATACAGGACACCCCACGATTGGTGCTCATATTTATAAAAAATTTCGTCCGAATGATAAACCAGAAAAACTTTCTTTGACATATACAATGATCTTCCTCATTTACATTATTATTATAGAGAGTGGAAAAAAAAAAAAAAATGAAAAAAAATGAAAAAAATATTTAAATTTTATAGAAAACCTGAACAATATCATACAATATTGAATATTATTATTTTTTTTTTCTTTTTTTTTCCTCTTTCAAATTCTTCAACGAAACTTTTCCATGATGATGAAATATTAAAAATAATTAATATTCCAATACAATAAAAATATAATTCCAATACAAAATGTATATATATATATATATTGAAAAAAAATAAATAAATAAAGATTAATAGGTAATAATATGCAAAGATGAATGCAACATTGTTGTATCACGATGTAATATAAGAAGAATGGAAAGAGGGGAAAGTATTCTCTTCTTATCGCCATCGTCATTTACGAGCTCGTTGGATTATACCGATATTTACCAGCAGCATACAGGGTTGAGTAACCATATGCACGTTATTTTTTTCTTTCGTTCTCTTCTCTTTTTCTTTTTTTTTTTTTTTGTTTTTTTCTTCTTTATATTTAGTGAGACCCTAACGAGCCGCCGCAATTTTACCTTCGACAAGTTAAACAAAAGCCCCACGGTATATTCTCTTGGCACATTTGAAACAAATTTAACCTCTCTTTGCATTTTTTAACTACATGGCATGCAACAACAAGTATATATGTATGTAATTGAAGTTAAAATTACGATATTGAATGGATTGTGCGGTGAATGGGCCTTTAATTAACGAGGCCGGTCCTAAATCGCGTTTACCAACGCAATCGCAATTAATGCACCACGAGTCTACTCAATTGCACATAAGAGGTGCGAATTTGAAATGAAAAAAAAAAAAAAACAACAACAACAACAACAACAACAATAACAAAAAAAATGGAGCAAGGAGAAAATAATCAGAGTAAAAGATATTTATAAAACGATACGAATTAAATTATTGAGATATAAATCAAAAATATAATGAAAATATTCTTAAATATATTTCGAAATAGAATTATTAATTACTATTAAATTCATGTAAATGATGTATTAAATGAATTTTATAATTTAATTATTTTAAAATATAGGATTTTCATCAATATTTCTTGCAATATTTTTATCAATATATTTTTATTTATATTTAAAAATTTGTGATATAACATTTTTTTTTTTTCCTCGTCGATTTGAAGACAGATTTGTATTGAGAGAAAAGAAATAAAAAAAATTTTCAATGGTGAATTTGATCAATGAACTTGAGTAATATCATCGTATATAGATAGTGAAATATTTTGAGACTTTTATATTATAATTGAATTGTTCAATTAAATAATTTTTGATTATTCATTATTCATCAAGTCGAATTGAATAATTATTTTATTATTTGAAATATAAATCTAAATCAAATCCCAAAATCTTGTTTTGCAAATTTGTTTGCGATTGTAAATTTTTTTTTTTTTTTGCAATTTATATTTTTCAAGTTAAAATATTTCATTTGTTTTGTTTATATTAACTTGATAAATTTCTGTTATTTTTTCTTCTCCATTTCACTTTATTTTCTTTGAAATCAACTGCAATGTCATAAAAATAATACACAATAGAATGAACAAGTGCACAATAACTACTTCCATCTCAAGCACTTATTTCTCTATATAGACCCGAGAATTCCTCACATGTCAATGATACAAAACAAAAACAAAAAAACAAAAAAAAAAGGTAAAAAAATATGTATCATACTATGAAATTAAAAAAAATTTAGACTCACCGAGAACGTTGCGATCCTCGAGTGGGCGGTGGTAGAATATTTGTGAAATTGTTATTTGTATTGGCATTCCTGATGCTACGTTGATCAGCGGAAGTTCTTGGTAATCTCGGACTACCAGCTAAGGCAATGCCAATTAAGCAAGCGGCAAGTACCGCTGCTCTCATCTTAAATGTAATTATTCCTTTTGAGTTCACTGATTTAATATAATTATTCAATTGTAATCCAAAATCTGCGCACAATTATGTTCACACTATTTTCAACACTGCGATAAACAAACAAACAAAATATAAATATATACAATTGTTTATTGATATAAATTTTAATTCAATTATAATAAATACTGTGGCACAAATTATTTTACTAATTATAATTGATATGAAAAAAATAACAACAACAACAACAACAACAACAATAATAATAATAATAATAATAATAATAATAATTGTCAAATATTTAAAAAAATAAAAATAAAATAATTTTTATAGGTTCGTTTAGATTTTATATAAAAACAGTATCTATATATAAAATACTGTGACATTGAAATATACGATGAAAAATTATTTTTTAAATTTTTATATTTAATGTGTCAGTTTATATTTATTGTCAAAATCACTGCACTACTGGACAATTCAATTGAGACTACAGAGGATTTTTCTTTTTGTTTTTTTTATTTCTCTTCTCTCAATAGATTTTCACTGGTTTAATCCAATAAAATTAAATTTATTGTTGAAAAACAAAAAACAACAACAACAAAAAAATTTCATCACTCGCTCTCTACTCAAATATCCTGATTATTAATTATTATCATTATTATTATTAATATAATTATCATTATTTTATTATTGTTTTTTTATATCACGGCACAATATGATAAATTATTTCGTACCAAGTGAGCTAAATGAAAATATATATTACATATTCTGTATATATATATATAAAATAACTAGTTTATATATTTTTGTTATTTAATAAATTTTTTTATCACGACTATTATAGATAAAAAAAAAATAATAATAAATAAATAAATAACAATGAATAATAATAGAAAAAAAATAAAAAATAAAAAAAATATTGCCGGGAATTTAAATGTGTATTATAAAGAGCGGATATACATCAACGTCCTTTCGTAGACTCGGTTGTCGGTAAAGTGTTCGAATGTTCACGTTGTCCTCTTGGGTATATTGGCTTGAGTCGTGTTGTATGTTGTGTGGTGCCGCTGCTGTTGCTGCTAGGTACCGAGCAGTGTGGGGTTCTCGAACAATCACGTTGTGAGCGCGCACGCGTTCATAATATAAGGTGCCTTTACTTCTTCGTATGTTCCAAGCTGCTGCCATGACCATCGCTACCACCCTACCAGCTATATCAGCATATGGCCACAACACGATTACGCGGCCACGCGTATTCAGTCAACTAAAACTTTACTTTCACGTTGAAACCACTATGATCGGTATTATGTGATTGTAGAGCAAGAGACCGCACAAAAGCAAAGACCTCATCCATCACCGAGTTATGTATTTATATTGATGTTCGATGAAACGTGTCATAACTTGAATCAAATTCTGCTACCTGTACATACTGAAATGGAAGTTGAAAAAAAAAAAAAAAAAAAATAAATAAATATTAAAAACGTGCAAGTATTTAAGATCAAGAAAGAGATGAATTTTATTGAGTATTTTATATTATCAAGATAAAACTGAACTTGAACTTCCTGGTACGTGATAATTCTCGTCGCAAGTACCTAGTATATATGTATTAATGGTAATGTTTTTTATATATTTATTCATTTATTTATTTATTTATTTATCTATTTAGTTATGGAATTTTTTGTTTTTTTTTAGTTCGATATGGAATTGAAAGTCAAGTTGAGATTAGAAATTTATCATGTATTTTTATATTTATATTTCATTGCGGATATATGATGACTAAATTTTTATTTAATATTTCTATCAATGTATACGATGAAAATAAACGTAAAAGTTAATAAATAAAAAATAAAAAAATAAAAAGAACAAAAAAAAAAGAAGTGATATACGTTTTTACAGCCGCATAATTGTACCGCTTCAAGTTGAAAACATTTTTTACTATTACTATTTTCATTTTAAATTTACTGGGTCACATTTTATTAACCTCTTTTTTTTTTTAATCTATTCTATGAATACTTCATATAATAAAAATTTACCCTCTCTCCTCTTGTACCATCATAGATACGTATTCCAGTACAGATTCAATCAATGGATTTTTTTTTTTTTTTTTTCCTGTCTTTTTATCTAAACTCAAAGATAATGAGAAAAATAAAACCACAACACATTTTGTCTTTTTCATTGGAGTGAAAATGAAAAGAACATTAAAATTTTTATTATAGTTCATTCACTCAAAACAAATTATTCTTTATTTTTATTTAGAATATTCTTAGAACATATTTGTGTATGTGATAAAAAAAATTTCTACTCTCAACAAAAAATTTTTAATTATAAAATTTTAATCATTGAATATTTTGAAAAAAAAAAAAAAACAAACAAACAAACAAATAAAATTTCAATATATAAATATAACTGAGGACAGACGAAAGAAACAATAAAAAGGACACAGATGTGAGTGAATCGCTTAATTATTGAATGTCGATTGTAAAATTGCAAATCACAATAATATACAATACAGATTTACGCGTGAATCGATTTACTCGTGAAGGTTCACTCGTGATCAGGTAATAAAAGCATCAGCCCGTGTTGGCCTTTACCTACTACTCAATATACTGATAGATAAATAAATATTGTAAATATATATACATTCACCTTTATTATTCTTCTTCATGATTTGTTCAAGTGCCGCTTCCTCCACCGCGTCTATGTACTGCAGTAGTGCACTGACTGCACAACATTCATTGAGTGGCTCGAGGTCATGATCACTTGATTTACTTCCATGACTAAGCGTTTGTTCACATGTGTCTTCAGTCTTTTATTATTATTTTTTTTCTCTTCTTTTTATTATTATTTCCAAATCTATCAAATTATTCGTATTACAAATTAAATTGAGAATAAAACGAGATGATACTCTAATAATTATTACTGCAACTAACCGCGTGATTAGATAACAAACCAAGTGAATCAATGAGAGCGTAAATATTAGAAACTAATTTATATATATATATATATATATATATATATATATAATACAATAGTGCATGACGAAAATTTAATGGCAAAAAATAAAATTGTAGTTCAATAAAATCCGACACTATCATTATTTATATTCCAATACTATTCATAATTATTTTATTGTCATATACATATATTTATACAATCAATTGTGATTGTGAGAACACGATGTGTTTTTTACAATATATTGTTTATATGTAAATATGTTATTGTTGATATACGCCAATGTAGGTATATCACATCAGATGATTCTGGGCATGAAATCCTAACATTCATTACACACTTTATAGTTACTATAAATTTTTACGCGTTCATTGGTTGGAATAAGAATAGAAGCACAAAAGAGAGAGCGAGAAAATTCAAGCCGCAATGGTGTTGTAATTTTCTCTTGCACCCACACATCATGGAATTTATGTTTTTACTATTCTGTATGCACAACACGATATATACTCATCACTAAATGATTGTTGACTCATTTTTTTTTGTTGTTCTTTCATTTTTCTGTACACTTTGCTTATGATTTTTATAGCTATATCAACATTAAAATACGTAAAATAATAATTTATAGAATAATTTTTATTTTACATTACAATCGAAACAAATTTTTATTTGTTTATTTATATAATTTTTTTTTGTTGGACCCTCATATGTATTGTACATGGATATCGTGTGAATTCATATATGAGGAATTGTGTACCAGTCATGAGAAAAAAAATAAGATATATGATAGAAAATTCTTTCAGCTGCAATGTGAACAATCTGATCACGACAATGAGAATATTTTATGTATATATATATAAACAATTGTTACTTATGTAATCTTCTCGCGTGAGTATTATCGTGTTTGCAAGACGAATAACACATACTCGTTGTCTATATACGTATTTATTCATAGAAGTGTGAAAGAGATGAAGAATTAAATAGTACCGCCTTTTAAACACAACTTTTATGAGTTTATGTCAGGTGAAAATGTCGTGGTGAAGTCGTAAATGCGACGAGTGAATGTTGTGTCATGGAGTTTGATTTTTCGATACTTGTCCAATTTTTTTTTTTTTTTTTTTTTTTTCTTATTTTCTCTAAATGTATATATGTATATATTTATTTA
The DNA here is from genome assembly GCA_963920625.1 of Dinocampus coccinellae. NCBI lineage: Eukaryota > Metazoa > Arthropoda > Insecta > Hymenoptera > Braconidae > Dinocampus > Dinocampus coccinellae. The sequence goes on along the minus strand of OY987185.1, from coordinate 5,598,724 downwards.
TTTGTTTTCTTTTCCGCCTTTTATAATGTACTTTTTTTTATTTAAACATTAAAATAATGAATATGTTCTAGATTTCAACACGGCATTAATGTGAATGTATATAAAAAAAAAATATGATAAAAAAAAAATTTAATTTGATTTAAATCGATTTATTGATTGTGAATGTGAAAGTCTGAAAAATAGGAAATATATAAATAATCAAATTGAATTATATATGATTTTTCATATTAATTTGATAATTACCAAATAATTTGACCTTTGATTAATTTATAGAGTTATAAAATAATTATATAATGATGAATTTTTTTTTTTTTTTCATCGCAATAATGAGAATTGAATAATTTTTTATTTTTATTTATATTCGTTTTTTCTTTCTTTCTTTTTTTGTTTTTATTTGCTGCATCAATGAAATAAATGTTGAGTATTTGTATCTGAAAATTATTGAAGCATATCGAGATCATGGATATTTATTGAGGAGAACAAGAAATTATTTATATATTTTTACATAATGAATATAAATTAAAATTATTAAATGATTATTCATTGCGAACTCTACTGGGTCAATGAATATACCACAATTATTCTTGAATATTCTTAAGATGAAAGAACATAAGTTAAGTGATATGATAAATATATCAATGATGTATGCCATTGCCTTGAATGGAAATAAAATATAATGCCAGTAAATAAAACGTGACATATAATTCACATCTTTTTTATTTTTTCACCAATTGAAATAAATATCAATTATATTCTCCAATAATAAATGCAATACCACAAAAACAATTATATAGTATTTGCAAAACCAAAATTCTAATTTAACATTTCTATTTATTTCATTAATTTTATTATCATTTAAGATAATTTTTCTTTCTTGGTAAAACAAAAGATAATATCAATATACAATAATTTTCTTCTGAATTTTTCAATTAAAAATTGCATCAGCCACTTCCACACAATGTACATAAATAATTTTACTTTTCTTTATAAATTTCTATACATTTAAAATTAAAAGTCTCAATTATATTCATAATAGGCATTTATTTATATTTATTTCATATACCATCAAATTGTTTATAACGTTGGGTGATTAATTTTTTTTCATTTAATTATAAACAAGTGGTATTTTAATATATCTGGAAATACATTTATGTATATGACAATAAATCATTTCGATTATACAATCGTGTACACATTTATGACTGAAGAAAATCAGATCGTGCTGGTATGTCCAAGGTAGACTTTTACATAAACAATCAATATTACATTACATATCGCACGGGTATGACTTTCAAGGCGCTACATCAATGCGTAATTATATAGATGTGTGTTTATTTGTGTGGTTACTGCCGTTAGTTTGCACCTACGCATAATGAATAAGAAAAAGAGAGTGATGATTTGACACGAGGTCAGGCCATTCTTGTACGAATTGTGTAGCAAGAAAATATTCATTAAAAGTACGAGGTAAAAGCGAAGCGCCGAATTCATTTCAATGAGAATATCGATTTCATTTATATTGTGATTAAAAAAAAAAAAAATGATCGTAATAAAATATTGTGAAAATAAAAAAAATTTCCTGTGTAAAAAAATTTTTTTTCCTTTTTTTTTTTTACTTTATAAATATAATAAATACGCGAATTATTGCCTGTGAAGGTACCACGAAAAATAAATCTCAATTCACCGGATATAAAATTTTTTGTCTTTGTGCAAAGTTTATAGCAGTGGCTGTATCGTAGCACTAATTGGAGAAACAATTATTGGTTAACTCTACATTCTAACAGGCATTTTATTTTATACATGTTATATCTATATGTTGCGACTATAACAACTAAATGCCTGAAGCAATAATTGTAATTTAAATCGTGGCCCGTGGCTAATTTACGGCAATATATTTTATGATACACATTATTTACCTTCAATTTACATTATGCGGAAACGAAAAATAATGCTATTTATATAAACTCAAATTAACCAGCGATTATTATAAATAATTATTGGCAATAAAATAACAGTCAATTTTCGTCAATTATTTAAAAATTTTTCATATAGATTTTTGTAGAGAAAAAAAATTTTTTATTTTCTAATGTCCCCATGAAAAACTTTCACATATTCGTATATATACAAAAGGGCTCAAGTAATTGTCGATAATAAAATACGGACAAGCGCTTTTTATTGCAATGAGAATGCCACAAATTTTGTCATATGCTTTTTTCAGATTAACATTAGAAATTTTTATGTACAAAGTTGGCTCAAAAGTCACATTACACAGAAATAATAAAAAAAAGAAAAAAAAAAAATATTATTCTGCCTCATTTCATCAAAAACTTTCAACGGTGAATTCATTTTACGTTATCCTTAAAAATTATTTAGTTGTTGAAAAACAATAGAATGATAATAGTTTAAAAAATCATGCACATGCATCAATCAGAAATTTAAATTAAATGAACAAATTACAAGTTGCAAAAGAAACCACGCGTCAATTGGTTAGAGCACGTATTTGCAGCAAGTTGCTAATTAAGAGTAAATAATTAAAGCAATATTAGTAATTGACCTAGAAAATTTAAAAAAACAACAAAAAATAAAACTGGACTTTAATGAGTGATAAACGACAGAGACAGTGCAATACTAACTCGAATCTGACTTTCTATCTCCAACAATTCAGTCACACTCAACTTTCCACCAACACTCACACACATTACTATTCTTATTGGATTGACCTGTATATATTTGACCTTTAAGAAAAACCGAAAATTTGAATAAAAAAATTTTTTTATATAAAAATATGTACGCATCATGTATCATATATTACACAATATTTTCACCGTGGCATTTTTTCTGAAGCAGGTGAAACAAGAGAAAAAAAAAATTGAGTCATGAAAGAAATTCAAAATTATAAACAAATTTGATTTTTTTTTATTTAATGTTGCACTTCATCTCTATCCACTTTATTTTTGTTTATTAACAATTAATGGTTGTGTCATATTTTATAAAGTGTATAGGCGCACAACTTTAATTCGATATACAAAATAATATTGTCTCTTTATGTCTTTTTATATAGAATAATAAAAAAAGAAGAGAAAAAAAAGGAAGCTAAAATCATTTATGATTGGTGTTCCGAGTTTCATGATAACGGCCACAAGTAATTTATTGATTATTCAAATCAATCAATAATAAGGCCTTCGTGGATTATTCTAAAAAAGAAAAAATTATAATATTAAAACATTAATGAAAAATACGTGAAAGTAAATTTTTTTCTTCTTTTTCATTAATTTACCAACGGATTTGGTCTAAATCTATATGCCAGCATCATTCTTTTTCTGTAAGCGTCAAATTCGTCATCGTCACGTGATATACCATCGGGTCTCTCTGAGCCCAGGCCTGAACTATCAAGTCTACTCGTTGCTCTAAGAAAACAAAAATGAATTATTATTTATCTTTTTTTTTTTTTTTTTAATTTGAATATTGAATTTTCATACTTATTAACTGGTTCTACACGACCACTGCCTTCGCTCCCAAGCCCCTGTCCTTCACTCCATCCAAGCTTTTGTAACATTTGAAAACCTAAAAAGAAGAAAAATCATCTTTAATTCTCGACATTCTCCTCATTTATCTTCAATTCTAATTCCAATGAATAATAATTTCTCTTTACCTATATTATCTTCTTTGAGTTTATACTCTTTGTAATCACTAAGATCCGGTTCTTTTCCTTGCTTCAATGCATTATATTGTTCCATAAATTTTTTGAGCTCATCAGGAGGCAAAAAATCGCCAATGTGATGTTTTCCTTCAGCTTGTGCTGTCAATTCTTCAGCCCACATCTGTGTTGCTTCCATTTCCGCCGATCTTATCTTATGTTCCCATGTGCCACCTTCCACCTCCTCATCACTGTCATACTCATATTTATGTTTACCTTGTGACTCCAGGCGCTTCACTTCTTCACGTTTCTTCAATAAATTTTGATACAATAAATTAATCTGTTAACAAAAAAAACAAAAAAAAAAAAAAAAAAAAACATTAAATTGATTCAATCAAATATTTCCAAATTTTTTCTAATTATTTGCAAATTAAAATACAAACTTTATAGTGATCCTCAGCTTTTTTCCATTGTTCTTCACTGAGATCTAGAGTTCCAAATGTCTGTCGGGCATATTGAATCAATGCCGGATCATTACGCGATATTTTAGTCAACATGGGATTTTTTACTTTGGTATTCTGTGTTTTTGGAGACATTATAACAGGATTTTGACCCAATTTCCCCGGTATATTAATACCTGATTGTCGACTTTGCGAAGTTAAACCTGACAATCCCGAAATATTCATCGATGTAATAGGAATCTGATTATCGGGTTCACTCCATCGACTGCGCCTTTTACGTTTACGTTCCTCTTTGCTATCATCCTTGATACTCTCTAGTAAAATTAAATGACAGAAAAAATTAAAAAAATCAATTCATTTATTTATTAATTTAATGTCTAATAATTCTGGAATATACTGAACTAAATCTATTTGAAGCACTCACAGTAATCATTGAAAATCCGATTAAAACATAAGATTTTATTTATTTTTTTATATTATTAAAATTCTTACCAATTTGCAATATATTTTTTTGTGTTGTTTTATCGATATCGTCATTATCACTGAGTGCTTCCTCTGGACAATACGGTTCTGCCCCACTGCTGCGTTTGGTCACACTGTGATTGCTTGATTTTTCAATTTTCTCAGCACGAAATTTGGCCACCAATCCTCTGTACTGCACGTACGCTGCACTTTGCTTTTGGTGCAGAAACCTTGATTAAAACAATACTTAAAACTCTGTCAGGTAAGATTTTACGCCTAATACGTACGAAATTAGCGAATTTTTCAATGAATTAAATTTCAATTAAGAATATAATATTAATTCAAAAATTATAAATTTTTTTTTTTGCTTTTCATTATTCTATGTTTAAATATAGAAAAAATAAAATGAGCTAATTGGCATCTTATATTATGTATGAATAAACGATTAATAGCCATACAAAAGTGCTATTTATATATATTAGTCCAATTCGAGGTTAAAATGTTAATTTCCACTTATTTCAAAATTAAATAGACATTTTTTTATTTTTTCGAATAGATAAATAATCCGAAAATTGTATCTTTATATTACATTAAATTTGTATGCTCTCTACTATTTTAACCAATCGACAAATCAATAGATAGCTTGATTGAGATGTACAATTTATATTGATATATAAAATGATTTCATATTCATTGAAATGTCCGAAGGCCAATATCAAAACTATAAATTGTACTTTTTCATAGAATAATATATATATTTTCTCAAAGATATGACTAGATTATTTTGACTTGTTGATAGGACAAAAATATATTTGAACGTTTATTGAAATTTTGAAATGCAATAAAAGCTGAGAATAATAAGATTAGCTGAAAATATATAAAAAATAATTTTAACAAATGTTAAAATAACCTATCATCTGGTTTAGACATATGAAAAATGTTTGCATGCGAACTTTATCCACAGACTCTGTCTCTAATTGCATTAATCAGATGAAGACTGTATGACTTATATAATACCATCGCTATTACTGTGTTTCACTAAAAATAATTGGACAGAAAAAAAAAAAAAAAAAAAAAAAAAAAAAAAGTTTTTTTCAATCTTTGGAGATATTATGTGTACGAACCAAATGATAAAGTAGTATCATTAAAAGCCTTGTACATCAACATAACATTAATTGAATTGCATTAACATGGGAAAGTGGAAAAAAACAAACTTTTCTTGGCACGTAAAGTAGAAGCTCATAATAAATATAATTCTATGTGTGGCTACTAGTATATAACTTTAACTGCATTTATAGGTGCAAATATCTAAAATAGCACGAAACTTGGACAATAGGATAAAAATATTTTTCATGCTATAATGTGAAAATAAAAAAAAAAACAAGGAGTCAGTGAGGACAGTAGTTACCATAGCTTAGGATCTTGGGCATTCTTCTCGCGTACTTCTTGTTCAATAGCGTCACCACAATCTGCAACGATGCGTGCCAATTGTTCAGCCTCAACTGGACAACTGTAACCTGAACATAAAAAAAAATAATAATTGTCATAAATTAAATTACATCTTTATACATAGATTGAAAATATTAATTCCCAACAATTTAACAATAATATATTTTTTATTTTTTTCAATTCACCTGGAAGATGATCCGCCGTGGTGGATAAACTGGACGGCGGTGGTCTTACTGGTGGTGGTATTTGAACATTAGCTCGTGTTACCGACATTTGCACTTGATTTTGAATTGGATAAGTTGTCGGCAGTAGATGCGTCGATGATGACTGTGCCGTTTGTTGTAGTACTGATGCTGATGCTGATGCTGCTGATGATGATGATGATGATGATGCCGAAGATGATACTGATGATGTTGATGACGATTGTGATTGTTGTTGCGGTGGTGGTACAGAATTTTGTATTATTGGTGGTGGAACATTTGGAGGTGGAATATTTAAATTTGGAGGTGGTATAGAATTAATCGTTGATGTTACAACTGTGTGTACATTTGGGGGTGGAGTTGACATAATCATCGGCGGTGGCATTGCCGTTTGTGGTGGTGGTACATTTGCAACTGTAACAACTATTGCTTGTGTTGCATTTATTTGTAGCATATTTAATGGCATTTGTGATATTGGAGGTAGTAAATTTGGTGGTGGTCGTACATTCGGTGGTGGAATATTGGGTGGTTGTAAATTGTTTAATTGTGGAATATTGCACTGAGATGGAGGTGGTGGTGGCGGTGGTGGTGGAAGAATATGTTGTTGTGATTGCATTGTCATTGTTGGTGGTGGAATATTTGTGTTTATTGGAGGCGGTGGTGGTGGCCGTATCATATGTGGTGGTGGCAATGACATGCGTGTATTATTTTGATGATTATCAATTGACAAATAATTATCATTTTTGATAGTTTGTACACCGCTATGATGTATACTCTGATTCGTATGATTTGACCGAGGCATATTCGGAGGCAGATTGCGTATATTTGGCGGTGGTATACTGGTTAACTGTATCATAGGTTGTGATATAAGAGATGGAATGGTAGATGATGAAGTTGTGGTGGACGAAGAAGATGAAGTGGATGATGATAAAGCAATTGGTTGAGATGGAGATTGTAAACAGGACTGTTGATGATTGAATTGTGATCTTGGACCATTTGATGATGTATGGTATCGTCTTGTATCAGCTGGACTCGGAGACGATCTGTGGCGAGGTGGCGATGGACTTGATGATGAACTGCGTCTTCTCTCTGAATTTCTACCGCTCCATCTTGATTCGTTTCTTCGCCGTTCTCTTCGACAATCCCAATCACGATTTTTTTCACTATTCCATCGTCGATCTCTCGAAGAATTATTATCGTAATTTCTATCATTACGATCGTCTTTATTACGTTCATCTTTTTTTATATCATCGTTTATAGTTTTATTTATTTGTGCTGGTAATGATGATGATAATGATAATGATGATGGTGAGGATGAGGATGATGATGATGACGATGATGGTGATAATGATGATGATGATAACGATGATGATGTTGTTGTTGTCGTTGTCGTTATCGTTGTCGTTGTTGTTGTTGTTGTTGTTGTTGTTGTTGTTGTTGTTGCTGACGATGGTGATGTGGAGGATGATATTAATGATGATTCTTGTTGCTGCTTATTAGAAATTTTATTGTTTGATATTTTTTTGAATTGGTCCAAAAAACTGCCATCATTTGCAAATAAATTCACTGTCGGCACAGACGTTGGCTTCTCTTCTTCTTTCCTATAAATAAACATATGCAATCTGTTTGACCTCCATTTCAATGTAGAACAAATGTAGAACAAAACCATTTAGGTAATGCACTATAAAATATCACTTGCATGCAGAATTATAAACGTATAAGATAACTTCAGAAAATTGTACGAATGTTGCAATGTAATTTTCTATCTGCGCGGTATAATTTTCATATTTGTACTTTAATCCAACGCATCATGAATAAATATATCATATCAAGTAGGCCTAACATTGTGTGGAATAAAAATTTACATATTTATACGTATATATATACACATATAAATATGTAAATTTTTATACATATATATATATATATACATACTTTTGAGGCAGAGACAATAAAAAAAAAATAATAAGATGATTAATAATTATTCAACAATTATTTCGAAGTAAAACAATGATGAATCAACGATAAATTTAGAAAATGAATACCACACGTATACATATACATGAGCCACAGTATTGTGCGAGAAAAGAAAAAAAAAAAAAAAAGCCAATGTGAATAATTAAATTAATGATTTGGAATAACTTACTTGACTGTAGAAATAGGTTTGGTAACTGCACCAACGTTAGTGTTGTGAGTTGTCGTACTTTTTTTCACATTTTCAACTGCCTGTTTGGCTTTCATTTCTTGCATTTTTGCTTGTATTTCCAATTTTTTCTGTTGAATAATTTGTTCTTGTTTAGACATTTGTGCAAAACGTTCATTTCGCGATGTTTTTGAGACAAATGGATCAGAGCCCTTGATACCGCGATACGCCATGTTTACTGTTTCGTCTACCAACCGACTATGGCAAATGGTGGTGTGACTGTCACACTGTCTCGTTAAATCAACTTCATCGATGCGTTTACAACACCACTACGTTTTCAAAAATATTTGGTGTAGTAACATTGGATGGTTGTTTGCTGGTCGATGATGAAAAGAAATTTGAAATAAGTTGAGCGTCACTGAGCGCATGGAACCGGCAACCGCCTGCGCGCTTGTATCCCGTCTATCTAAAATACGTATAATCCTACCTACCTACATTATATTATTTTTTTTCCAGTCATGTGATTGTTACGCATGCGCAGTGGTAGACGCGCGTACAACGTGAGACCAATGGTGCAGGTGTACGGCAAAAATAATTTATTAATGTAAATATCTTTCCTTTCTCACTTTCTATTGTCGTACGCGTTTAAATTGAATCTTTTTTTGTTTTTTTTTTATTTCGTCACAACTGAAACTTATTCAGTTTGAATTACATCGATCAATAATAAGAAAGAGAATATATTTTTATCACGATAAAATTTACATTTGTCCATGTCGACATGTGAGTTAAAAAAATTGGCGCGAAACTAATATTTAAATAATTATACGTCGCATGGAAATTAATACTGTTGAATCGATATTAAATAAACGCTATTGGCAACAATCTCAAATAAATATATACTCAGTTATTCTTTATTGAATTAATATCAAGTTAAATTTTATTTAAAGTATAAATATAAATTGCAATTTGATTATGGAATGTGAAGTGGCAATTTCACGTATTTGTGCAATTTTCGATGCATTATCAATAAAAATAAAAGAATTGATTAAAGAAAGTAGCGATACAGTGAATATTACTGTGGATAAATATGATAACAGTTGCAGTGCTATGTGGAATTTAATAAAAATACTAGATTGTTTCAGAGATGTTGTGAAAAAGCGAATACGGACATCACCAACGTTGGAACGTGAGCGCGCATCCAATTTAGCGAATGCTCTTGTGAATGAAAAAAAAGCTCGAGTGGAGGCTGAGTGTAAGCTCAAGGCAATCAATATTTTGTCAAGGATAACAAATGGCACAGTTGCCTAATATATTTATTATTTTGTATACCTTTGTTTGATCATTAAATTGTTTCAGCATTGTGGAATTTACGAAAATCGGAAGGCGTAATACACCAGAATTACGTCAATGATATAAAAATCCAAATTGCTGAAGAAAAATTACAATTAGATGAAATTAAAAAAAATCACGAGCAAGAAATCACCAAAAAAATGTTGGTTTATTTTTATAATTTTTTTCTTTTATATTATACAAATTTTTTTATTCAATTTTTTTATTTTTTATTTTATTAATTTTTTTTTTGTTTAATTTTTTTTTTTTAGAAATGAATCAAAATGTGTTATGGAAAAAATTGTTGAGGAAACGTTGGAGAAAGAGGGGAAATTGAGGACCGAAATAGAATTGAAAAAACTTGAGTTTGAGAATATTTGTAATGTAAATTTGAAAGATGAAAAGGAACTCTATAGCACACGGTGAATAGATGAAAATTAATTCACAATATACTGTGATACAGATTAATTTTAAGAAAAATCATTACAGAAAAAAGGCTGAATATGAATATCTTCAAGTATTATCGATGTACGATAAAAATGTGGGTGGATTATATCGAACAATGGAATCTCTAACAGTGGAATCCAATTTATTAAATACAAATTTGGAAATTTGTCAGGTATTGCTAAACTCCTTTCAAAACTGAAAATAATAGAATAAAAATTATACAAGTATATTTTTATACCACACATAATTAATTTTTTTTTTTTTTTTTTTTTTTATCAACAGAAAAAATTAATTATTCAAGAAAATATATACGAGTCTTTGAAAAATGAAAAAGAATTAAAAATTCAAATGATATTTACTGAAAATTTAAATAAATTCCAACGCAATCGTGCGGCAAAAATAATCCAAAAAGCTTGGCGAAGATATTTAGAACGATTACTATTGCGAAAGAAAAAAAAATCAAAAAAGAAAAAATAATTAGATATATAACAAACAAACAAAAAAATGGATGAAAAAAAAAATAATAATAATAAAATTTTCTTTACACGTGTAACGCATATTTAATATATATATTCCTGCGTACATTTTCTATTTATAAATAATCCACGAGTGAATTATTCGGTATAGAAATACACATGTATAATACCATATTTCATTTGACATAATGAAATTTCAAATAAAATTCCTTCATCAACAAAGATGCCATCGAACATAATTTATTTGTTCATCTTTTTCTGTCTTGTTCCCACAACTTTCCTCTCATCATTCATCAAACTAAATTTCATCAGAAATGAAAAAAAAAAAAAAAAAAAAATCAAATAATAAAGTGACATTTTTCCCCGATTAATTTTTCTGCATTCATCAATTTACGTAATTAATCCGCTGTACATTTGAAAATATATTCAAACAAAATCCTACAGTAATATAGACCAACAAGTGAACTCGTGTTATTCGCTATCACCAAAAGTTTCTCCATGTAAATATAAAAATACTGAGGCAAGTCACTTTCGCTAAATTTATATGACTCACGTGTTAATACCAAAATGACATACACCACTATGATTTTAACCCTTCAATGTGTAGGTGGTATAAGAATGTGGAATACATCAGGCGCATGCCCATAAAATAATTGTTGTAGAGGGGTGAGTGATATTCATTCGGGCAAGCCAGGCACGAAGCGGCCGATCATTACGAAGTATCCGGGTCGCCGGGCGTTCGTCTCAACAAATAACCAACAATATATATATATATATATATGTATATGCGTGCGTGGATGTGTGTGGATGTATGTATATATATTACATTGACTTGTATTGCGCGTTATTTTCTATTTTCCCTCGCTTTATTTCTAATATTTGATTTTACTCACTCTCTCTACCTACTATTTTTCCCTCATGTAAAATTCCACTCAGTCACAATTCCACTATGTACACAATACATTGCAGTCAGTATTAATACTTGCAGTATTTCCATTTTACCATTGATATATGTAAATATATCACATGCTCGTGGGACTGATTGAGCGACTTTGTTGACACTACATGACAGTCTTAAGATGCATTTGACATTAAACAGTTAATTCCAGTGTTTACTGTCATTAGACGAGACCGGCTTCGTTAAATTGTCGTTCGCGTTGTGGAGTGATTATATTAAAGTGAATGATCACAACAGCTGAAAGAAAGAGAAAAAGGGAATGAGTGTGAGAATAAACGTGAGAGAGAAATGGATAAATAGAAAAAATGAGAAAATGAGAGTGAGGGAGTGAAAGACGAGAAATGAGAAAAGGAAATGTGTATTATGTGTGTATGTGTGTATATATATGATGAGTGAAGCTGTCACATCGGTCTTTAATTTTATTTTTATTCCAGCTTTTACTTATTTTTCTTCTATTTTACTATTTATTTTTTTCCGAAAATTGATTTATACATGTATATTTTTTTATTTTATTCTCACTGTCACGTTGATCATGTGCCACCTGTAGCTGACGTATCTTCACTTACATCACTCGCTCTATTACATATATGTATATATTTACTCTCTTATTTCATTATTTATTTATATGTACACTAGAAAAAAAATAGTTTCTAATTGCTAATGTATCTATTATAATTGTTGTATTTTTTTTCATTTTTTTTTTTTTTTTTTTTCGCGAATTCTCCAGCTGAAGATATTTTATATAAGAAGATAATTTATGTGTGTCACAAATTTCAAGAACACGATATTAAAATGTGAATTTGTGTGGATTATTACAGTAAAAGTGACAAGGAGTTGAACAAAAAAAAAAAAAGAACAAAAAAAAAAAATTGTAATCAAATTTTTTGTATTGAATATTTTCAAATAGTTATATAAAAATGCCATTGACATTTCAATCGCCAACAATGGAGAGTCACGAAAAAAAATTGATGATAGGCACGTTGGAAGAGAGAAAAGAGGCTTTTAAGGAAGATACCGAACTCATGAGGGAGACTACAAAATTCGTCATTGACGTCATTGAAACAGCCACAATTGAGGCAAATAAGAGAAAATCACTAAATCAAGTTAGTAAATAAATATGAATATAAATATTTATACTACTTTCAATACATTCCTGTGTCAATTTACTATTTAATATATTATCCAAAAATAATTTATGCATGTCTATGTTTTTTTTTTTTTTTTTATTCATCTATATTCAAATTATTTGTATCAATTAAATTTTATAAGTAAAAATTAAATGTAAATTAAATTTTTAATCGTCTTAATTTAAAATATAAAAATGACATTGAAAGATTTATAAATTTATTTTTATTTTTTTCTTCTCTTTATCGACATCATAATATTTTTTTTGTTTCAGAACGAGAGTGTAACCGAAGGTAATTTACTCTAACATTGAACATTCATAGAATAAAAGCGATTGTAATTTAACTAAACCATATACTTAGCCAGTAGATAAAACATAGTGAATATTGAAAAATTAAAAAAAAAAAACTTCCATCGTAATTTTTTTAATATTTAATATAATTCTTCATACATTTTACTTAGACATGAGAAAAAAAAAAGAAAAAAAACGCAAAATAGACATTTGTAATAATGTTTACTGGCTGCTTATTTATTCATTAAAAAAAAAAAGAAAAAAAAAAATTCAATTCAAATGTTGCGCAGGCAATAGATTGAGGGATGGCGATATCATCAGTGGGTGGAACAACCGTGCCCGTGGCTTCTGCAATCGGATATTCAACGCACTCTGTCCGTGCTTCACCAACAATGGTAAAATAGTAGAGACTTATTGAAAGCGTCCATATATATGATAAAAAAAAAAAAAATAATAATAATGAATAAAGTTATATAAAAATTTAAAAAAATACAAATGAAACGAATAAAAATGATAAAGATAATGAGAAAAAAAAATGAAAAAAAAATCATTTTTATACAAGAATAAAAATTGTTTAATATCACAATTCACAAAGAATTATATTTATACACGTAAAAATATAAATAAATTATTTGAGTATGTGTATAAATATATATATGTAAAACTGCCAAATGGAATGCTCTCCATCTCGCAATCTGCCTGTAGTTTTTGCATTATGTCAAATTATTGTATGCAATCAATCACACACATCTAGATATTAATTTTCATTATGAATTCATCAAGTTGATTATATGAACATGGTAAAAAAAATAATAATGTAACAGTAATACTAATATTATCATGCGCTTTCATGCTATGCTATCTTAAATTAATCGTATAGATATTTATGATGAATGTAATTATTATTTTATTACTACATTTGTTTAATTGATAACTTTCTGTTGGTTTAATTAAAATTCACCATCATATAATCAATCTATCAATAATTCATTTATTTATCTATTTATTTATTCAACATATGAGAACGTAATACAATAAACAAATTAATTATATTGTACTGTAGATGTAGATCATGTATCTCTCACTACTGATGTCTTTCCATTTAAATTTTATTATAATATTCAAACAGCACACAAACCAACTGTAGTAATCACAAGCATAATATTTTTATAAATATGCACAGTAATATATTGATGAAATAGCAAACAAATAGTAAACAAAAAAAAAAAAAATCGTACCTCGAATTAATTATGAGCTTTAACCCTATTATTATTCATTTTATCTATTTATATGTTGAGCTTAATTTTCATATAGTTTAAATGCAATATAGTTGAGAATAAAAAAAAAATAATTTTATAATTTTATTTATTCATTATAGAAATTAATTATACAATTCATTGAATAATAAAGTAATATTAGAGTGTGAAATTTTGCATGTAATAAAATAGTTATAATTTTAGTTTACAATGAAGAAAAACAAATAAAAAATAAGAAAAAATTTATAATCATAATTAAAATGAAAATAAGTGCGAATATAATAGATTTTATGTTATTTATTTATTTATTTATTTTTTTTTTTTCCATAGACTTATTCACCTGGACACCCTACCGTTATCGCTTCTCGAGACCTTAGCCATTATCTAATTCTACTGAAACATCCGTCAAAAATATTCAACAAATATAAATAATCATAATTTTTTATTTTTTTCATAACATTTTATTATTCAATTTATTTATGGCAATACGAAATATGAAAAAGAAAAAAAAAAACAGAAACAACACAAAAGAAGAAAGAATATTATTATTAATTTCAGAACAGACGCACATGTGATGTGATATCGTGTATGTAAAATATCAGGTAACGAGAATAGTGAGTCGAAAGAAAATCGATAGTCCAATGTATCTGCAATGTTCCATTTTTCGCTCTATATTTGGCGAATCATTTCGTATGTATGTGTGTGTGTGTGTGTGTGTATACATAAATATAAATAACATTGTATTTATTTCAATTCGTACTTTTATTATAAAATCCACTCAAAATTTTTCTTTCACTAATATTATATTACTATTATCCGCATTATCAAATAAATTTACAACAAAAAAAATTGGATTAACTGAAAAATGGAGAGACAGATAGACAAACAAACAAATAAAAAAGATAAACTTGAATAAAAATTGTGATTATAAAGAAGAAAAGAAAAAGAAAAAAAAAACAACAAATGAATATATATGGATGATATTTTTTACTTTTGTTTCAATAATATTATTTATTATCATTGAATGTGTACATGTACTTGGATGTGTATGTTAAAATATGCAAATATGAAATATACGTATATTATCTATGAAAGTTATAATATTTAAATGAAATTATTTATGTACATATGTATATCGTCTATAGTTTACCAAATTATTATTATATAAATATCATACGAAATTCGGGCGTTTAAAAGAAAAAAAAAATATATATATATATATATACATACACATAATATAAATTTTATGAAATATAAAAAACAAAAAAATACGAAATTTTAAACAAATATAAATTATATATCTACATTGTCAACCAAAAATATATCTATATGTCAAGGGATCAATAAATTGATATTTATCAATGAAAATGTGACAATCAATATCATGAATTTGCAAAAAAATTAATAGATTAATAAATTACTACTCGAATATCTCGACACAAAAGTCACAAATGAATATTCGAATATTTTAAATCAATTTTATTTGAAAAAACAAAATTGTATATTATTATATAAACAAATAAATATATAATCATATTTACGTGTTAGAATAAATAAACATTGATAATTATATACACTAACTAACGATAAAATATAATGAAAAATTCCTCGAAATAAAAATAATTACACATACACAAACAAATTAATTGTATACAGATCAATATACGATATTAAAAATTAATTGATATATATATATATATATAACATCGTTATTGTTTTATTTTCCCTTTTCCATCTCATCCAAATGCATATAATTAAAAATGTGAACTGATGCGATAGTACATATATATACTTACTGCATATACTATATACATATACTAGTTCAAGTCATAGCAACTCACGTAACAAGCACTATGGAAACCCAGGTGGTGAAAATTAAATTTGACGACTATTTGTTTTTATTATTATTATTGGATTAAGTTAAGTTATGAAGCTGAGAGTGGGAGAGTAAAAAAACAAGAATTGGAAAATAGTTTGTGTTTGCATCTAAATAGCTCTACTTCGTTGGTATAAGAACGTCAATTGTGAATTATTTCATTCATTGCTAATCAATTATTATGACGTACAAGTGAAACTTTCTAACAATTTCTGAGTAGATGGTCTGACCTTGTTATTTTAAAAATTAAAAAATCATAATTTCTCTGCATAACTATAATTATTTATTTTAATTTATTATTATTATTATTTATTTATTA
This sequence comes from Dinocampus coccinellae, assembly GCA_963920625.1. Lineage (NCBI taxonomy): Eukaryota > Metazoa > Arthropoda > Insecta > Hymenoptera > Braconidae > Dinocampus > Dinocampus coccinellae. The sequence continues at coordinate 5,582,297 of OY987185.1, read as the reverse complement.
TTTATTAATTTTTTTTTTATTTCTCATAACGAAAGAGAAAATTGACATTTTTACATAAATTAAGAATGGATTATCCAAGATTTAAACGACCTCGTAAATTAATGATCCATTATGATAAACCATCTTCTAGTAATGAAAATAAAATTGAAGATAAAATTGATGTGATAAAAAAATGTGTTAAAAGAAAGAAAAATAGAATGGCAGAAATAGATGAGGTACCAAATAAAATTCAGGAGACTCGTGAATCAACGCCTGCTATTATCGATGAATCATCTACAAAACCACCCAGGTATGTATTGATTACACGTAATTATTTAAAAAAAAAAAAAATAATAATAATAAAGAAAAAATTTATAATAATAATAAAATTAATAATAGGAATAAAAATAGAGTACGTAAATTATCCCCTTGTAAATTGCAATGCAATAAAGAATTTATATTTCAAATGAATTGTTATACAACATTGCGAAAGCGTCGCGAGGAATTCCGTGGGAATTTAGTAAAAATGATACTATCACAAGAGGATAAAGATAATTCTGTGATAAATGAAACACGAATTGATGAAGTAAAAGATGATGAAAATTTATTGAAATATTATTACTATATAATGCATGAAATTGATGATGTTCATGTTGCGCCAATGGATTTGAATTTGCTTGATAAAATATTAAAGTTAGTGCCAAATCAATGGCAAAAAAAATTTAAAAATACACTCAGTGATACTATCAATGATGCAACCGAACACTATGCAATGAGTTTAAAAAAATCAATCGTGGATTTTGTTCTGCAGGATCCAACAAAAGAACAATCAACAAATATCGATGAGCAGGTCGTTGATTTTATTTTTTCTATTAAATTTTTATACTTTTAAATATTTATTTTTTGTTATCAACAGTTATCTATGACAAAAGAGAGATATGAAATCCAAAATTTTTCCACGGAATTTAGTATAAAGTATCGAAGAATGCGTTTCAAATTAGCAAAAAATCTCGTGCTTTATCATCCATGTATGCGAAAAACTTTGGATTTGTGGTATCAGGAATTCAGGTGATACAAAGAAAAGACATTAATTTCTATAAATTTCCCTTTGAATCTTGATAAACAATTTTTTTCATCAATATTTAGTACACTAAGACTGATTAATAAAGAAGAATTAAAATCTCATAGCAAGTCATACGATCTCATAACATTTGAATCAATATTCAAAAAAATGATTAAAGAAACAATAAACACATTATGTAAAGTGTGGCTACCAAAACTTACAAATATTTTTAGCATGGTAGGTAAGGAAAAATTAATTAAAATATTTATTTAATTATAATTTCAAGTAATTTTTCATTGAGAATTTTTTTATTATATATGTAAAATTTATTTTTCAAGAGTCAAAAAAAGGGAAATTTACCAATGGAATTTGATGAACCTGCAATATCAAAATTTTTTAATTGCCTCGCTGTTATCATGGAAAGTCAATTACGTAATCTTTGTTTGAAATCAATTGAAGATTATATTAATTTTTTATTGACACTGTCGGTAAGATTTTTAAATATATTAGTGAGCGAATAAAAAAATAAAATATTATCTATTTGTATCGAATAAAAATAAGTATTAAACAAAAAAATGTTATATAGTATAAAGGATCACGAAATCAATTGACTGTAAGTTAAAAATATAAATTTGATTTTGTACCACACAGATATTTAATGTTTGAGTAAAAAGAAAAAGAAAAACGATTATGAGAACTATCTTATGTTGATGTCGTTTTTTTTTTTTTTTTTTTTTTTTCTTTTCCGAATAATAGCATACAACGTGCAATTTCAATATAAACGTTGTAGTAAGAAGTAAAACAATTTTATTCGAACCATCATTCAAAGCATTCACGGATACTTTTCTCCAACTATTGGGATTATTATATCGTGCAGTTTGCGGATATTCCCGTATTGAAAAAAAACTTTACAATAAATGGTCTTCTACAAAGATACACTTGAAAGTAAAATACTAATACATTCTCATCAAATTATTATATTTTAATTACATCAAAATTTATTTGTTTTAGCCAATAATTCACGATGAAGTTTTTGAACAATATAAAAGACAAATTGTTGAATTAATTCAAGAGCATCGTATCAGTCCCGAATTACAAATTCAACATTTTGACAAACATATTTCATTAATTAATAATGATGATGAGAAATGTATAAAAAATTTCCTGAGTTCAGATGTTCAAAGAACATTTGTTGAGTACGTTGATTTAATAAAAAAATATGATAAAATTGCGAAAAATATACCAATTGAATTTGATCGTACATTTTTTGGTGGATTATTTGACGTTCATCGTGAAGATTTGATGGATTACATGGCAAAAGTTGCGAATATTTTCAAAATAAATCTCATTGACAAAATGATTGATGACTATCAAGCAAAGTCTAGAGCGTATGGATTTATTTTATTTAATTAAATTTTTTTTTTTTTCTTTCATTAATATAATTAAATAAATACAGAATTGGTGAAGATTATGAAAATATTGCTGAAAAAGCATTAAGTATACCGGCGAATACCCGAGAATTAATGGATCTTAAATCATTTGTCGTTAAAGCTAAAATGGATATGCTCGTTGATTTGGAAAATCGTCTTAAGGAAATTATAAAATATGTTCAATTTCTTTCAAATTATATCCTTTTAACACCTGTTGAATTAAAAACAAATAATTTTGCATTTCAATGGTAAACAAAATAAATTTAAAATTAATTAAAAAATTTTAATAAAATTCAGGAAATTATTTGATAATAAATTATATACTTCAAGGTATCATAGAATGTCCGGAATTTTCGAAGAGAATTTAAAAATAGTCGAGGTAAAATCAGGTGAATATCAAGAAGCATTGCTCGAGCGAATCAATAAATTTCACCAAGATTTAAGAATTTGGGAAAAGTATTGCGATGAAATGCAATATTGGGGAAATGTAGATGAAATATTTCGATACAAGAAGAAAGCCACAAATCTAGAACAACGATTAATAAAAGCCATGAGTATCATTGATGAATTCAATGAAGAGGAAAAAATGTTTGGTTGGCAACTATCACAATATCCTCTTCGAAAAAAAGTATATATATATATATATATACATACATTTTTCATAAAATAATAATAACTACTTATTTAATTGATAATTTTAATATGGAATATTTCAGATTGCCGATAAATTATCACCATATAAAAAATTTTATGATATTGCTTGTGAATTTTTGTCACAACATGAAACATGGATGAGTTCAATGATTGGTAGTCATGATCCAGAATCAATCGAAAATGATTCTGGAATAGCTTATCGTACGGTTTTAAAATTAGAAAGAACATTTCAAGAACCAGCAATACGTAAATTGGTAGATACAATCAAAATTCAAATTGAAGAATTTCGTGAGCATATGCCACTTATATCAAATCTAGGAAATCCTGGTATGAAGAGTCGACATTGGACAAAAGTGTCTGAAATCGTTGGATTTCCAATAAAAGTCGATGATAATATGACTTTAGCCAAAGTATGTAGTATTATATATCCAATATAAATGTCAACAGACATTTTCATAATATATTATTATATTTGAATATTTGATTTTTAGATTATTGACTTCGGCTTGGATGAATATGTACCGAAATTCGAAGGGATTTCCGAGGCTGCAACTAAAGAAAGTAATTTGGAGAAAGCACTGTCAAAGATGCACAGTGATTGGACACATATTGAATTTATTGTCAATCCATATAGAGATACGGGAACTTATGTAATTGCAAGTGTCGATGAAATTCAATTGCTACTTGATGATCATCTTACCAAGGCTCAAACAATGAAAAATTCACTTTACATAAAACCATTCGAAAGAGATACTCTGTATGTAAATTTAAAAAAAATAAAAAAATAAAAAAATAAAAATATCCACATTCATATATTTCCTCACAATAATATATTTTCTCATTATAACTTGACAGAGAATGGGAAGCAAAATTATACCTACTCCAAGATATAATGGATCATTGGTTAAAAGTCCAATCAACTTGGATGTATTTAGAACCAATATTTTCATCGCCAGATATTCAACAGCAAATGCCTGAGGAAGGTCGAAGATTTAGTGCCGTTGATAAAGTTAGAAATAACTCGAAATATTAAATTTAAATACTTTCCATTTTTTCCAATATTATATAAAATATATATATATATAAAATACTAATAAACAATAAATTTCACTCTGTAGATATGGAGAGATATTATGAATTCTGTTATGCAAGATCCAAAAGTAATGTCCGTTGTTGAAATAGATAAAATGTTGGATCGTTTGAAAAAATGTACAGGATTATTAGATTTAATTCAAAAAGGTTTAAATGATTACTTGGAGAAAAAACGATTATTTTTTCCACGATTCTTTTTTTTATCCAATGATGAATTGCTCGAGATTTTATCAGAAACGAAAGATCCAACACGGTAAGAAAATAAAAAATTATCTACTTTATATACAAAACTCTCCATATATTATGATGAATAAAAAAGAAATATTTATTTATTTGTTCTTTTTTTTTATGCTTAAAGGGTTCAACCACATTTGAAAAAATGCTTTGAGGGAATTGCAGCGTTAAAATTTACTGAATCAATGGAGGTCACTACAATATTATCTTCTGAAGGAGAATCGATAATTCTTGAAGATAAAATCGACACAGCAAGTGCACGGGGACAAGTGGAAAAATGGCTTGTAGAGCTTGAGAGTATTATGAAAAAAAGCATCAGAGCACAAGTATAATTAATTTTTATTATAATATAATTATTTTTTATAATAATAAATATTTCTAAATGCAAATTAATAGGTGATTAAAGCAAAGAATGCATATTTGACAAAAGAACGAAATAAATGGGTATTGGATTGGCCAGGACAAACTATTCTTTGCATTGCACAACTATATTGGACTGCACATGTACAATTAGCGATTCCTAAAGGTTTAGATGCTCTTCAAGCTTACGTTAACGATTGTAATAATGAATTAAATTATATTATTATACTTGTACGTGGAAAATTGTCAACGCAAAATCGAACGACTCTCGGTCAATAGTGTTTTTCATTTTTAATATTTTAAAAATTATTTTTTATTGTCAATCAATATTTTTTTTAAATGTTTAGAAGCGTTAGTTACACTAGATGTTCATGCTCGAGATGTATTGGTTGATCTCTGGGAGAAAAAAGTAATTAAAGAAACAGACTTCAAATGGCTGTGTCAACTACGTTACTACTGGATGGTGAGAGGGAAAAAAATCTGTGAAAATTCTTCATTCAACATTCATAATAAATAATTTATATATATTCATTTTGATGCAGAATAACAATTTAATAACAATGATGATAAATTCATCATTAAATTATGGCTACGAATATTTGGGAAATACATCACGACTTGTTATCACACCACTAACTGATCGATGTTACAGAACACTATTTGGTGCATTAGCTTTACATTTAGGTGGTGCACCTGAAGGTCCTGCTGGTACCGGAAAAACAGAGACTACAAAGGATCTAGCTAAAGCTGTTGCTAAACAATGTGTTGTATTCAATTGTTCGGATGGCTTGGATTATATTGCTCTTGGAAAGTTCTTCAAAGTTAGTATCGAGGTATTCTAAAAAATAATAATAATAATTTATTCACGAAATTTCATGATTTCTCGCAGGGCCTTGCGTCGTCGGGAGCGTGGTCATGTTTTGATGAATTCAATAGAATTGATCTTGAAGTATTATCAGTGGTTGCCCAACAAATCCTTACAATTCAACGCGCAATTAATAATGAACAATCGAAATTAGTATTTGAGGGAACTGAATTAAAATTAGATCCAACATGTGCTGTTTTTATCACGATGAATCCTGGATATGCCGGACGTTCCGAATTGCCGGATAATTTAAAGGCACTTTTTCGCTCGGTTGCGATGATGGTCAATAAAATTTTATGAAATTGGAAAAAAAATTTAAATAATAATTACAAAAAGTTAAAAAATATTTTATTATAGGTACCAGATTATGGATTGATTGCTGAAAACACTCTGTATTCATACGGATTTTATAATGCACGACCATTGTCAATTAAAATTGTCATGGCATATCAATTGTGTTCGGAACAATTATCAAGTCAGAGTCACTATGATTATGGAATGAGAGCGGTTAAATCAGTTTTGATTGCAGCAGGAAATCTTAAATTAAAATATCCACATGAAAATGAAGACATTTTAATGCTGCGTAGCATAGTGGATGTCAATCTTCCAAAATTTCTGAGTCACGATATACCCCTATTTCACGTACGTTGAAAGAGAAAAAAATAATAATAATTTGTATTTTTATTTTTTATTTATTTTTTATAATCTTCAGGGTATAACATCGGATTTATTTCCTAATATTAAATTACCATTGTTTGATTATACTGAAATGAATGAATGTATATTTGACGCATGTAAAAAAGCCAATATCCAATGTGTCCCATCATTTCTTGAAAAAATCCATCAGATTTACGAGATGATGATTGTTAGACACGGTTTTATGATTGTTGGCCATCCATTTAGTGGAAAAACGACAGCATATAAAATATTGGCAGCTGCACTTGAAATATGTGAACAAAAAGTACTTGAAGAAAATTGTAGTATAATAATAATTATATAATAATAATAAATTAATTAAATTTTAGAATTTATTGAATGAACACAGAGTGGAAATATCAATAATAAATCCAAAGTCAATTACCATGGGCCAATTATATGGACAATTTGACGCGGCTTCGCATGAATGGAATGATGGTGTTTTAGCAATTAATTATCGTATGTTTGCCACATCAACCAATGAAAATCGAAAATGGCTAGTATTTGATGGGCCAATTGATGCAATATGGATTGAAAATATGAATACAGTCTTGGATGATAATAAAAAATTGTGTCTTATGAGTGGAGAAATTATTCAATTAGCAAAAACAACTAGTTTGATATTTGAACCAATGGATCTTGAAGCTGCATCGCCGGCAACAGTTTCACGTTGTGGTAATTTTTAATTAAATTATTTTCATCCCTATTAATTTACCGTGAATAAATAAAAATAATTTTTATTCTTATCAAGGTATGATTTATATGGAACCGTCAGCACTAGGCTGGGAGCCAATATTAAAATCTTGGATTGAGACAACACCAAAAATACTCGGCGAATTTTTGAAAAATTTTTTATATGAATCACTATTTATACGATTTTGCAAACCAATATTTTATTTGTTTCGCCAACGTGGATTAAAGGTTTCATATCAATAATAACAAATAATAATCCACATTTTTTTTATTCATTGTCTATTTTTATCAGGAAGTATGTCCAATGCCTGATTCAAATCTTCTTAGATCAATAACTTATTTGATGGATTGTTTTATTGATGAATACCACGTAGAAAATACAGAAAAAGAAAGTGCTACACCAAATGAATTAAATCTCCGGGCCCAAGTGGAGGTAATATTACGCCATTTTATTCAATCCAAAATTTGATTTATATAATAATTTGTCATTTATAAAATGCAGGGTTCATTTTTTTTCTCATGCATTTGGGCAATGGGTGGTACTTTGATGGCAAATTATCGGGAAGAATTCAGTATATTATTTCGCGGTTTATTGGATAAAGAATTTCCACAAAATCTTCAAGATATATTTCAATTTCCTGAACGTATTTTGCCACCAGCAAAACCATACATTTTTATCATGCCAAAAGATGGACTTGTATTTGATTATCGATTTATCAAAGAGGTGTATAATTATTATTTTCACTCAATTAAACAATATATATTTAAGTAATATTTTTTATCACTTATACGATTGTAGGGAAAAGGGAAGTGGAAATTTTGGTCCGATGAATTGTTAACTGCACCACCAATACCTCGTGATATTCCAGTAAATCAAATAATTGTACCAACAATTGAAACTGTACGATATACAACTCTGTTTCAATTATTGGTTCAACATGGAAAACCCGTACTATTCGTAGGATCCACTGGAACAGGAAAATCTGTTTATATAACAGATTTTTTATTGAAAAAAAATGATACAACAGTATTCAAACCATTATTTATAAATTTTTCGGCCCAAACAACAGCCAGTCAAACGCAGGACATAATTATGAGTAAATTGGATAAAAGAAGAAAAGGTGTATTTGGCCCACCAATTGGTAAACGTTGGATTGTATTTGTCGATGATGTTTCAATGCCATTAAAAGAAATTTATGGCGCTCAACCACCAATCGAACTTCTCCGTCAATTATTAGATCACTGTCAATGGTTATTATTAATAATATTTATTGACAATTGAAAAATAATTATTTTAATTTTTCTACTTCTATTATATTCAGGTATGATAAAAAGGAAAGTACACTAATAAAACTCATTGAAGTGCAATTGATGTGTGCAATGAACCCACCAATTGATGGCGGTCGAGATGTATCACCACGATTCAAAAGACACTTTTTTACATTGGCAATTTCCGAATTTGAAAATCAAGTTATGATTACTATATTTAGCAAAATTATCTTATGGCATTTGGATACCAGGTTTAAATTTTATTTTGCTCAAAATCAATTTAATTTCCAATTCATTAATTATATATTTTTATTATTTTATCTATAGAGGATTCAGTAAAGAATTCGACCCGTGCATAGATCAAGTTGTTTTAGCAACTTTGGAAGTATACAAAGAAAGCTTGAAAAATTTATTGCCAACCCCGTCCAAGTCCCACTATCTTTTCAATCTTCGCGATTTTTCTCGAGTGATTCAAGTAAAAATACGCCAATTATTTGACTGCAATAATTTTATATATTAATTAATACTTGAAAACAATAAATTTCAGGGTGTTTTGTTGTCAGTTCCTGAATCAATGCCAACTTTAATATGTATGAAACGCCTATGGGTTCATGAAGTACTTCGCGTTTTTGGTGACAGATTGATAGACGCAAATGATGTCAATTGGCTCATTCAACAACTTCATTCCACAGTTGAAAAATATATGGATTCAAATTTTGATGCTTTATTCGAGGATTTATCACAGGAAAAAGACAAAGTATTTATAAGAAAAATGAGCCATTAAGAAAAAAATGATTATACGTGCATATAACCAAGTATTTATAAATCATTACAGATTGGTGAAAATGAATTAAGATCACTTGTTTATTGTGATTTTATTGATCCAAAAGCTGATGTAAGATTATATCAGGAAATTCAAGATTTGGATCTTTTACGATCAATTGTCGAGGGATATCTAATTGAATACAATTCTATGACGAAAAAACCGATGAATTTGGTGCTCTTCAGGTATTAAAATTATCCAACCTTTTAGTTTTCATTACTCTTATGGAATAATATTTTCTTTCATTTCATTTTCAAAATTAGATTTGCTATAGAACATTTGTCAAGGATTTCACGAATTATAAAACAACCAAGAAGTCATGCACTGTTAGTTGGGGTGGGGGGCTCAGGAAGACAATCATTGTCACGACTTGCCTCTCATATCTGCGAGTATGATCTCTTTCAAGTGGAAATTAGCAAACATTATGGAATACATGAGTGGCATGAAGATTTAAGTAAAATATTACGTAAAGCTACTGCAACAGAATTACACTCAACTTTTCTTTTCACTGACAATCAAATAAAAGAAGAAAGTTTCTTGGAAGATATTAGTAATATGCTCAACTCTGGAGACGTCCCAAATTTATTTAATGCAGAAGATAAAACCGAAATATATGAAAAAATGCGTCAAGTTGATCGTCAACGTGAACGTTCAATGCAAACAGATGGTAGTGTTGTTGCTTTATACAATTTATTTGTGCAAATAGCACGTGAACAATTACATATTGTCATTGCAATGTCACCGATTGGAGACGGATTTCGAAATAGAATTCGAACATTTCCAGCACTTGTCAATTGTTGTACAATTGATTGGCTTCAGGTAATTTAAATTCATATTATAAATTTTTCTTAATATTTATTTCATGAATAATTAATCTTGAAATTACATAATAGCCATGGCCAGAAGATGCTTTACTTGCAGTGTCAACGAGATTTCTCGGTGAAATTGATTTATCAGAACATGAAAGAATAGCGGGTATTGACATGTGTCAATATTTCCATACATCGACACAAAATCTCAGCAATGAATTTCTAATTCGGTTGGGAAGATATAATTATGTTACGCCAACGTCATATCTTGAAATGATAAATACATTCAAAGACCTTTTAAACCGGAAAAGAAAGTGAGTAAATTTAAATGAATTTTCATTACGTGACATTTTACTGAAAAAAAAAAAAAAAAAAAAATTAATAAAAAAAATAAAATTATCATAAAATATTTTAATTTCAATTATTATTTTTACTAAAGACAAAACATAATTTATATTTTATCAGAGATATCCAGTTAGCTAAAACGCGATATGAGGGTGGTATCGATCGTCTTGATTCTACACAGAAACAAGTAGCAATAATGCAAGAGACTTTAAAAGAATTACAGCCACTTTTAGTTACTGCTGCTCAGGATGTGCAGCAAATATTAGCGAGTGTGGAGAAAGAAAGTTTGGAGGTTGCCGAAGTGGAAAAAGTCGTTAAAAGTGATGAAGAAGCGGCGATGGTATTTCAAATATCATTTTAAATTCATCTTTTTTTAGCACCTTCAATTTATACACATGAATTTTCCAGAAAGTTGCAGCTGCTGCGGAAGAAATAAAAGCAGAGTGCGACGATAATTTATCGGAGGCAATGCCAATTTTAAATCAAGCCCTCTCCGCTTTAAATACACTCACTACAACTGACATTGCTGTGGTTAGATCAATGAAAAATCCACCAGCTAATGTCAAACTTGTTATGGAAAGTGTTTGTATTTTAAAAGTGAGTTAAATTAATTTTATCATCATTGATTTATTTCAATTATTTTATCCAACAATATGATATAATAAATACATTTTACATAGGAAGTGAAACCAGAAAAAGCTCACACACCTGATGGAAAAAGTTACGATGATTATTGGAAAGCTTCATTGAAAATTCTAGCAGATACAAAATTCTTAGATTCACTTATTCATTTTGATAAAGACAATATTCCTGATCGTGTCATTGAAAAGATTCGGAATGAATACTTAACTAATCCTAATTTTGACCCAGAAAAAGTCAAAGTTTCTGCAACGGCATGCGAGGGATTATGTAAATGGGTGTACGCTATGACAGAATATGACAAAGTTGCTAAAGTTATTGCACCAAAGAAAAAAGCATTGGCAAAAGCACAAGAAGTTTACAATGAGGCGAGCGAAAAATTATCTGCAAAACGTGCACAACTGGGTGAAGTGCAGGTATTTATAAAAAATTAAATTATCTACAATTTGCCCTTAATAAAAATTTATATAAATAAATTTTTAAATATTTTTATAGGCGAAATTAGCAGCTCTTGTTGCTAATCTTGCATCACGTAAATCAGATTATCAAAAAATGACAGATAAAGTAATTGACTGCGAACAAAAATTGAAACGTGCTGAAGAATTAATTGGTGGATTGGGTGGAGAATCAATACGGTGGTCCGAAAAAACGAAAGAATTGGGCGAAAGGTAAATCAATAAATATCTAATTAATTGATATGTATATAGACATATGAAAATTAATCAATTGGAAAATGTTTTTTTGTATTTTTTTATTTCTCAAAATGCAGATATGGTCGGTTGACCGGTGATGTAATAATTGCCGCGGGTGTTGTTACCTATTTAGGAGTATTCACAGCTCCCTATCGTGCTCAACAAATAAAATTGTGGGTTCAACGGTGCAAAGAATTCAATGTAATTTGTACCGAAAATTTTTCATTAAAAGACATATTGGGCGATCCAGTTTCCATCAGATCTTGGACTATATCTGGTCTACCTAATGATACATTTTCCATCGACAATGGAATAATTATAACGTCCGTATTGAAAATATAATTTTAAAAATTATGTATTTTTATACAATTTACTTTAATTAAAAATTAGAAATGCCAGACGGTGGCCATTGATGATTGATCCGCAAGGTCAGGCAAATAAATGGGTGAAGAATATGGAGAAAGAAAATAATATAAGTATTATTAGATTGTCGCAATCAGATTTCTCACGCGTGTTGGAGAACGGAATTCAATTTGGTCAACCAATTCTCTTGGAAAATATTGGTGAAGAAGTTGATGCAATGCTCGAGCCAGTTTTGCTAAAACAAACATTCAAACAAGGCGGTACTATGTGTATAAAACTTGGTGACTCTGTCGTTGAATACAATACGGGATTTAGGTGAAAAAAAATAATATATATATATATTCCATTGTTTCCCTACGAAAAAATATTTATTCATAAATATTTACAGACTGTACATCACTACAAAATTGAATAATCCCCATTATATACCAGAAATTACTGTAAAAGTAACTCTATTAAATTTTGCCATTACACCAAATGGTTTGAAAGATCAATTGCTAGGAATCGTTGTGGCAAAAGAACGACCAGACTTGGAGTCAGAAAAAAATTCTCTAATAATTCAAAGCGCCACAAACAAACGGTAAAATACAAATCAACTAAAAAATAGTACATAAAAAAATATAATATAAAAATGTAAAATATATTATTCCGTTAATTCCGGAATATTTTTTCAAAGTTTGTTAAAAGAAACGGAGGATAAAATCTTAGAAATTTTATCAGTTGCTGAAGGTAATATTTTAGATGACGAAGAAGCTGTAACAGCTTTAACATCATCCAAAATTCTCAGTAATGATATTCAAGCTAAACAAGCAACTGCAGAAGTTACAGAAAAATCTATAGACACAGCACGACTACAATATACATCAGTAGCTGAACATTCAACTGTTCTCTTTTTCACAATTGGTATAAAAATCGAATCGATATCTTCAATATTCAAACTTAAAAATAGTGTAATTAATATTCTATTGTTTATTGCAGCTGTTTTGGCAAATATTGATCCAATGTACCAATACTCTCTCGCTTGGTTTGTGAATCTCTTCAAAATATCAATTGACAATACTATTCAATCCGAGAATATCGAACAACGTTTAAATGAATTAACCAACCATTTCACTTATTCATTGTATGTTAATGTTTGTCGATCATTATTGGAAAAAGACAAGCTATTATTTTCCATGCTGTTATCTGTAAATATTTCAAAAAAAGACCACGCACATATATCATCGGCCCAGTGGATGTTTCTCTTAACTGGTGGAATTGGACTTGACAATCCATTTTCTAATCCGTGTCATTGGCTTCCAGCCAAACACTGGGACGAATTATGTCGACTGGATGACATAGAAAGATTTAATGTAACTAATTAAATTTACATTTCTATTTTTGAAGATTATTAGATCAACACGTTGAAAGAAAAAATTATAAATGTCATCAAAAATATGAATTACTATTTAAAATGGCACATAAATATTTCTTCTTATTGATTAGAACTCTGATAATACTATTTATACGTGTATATCGCGTGCACAAGTAGGTTTTATTTTTTCCTCGTCACATTGCTTGATACAATCTTTTTAATGATCTTTAACCTTTTATTGATCATGTGCGACCTATACTCGTTTACAATCTCCGTATAGTTTTACTCGAATCAAAATTTCGTCAATTTTTTTTTGTTTTTGTTTTTGTTTTTTTTTTTTTTTAGGGAATACGAAACTCATTTACTAATGATATGAAACTTTGGAAAGAATTATTTGATTCAAAAGAACCAGAGACAGCATCAATACCAGCACCATTCAATGAATTAACAAAATTTGAAAGACTTTTATTATTGCGATGTATCCGACCTGATAAAATTACATCCGCTGTACAGAATTTTGTTGAGTGTAAATAATTTTAATAATCAATAATCAATATTCAATATACATATAAAATGATAAAATGATACTATATAATTTACAATTCAGCTGAACTGGGAAGTAAATTTGTTGATCCACCCCCGTTCGACCTCACCTCATCATACGCAGATTCAAATTGTGCAATTCCATTAATATTTATTTTAACCCCTGGAGCTGATCCAACGCAAATATTATTGAAATTTGCTGATACTCAGGGCTTTGGAACCAATAGACTATTCTCATTATCTTTGGGCCAAGGTAATTCAAAACTTTTTTTTTACCAAAAAAAAAAAAAAAAAAATTTCCATTAAAATATACATTGATAAGTTATATTTATCCGTTGATTTCAAGGTCAAGGACCCATTGCTGAAGAATTGATAAATAATGGTGTGAAAAATGGATATTGGGTTGTACTGCAAAATTGTCATTTGGCAAAAAGTTGGATGGATATATTGGAAAAAATATGTGAAGGTCTTATATCTGATTCAATCCACCCGGATTTTCGATTATGGCTGACCAGTTATCCAGTTGATCATTTTCCCGTGACAGTTTTACAAAATAGTATAAAAATCACAAATGAACCACCCAAAGGTTTACGTGCAAATATTATTCGCTCATTGTTGAGTGATCCCATTTGTAATCCCGATTTTTTTGAATCTTCCAAACAATCTATGGAATTTAAACGATTACTCTACAGTTTATGTTTCTTCCATGCGATTGTTCAAGAACGACGAAAATTCGGTGCAATCGGATGGAATAATCCTTATGAATTTAATGAAACTGATTTAAGTATCAGCGTTCGACAATTGCATGTTTTTTTAAATCAATACGATGATATTCAATTTGAAGCCATTAAATATTTAACGGGTGAGTGTAATTATGGTGGACGTGTTACTGACGCTTGGGATCGAAGAACTTTAAATACAATACTAGCTAAATATTATTGCAAGTAAGAGATATTACGATAAATTATATGCAAAAAATTAATTTAACTTTCAATTTTCAAGTTTTGAACTAATTTTTTTCTTTGTAGAGAAGTTGTTGATAAAAATAAATATTCATTTGATGACACATCGGATATTTATCACTGTCCAGATGTTAAGGAATATAGTGCCTTTTTAAATTATACAAAACAATTACCGTTAATTACATCGCCAAGTGTCTTCGGACTAAATGATAATGCTGACATAATTAAAGATCAGCAGGACACTGAATTATTATTTTCCTCGCTTTTATTGACTCAGGTGTGTACTGATTTATATACAATATTAAAAACTTGTTTTTACATCTGTTCGATAATTTAAAATATTGTAAAAATTCATTTGGCCAATAAAAACAGGATCGATTGGTAAGAAATATTAAATTAATTAATATATATTTAGGCAAATAATTATACTTTGTATTCGAATTCATAATTTTTTTTCTTCTCATGTTGCGATAAGGATTTATGGAAGCTCAAGGTAAGCGATGAATTGTATGCAAATTTTTTGTTTTATTTTTTTCATTTTTTGATAAAATATTATATTCATTTTTGTGTTAAATTTCCATGCTCTCGAATTTAGGAGCAGGTGAAGAAAAACTTACAACTACAACTTATTAATAAAATCTTTAAATTGAAACACAAACTACAATAAATATTTTCTTTATCTTTGTTTATGTAGGAAACAGTAGAAACTACTGAGACATCTCACATGTCATCTGATGAAATCATTTTCTCTGTGGCCAATGATATTTTGGGCAAACTTCCAGCGGACTTTGATTTAATAAAAGCAATTGAAAAATATCCTACATCATACAATCAAAGTATGAATACAGTTTTAGTTCAAGAAATGGGTAGATTCAATAAATTACTCAGCTGCATTCGCACAAGTCTTGTTAATGTTCAACGTGCAATCAAAGGTCTTATTGTTATGTCAATTGAATTGGAAGAAGTCGCTGATGCAATTTTAACTGGAAAAATATCGTCCCTGTGGAAACGACAATCGTATCCTTCACTCAAACCTCTAGGAAGTTATATCAATGATTTTTTGCAACGATTGAAATTCCTTCAAGTAAGTATTGTAGAAAATAAGTATTGAATTTCATTATTCGACAGAGGATCAAGAAACTTTCTCTTCACAATTTTAGAATTGGTACGAGATTGAACCTCCTCAAACTTATTGGATCGCTGGATTTTACTTTACGCAAGCGTTTTTAACTGGAATACGACAAAATTTTGCAAGAAAATATCATATTCCTATTGATCTTTTGGTATATGATTTTGTAGTTCTGAAAGACAACTCAAAATATGAAGCACCCGCTGATGGTGTTTACATATATGGACTTTTCCTGGATGGAGCTAGATTCAACCGAGAAAATATGATCTTAGAGGAAAGCTTGTCCAAAATTCTTCATGATCCAATGCCTCACGTACGTTTCATCTCCCAATTTTTTTCATAATGTTATTCATAATAATTTACATATGTGTATTAATAAAAAATCATTTACCAATTAAATACCTGAATAGATATGGTTGATTCCAATGAAACGACAAGATGTACCCAAACGTAAAACTTACGTGTGTCCCTTGTATAAAACCAGTGATAGAAGAGGCGTTTTATCCACAACAGGACACTCGACGAATTTTGTAATATCAATGAACCTACCAACAAACAAATCCGAAGAACATTGGATTATTCGAGGAGTCGCAATGCTCTGTCAACTAAGTCAATAATTTATTGCTGTTAATAAAAGTGACTCACCTATACCAATAGCAATTTATTACAATAATATACATCATTCCTCGAACTGAAAAGTCTTTGAAAAAATAAAATTATTTAAATAAATCATCAACAAATTATATAAAAATAAAAAATATTATTTTATGACTTTACCTAATTGAACATGAATTTTTTTCATGAATAACCCGCGAATTTTGAAAATGTTAAAAATATTTGATTCCGCTGCTAGTGCCACCTGTAAAGTGTGGGCGGAGTGTTCTATACACATATATATATATATACATTCATTATGTATATCGCGACGTCGCGTATATGAAAATGTGGCAACATGGGTATGAAGAAAGGGTCCATTTAAAGATGGCCGCTTTTATAGCGCTGGATTACTGTGTCACGTCGATTTCAACTGGTCCTTGAAAGTTTTAGCTTGTGTGACGTGTGTTGAGAGCTGCATTGTGCAGTGGGGACCACGTTATTGTCCAACATACTTAAAAAAAATATGAACTAAAACATTATTTGTCAAGTATGAATTGTCATCAAATATTGAGCGGAGCCTGCAATGCAGGCGACCGCTGTTATGCTGTCGGCTCTGTTGAAGGAATATCATTCACTGTGAGTTTTCATATATTTTTTTTTCTTAATTAATTGACATGATTATAATTTCATTACAATTCACGTCACTATCTAATAATTTATGATATAACAACCATGACAGATTGCCATATGTTATTACATTATTCATATATATAAATTATTCAATCACAAAAAAATGAAAACTAAAAACAATAAAAATATACAATTGAATTTGGTCTGCTGATTAAATGATATTTTTGTGTGTACGTACATACATTTGACAAAATTATTTTTGCTCATATGTATTTTTATTTTTTATTTTTACATGTACGTAAATGCCAATAAATATTTTATGGTGATGTGTAGCACTGCACTTTAATTGATTGCAGTGGTAATCAGTTTGTTTAGTGAAACATCCCAGTTACACTTTATTTATCAATTTATAAAGATTTAATTACAGTTCTAATCAATGTATATAATAACAAAAATTAAATATAATTTATTAGGAATAAAAAATATATTTTTTTGTGCAGCAACAATTAATTTATATGATGAAAAATAGAACATACATTTCGTAATGAATCATAATAGTTATCATCATTTGTTAAAATTTTTTAGTGATATTAAATCAAACCTGATACAATGTAATTTATGACAGACACAGTTGTTATCGTATAAGTCATCACGTTGTTAAAATATTTTTCTTCCGATCATTATCTAATGTTTAGAGAAGTTTTAATTTTATTATTTTATATCTAAAGACTTGGATATTTTCATCAATGTAGTGTGGAGGCTCAACACATGACATTATGTATATATAATGTGCCTATATTATATTTCGTTATATAACATTCATCAATGCTAAATATGAATTACATTCAATTTGCTTCGGTCGTAATGAATTGAATATATATATATATATATATATATTTTTTTTTATTTATTTATTTATTCATTATTCATTATTCATTTTATTTTAAGAATGTATTTTACATTTGTGTTGTTTTGAAAAAAACTTTTTTCTAATTTTTTTCCTTCTTTTTATCAATTAAAGGCTTATGCTGCTGGATGTAACATTGTAATCCTTGCAAGCAACTTTGAGAGGGTTCAAATTATTCCTGGTGCTGTTCACAATTATATTAGAATCAGCTGTTTAGATTGCAGTACAGATACAGGAAAAATAGCGGCCGCATATGAAAATCAAGTTTGTATTTTCGAACCAACGCCACTTATTCATAGCACATGTTCACACGTTAGTATTTATCAGATTGAATTTATATTTATCGAATAATTAATCATAATTATAAAATGGAAAATGAAGTAATAATTCGATTTTTATAATAGCAATTGGAATATCGATGGGTACAAACAGGAAGTTTACAGACAGAGTCCAAAATCACTTCACTATCATGGAATTTAGAGGGTACACGACTTTTAACCGGTGGCGAATTGCTACAAATGTGGCATCAAAATATTCAACCGTTTCACGAAGAACACGGTAAGTTTCATTCCACTTCTTATTTTACCTCATGTTGATCCTTGTTTTTTTTTTTTTTTTTTTTTCATTTTTTTTTTTCAATTATTATTAATATATGAATTTATAATGACGAAAAATACATGTAGATATATATATGTATGTATGTATATATATATATATATGAATAATGTGTATGTAGCCGCAAAGCCGAAAGTTGCACAAGTGGAGGAAGTCGCGTCAACAAGTGGCGATCAAAATGTTACAGCCAACACGTCTCAAGATCGTGAGTTCATTCCTAAATGAGAATGAACGTTAAAATAATGTTCAGATTTCCGTGCATGATTTATTATTATTATTATTATTAATTCTTCACGCCCTTATTTCTGTTCTTATAATTAAATCTTATTCATGAGATTCAAAATCGCTTATATTACATGCTCATTTGTCTTAAGATTTCGAAGCTTTTATATATATATATTTATATTATTTGAACCCAATTCAAATTCATCGTGTTTTTTTCCCTCTATTTTAGCCACGCTACTACTGAGTAAAATTTCACTTTTTTTTAATTACTACGTTATTTTTTTTAGCACTATTGACGTTATGAAAAGCTTCACTAGCGACTAATCAATGCAAAATGCTTTCCATATTATTCTTTGTTTTTATTTATTTATTTAATTTGTACCCACCAAGATTGTCGACACGTAATGCTCTCAACAAAAAACGCAAATGCAGAATGTGATAGTTGCCCGAGTCTCTCGAAATTAAGAGAACAAATACAAATAAGATATTCTGATCATCATTACAGCTGGTGCCGTAACATTTTCTATTGGTGGCGAAGCAGAGAGTCCCTGTCCCGGTGACACAAGTACAACAAATGAACCGGGTTCGTGGAATTGTGTGTGGAAATGCCGTACAGCAATACCAGTTCATTTAATGAGTTTTAGTCCAGATGGAACGTTATTTGCAACAACCGGACTCAATGATAGACTAGTCAAAATATGGTTTGAAAATAAGCAAAGTATGTATCAATGAAAATATTAAAAATAAGTGTGCATGTGTTGAAAAATTAATATACAATAATATTAATAAAATTTTTTACTTATGATTGCAGTTTTTCCAATAAGAAGTATAGATCACGTAAGCTTTGGCCAGTCAATACCCAATGACAGCTATAGTTTTGTTTATGTAGCACATCCACGCGCTGTAACACATTTATCATGGCGAAAAACAAGCAAATATATGCCCAAGTAAAAAATAATTATAAGTTTATTTTTTTTTATATTGTCAGATATTTTTTTTATTGTCATGCCATGTATAATAAATTTTATTCTTTCTTTTATTGATATAAAAAGAGGTTCAGTATCAAATATGCTTGTTACATCTTGTCGTGACAATATTTGCCGTGTGTGGGCTGAAACAATACCACCTGAAATAGAAGGATTAGCAAATATGAGTCAATTCGAAGGATCAGATAGGCACGGGCATCATGGAAAACATCGTCATCACAGTATGCATAAACATCGATTTATGCAACGGCTCAAGCATATGAAGTATATTCCATAATTTATATACAAATTCAAACTTTGTAAATTTTAATTGTATTTATTTTGTTATTTTTATTCAGGACATGTTTTCACATCCGACGTCATGCAAAACAACAACAACATCAGGCTGGTCATGCAGCTCCAACTCTTCCAACATTGCCATCAACGTATTCAGTTCACGATTTCCACAATAATTATCAAAGCTCGGGTCACTATCCCGGAATGCACTTCCACTTGGCTGCTAGCATTAATGCTGAAACTGGTATGTTCAAAAACAAAAAAAAAACAAAAAAGTATTTGAATGAACGAACTGATATTAAGAAAAAAAAATTGAGAAGAATATTATGCATGACTGGTTTTCGATCAATTATCCCTTCGTTTCATTTTGTTGCATATTTGCAACATGGTATTTTGAGAGCGCTTGATTACCAGTGGTTGACGGTTTCCGGCTTATTCCATGCTGTAGCATATTTGATACGTTCTCTCTTTTTTTGTGATTTAACAAAAAAAAAATATATTATTTCCGATAAAAGGTGTTTCTTTGTTGCATTTAAAAACAGGAAAAATAAAAAAAAAAAAATATTTTTTCTGTGAAGAAATCGATATTCATGAAACGAAGGGTTATTGACAGTGAATTTGAAAGCAGTGGTAATCGACATACGGCAGTGTGTATTAATGTTATAGATATACCACTCGTGCCGAGTTTGATCACAGGCGATCCTGATAGAGAACCAAACTTTATTTTACATTGGTTAAATAATAAAGAAATGCATTTTTCAATGCAAGCAGAAAATATACTGCAGGAATTGACTAGAAAAATTGTAGAAAAAGAGGAAGGTCTTCAGCATCACGAGCCGGATCACATTGATCATGATTCTGAAGACGAACACACACCAAGTAAGTTTCACTTTTTACATACGTAAAATTAAGTTCTTGCACGTTGAAGTAGTTGTGGTAGATATATGATTTATCAGGTGCCATATTATCGTGTTATGGTATATCACGTTCAACAGAGAAAGGTTCGAGACACCCGGCAAATTCAAAAACAGGATTAAGCGGACGCTCAGCAAGTCAGGATGATCACAGTAGTGATGAGCACCATACTACACACACTGGATCATCACATCAAAGCTTACCTCATAGTGGACACTCTCACCAAAGTCTTAGGTAATTAATTTGATTCATGCAAAATTTGATCAATATCTGAAAATAATTTCTTTCCTGTACATGTATTATTTAATTATACGATTTCAGTAACACTACTTCGATCAATTCAATAGCAACCGATGCAACTTCATCAATGAATCAAGCCCCAGATTCTTTGGACACAAAAATTGAAACGCTACTACGTGACTGGCATCACAATCCTGATCTTCTATTTTCAATTCATCCAATCGATGGAAGTTTCTTAATATGGCATATCGAATGGCTAGACGAATATCATCCAGGCTCATTTAGACAAGCTCAAATTTCATTCTCAACTCGAATACCGAATGCTTTTCCACTCGGTGACGCGTCAACAATGAGTCACAATGTTTCTATGTATTCACACAATACAGGTGGACCTTTATTGAGTATCAGAGAAGTCGCCAAATCATCGGCAAAACCTACTGAACATCAAGAAGTTTCAACACCATTACCAAGCCTTATTGAACAAGATGAAGACCAATCGACATTGACATCAAAAGCAGGACAAGAATTATTACAAAATGTACAAAATTTTGCGAATCAAAAATCAAATAATTTAACAAATCACGGTCCTAATAGTGACCACAATACGAAACCTGGTCAAGATATGGTGAACGACATGTTGGCACGTCCTAGTCCAATTGTTTCTATGGTATCAAAACATTCGAATGGCACCTTAAATTTATGGCAATTAACGTTCGCTGACAAAACAAAATTTTCTCAAGTTTTAAGTATTGGTCATGCTTGTCGCGCGTCTGGTCATCGTTTCCGTGTTAATGACATCACATGTCATCCTGTATTACCATTATTATTAACAACATCACACCATAATATACCGGAATTTAATGCCAAAAATTCTGAAGTTCAAAATCAGGATGCATTAAATAATATAGATTCTTCTCACGAAAAAGATATTATGTCAGCGACGGGTTTTTGCAGTGAATTAATTCTCTGGCGTGTTGATGCCGTTGGTCCATTATCAAAAAGTGGCGGTGTTTCTGAGTTAGCCCGTATTAATTCACCAGAAATATCAGCTTTTAGTAATGTTGCATGGATACCAACACTTTTACCAAGCACAACGT
Organism: Dinocampus coccinellae; assembly: GCA_963920625.1. Classification (NCBI taxonomy): domain Eukaryota; kingdom Metazoa; phylum Arthropoda; class Insecta; order Hymenoptera; family Braconidae; genus Dinocampus; species Dinocampus coccinellae. The sequence goes on along the minus strand of OY987185.1, from coordinate 5,559,815 downwards.
TGGGAAATTTATCAAATTCACCAAGTGCATGTTTTGTCGCGAGTGACGGACAATGTTTGAGAGTTTATCAAGCAGTTATTGATGCCCGAACTCTACTTGCCGAAGTATCAATAAGCGAACGGCGCAGTAGAATGATGGACTCTATGGCGAGCTTATCCACAGATATTTCATCCGATGACGGATTGAAGAATTCCATTCACGATCGTATTAAAATTGTCTCACAACAATCAACAGCGCGTCCGGGTTGTGTTATACAATTGGACGCTATTTCTGATGCTACCCACGACTGGCAAAATACACAATTTCTTCATGTTTTTCAAGAACAATTAATCACTGGTGAGAGAAATGATGAAAAACAAACGGGTATTGATACATCGGCAAATGATCTTGGCTTAATGGAATCCACACTAGATGCCATGGTAGATCTTCAACAATCTTCAATCTTTGAGGAACCTTTTTACATTGTTGTATTAGAAAGAACGCAAAAAGGAACAACTGTTCATATGTGGCGATTAGTTATTGCATCCCAGCCTGAAACTACTGGACTAAGTGGATCAATGATGTACGTGCCCGATTCACATCTGGTTCAAGATGAAGACGAAGAGGGTACCCCTGGCCGTCATTCCGAAGGCCGTAGATCACGTAGACAAAGTCAAACAGGTATTAGAAGTCGACATTCAAGCCAGGCGGATTATGATTCATCATTTGTTCATCGTTGTAATCATAACAGTCATGTATTAATTACAACGACAAAAGTTTGTACGCAAGAATTACCATTACCCGACGGTGTTGATGTGGTTCATGCAGCACCAGCCGCTGGACATCTAAGCAGTTCCTCAATTTATCCAGCATGTTTTGCACCGTATATTATTGTGACAGCATGTAGTGACAGTACAATACGTTTTTGGAAATGTAAAGTCACAAAAACTGGTGATGATGAACAGTTGGAGTATGAATGGCGAGAGTGGGAAATGATTAGAAAAGATCAAGAGTCAGTGATTGATATTTCTGGACAACCATTGAATATAAGCGCAGCATATAGTGGTCGCATTGCTTGTGCATACAAATATGGGAAATCTTTTACACGTCCAACCAAAGATGATCCCGATTCACGTTATGTAAATCTTTGTGTTGCAATTTATGAATGTGAAAGCACTGGTGGTAGTGAATGGATATTGGAAGATACGATTCATTTAAAAAATATACATTTACCACGTATTCAAGTTGATCAACATCTTGATTTAAGTTACCTTTATGATAGTCGATTTTTGCAAAAAAAACAACGATTAACTCAAGTATTACAAACATTGAGTCATGAGGATATTCGATCTCCGAGAAATGGTGAGAATGGTGAAGCAAAATCAAATGCTGGATTGTTAGCAGTGCCATCATTTAGTACACTACAGTCATTGAGAAAGTCAATTATTGAAAATGGCAATACATGTCCATTAACACAAAAACATTTAGTACAACTCGATTGGGTATCAAAGGAAGATGGATCACATATACTAACTGTTGGTGTTGGTTCAAAAATTATGCTATTTACACCAGTATGTTCAGATTTAGCTCAAGCAAATATGAAAGCAATGAAAGAATCGCAAAGCAATAACCGTCCGATTTTACGTAAAACATCTTCATTAGCACAGCCACAATTTGTTGATGAAATTCGTTGGATGAAATTACGTAAAATTCGTTTAACTACTGCTGATGGTTTACCACCATTACCAATGCAAATATCATGGGTTCGTGATGGTATTCTTGTGGTAGGAATGGATTCGGAAATGCATGTTTACTCACAGTGGAAACCAAATCCAAGAAATGAATGTTTTCATTCAAATTTACAACATCAAGAATCCGATGAATTTCAAGCCAGTCGAAATTTACGAGATGAAGATCTTCGCACTCTTGCACAAGAAACATCTCAAAGACGATTGGCTAATGTATCTTCAATGCCACATTTATCCCGCGTTAGTAGTATAAATTTAACAATGCTTGATGCAAAGAAAAAACGTGGCATGCAAAATGACAATCTTAGTTTTGATTATATGCCAGACTATGGATTATTTGAGGCATCGCGTATTGCATGTCCAGTTTTACCGCAATATCATCCAAAACAATTAATGGAATTATTAAATTCAGGAAAAATCCGATGGGTCAAAGCAATTTTAGCTCATCTAGTGCGATGCATTGCGAGCTCTTGTTCAATACGTGCAGATGATGAAAATTTAATGAAACAACGTGGAGGTTGGACACGATCACGAACAATGTCTGTAACTTATGGGGGTACAGTATCGCCTTTAGAACCACGTGGTTCAACAACACAAATACCTGAAGAGTTTACTTTAGATTATGCCGAAATTACTTCAATATCGCCATTACCTTTATGGACACTTTTGATTGCAGACAAAGAAACAAATGCGGTACAAATGCAAAATGATGATAAACATGATTATGATGAATTGTTTGACGGAAATTTAGATGAAGGTGAATCACTTGATGACATGTTAGACGAGAGTTATGACTGTTCGAGGCAGAAAGATCGTAGATCTTCTGTACCTGAACGACAAGTTATCTCACATTTTGGACCACGACAAGGGAGACTTTTATCACGTCTATTGACGCACACGCATTTACCAGGATTATCAAGTTTAGATCAAATGCATTTGCTTGCTTTGGCAGACACTGTTTCAACGTGTAATGTTGATTTTGCTGAACGTTTTGCCATCGATGCTGCAAAAACAGCGATTGCAAAAGAAAATCTCACTGGAATACCCGATGGCGAGACAATATCAACGAATTCTCTTGATGATTGTGGCTTGCGTTTCCTATTAGCTATGAAACATTATAATTATCTTATTCGTTGTTTGCCACTTGTACAACGTGCACAATTTCAAAAGCAAGGTGTGTCAACGAATAATTTAGTTTGGGCTTTTCATTCGGAAACTGAAGAGGAATTACTCGGACTTATTCCATCGTATGCCAAAGCTCAACCTAAATGGTCTATACTAAAAGAAATGGGAGTTGGTTGGTGGATAAGAAACAATGCTGTGTTAAAAAAATGTATAGAAAAAATTGCCAAAGCAGCATTCCAGCAAAATCAAGATCCTTTGGACGCAGCAATTTATTATCTAGCAATGAAAAAGAAAAATTTAGTATGGGGTTTATTTAGGAATAAACGTGACGAAAGAATGACGGCATTCTTTTCAAATAATTTTACGGAAACTCGATGGCGTAAAGCAGCATTAACAAATGCTTACGCACTATTAGGTAAACAGCGATTTGATCATGCTGCTGCATTTTTTCTACTAGCAGGATCATTACGTGATGCTATTGAAGTTTGTCTGAATAAATTGAATGATTTACAATTGGCAATGGTGATAGCCCGACTCTATGAAGACGATATGACATCACCGAATTTGAAAAGACTTTTGTATGAAGAAATTTTGGGTTGTGATGAAGATGGAAGTAATCCGGATATAAATCGTGCACATCCCGATCCATTTTTACGTAGCATGGCACTATGGATTCTCAAAGATTACTCGGGTTCACTAAATACACTATTATTGACTAATGTTGGTACACTTCATTCGCAATATAATGACGAATCAGAAAAACCTGAAGGCACAACAGCAAATCCAAATGTCTTTAATTTTTATGTTTATCTGCGAACACATCCATTATTAATTAGACAATTTATTGCTTCAACTGCGCAGGATAAAAAGAAAGCAACTTCTGTAGTTATATCAGGATTTAGTTATGGCACCGATACAAAATGTCAACAAGACAAGCAATTATTATTAGAGGACAGTATCACGCCACTTGAACGTCAATTATATTTTACCACTGCACATGCACATTTTAAAGCCGGTTGTCCTGCTTTAGCACTTGAAGTATTATCAAAATTACCAAATAAAGTAATGGACACTAACGGTGACGATACCCCAAGTCTTCTCAATAGCCCCATTAAATCACGAACCCAAGATTATCAAATAGACACTGGAATTATAAGTTGGGATCATGATAATAAAAATGAAAATGACACGAGAAAAAGTGAATTGGTCCGTATGGATTGGGGAATGTCAGCAGTAGATTGGACGAAACCAATTACGAAAGACTCTGAAGAGTTAGTGCTCAAATGGGACAATGATGATGAGGAAAATAATGAAGAACCAGAGAGTCCACCGATGACATTGAACTTGGACAAAAAAACAACTGAAGATTTAAAAATAGATGATAAAAGGAGTGAGTTTTTATTTAAATACCAACTGAATGAAATTTATCAAATTAATTTAATATAAATAATATTAATTTTTATTTTTTATTTTTTTTTTATTGAATCATTTCAGCTGAATCTCCAAAACCAATGGGTCAATTAGATATTATGGCACAACAATTGAAATTCGTCGCTTGTTTAAAAATTCTTATGGAAGAATTATCAACATTAGCAACAGGCTTTGAAGTTGATGGTGGACAATTGCGTTATCAATTGTATGTTTGGTTAGAGCGTGAAGTTGATGCATTACGACAATTATGCAGCTACAGTGTCAATGCAGACGGTGATGTTGCAAACGTTGCAGAATGTACGTTCAATAATAATAATATATTACAATTATGTTTGTTTGTCGACTCAACGTGATGTGAGAGCCGCTGAATAGAATAAAAGATTATTAAAATATTCTTTTCTATTTTGCAGCAACTATTTCACATTGCAATTATTAACAATTATATGCATAATTAACTGCCATATTTTGTGAATATAACATTGAAATTTCAGACGAGGGAGTAATGACTGATGACATTGCCCCACATAGATCGGGTGAACAGCCTACGTTGCATGAAATTTTAGTAGCTGAAAAACTTGACTTTGAAGCTAAAGTACAGAGAGCCGCGAGACGAAAAAAATGGCTAAAAGGTAAACTAACAAAAAAAAAAAATACAAACTGAGCCATTTACTAATTGCCTTGATTTTTTCACAAATTCAATTCAATTGAAAATTTTTGTGACTTATTTTAATTAACTCTATCGTGTAATATATTTTTGAACAAATATTTGAGAGCTTGTATCAAGGATATTAAAAAAAAAAAAGTTTTGTACAATTTTTAGCAAACGAAACTTTACTGCGAACGTTGTTATCTTACTGCTCATTGCACGGTGCATCGGGTGGCGGTCTTGCATCCGTGCGAATGGAATTGGTTCTTTTACTTCAAGAATTGCAACAGGAGAAAACTCAGCAACAGTTGCTTAGTCCTCTACCTTTCCCAACGACATTGCCATTATTGAGCGCCAGCGTTGCATGCAACAAAACAGTCGTAGCTGACCCCGTACGACATTTACAAGTGAGTAACTCAATATTATCCATCTTTTTTTGTTTTCTAAAATGAAAAAAGTAAAAAAAAAATCTATATTAATTTTTTCAATAATCACTTTTTAGTCACTTGCACATGACATGTTACAAACTCTCGTGGAGTTACGAAGTCCACCAACACCCAGCAGGAATTCGCATTACTGTGAGATCTTCACAATGCGTGATTTGGCTGTTGCACTGAGTGCATGTATTTACCAATCGTTATGTGACTCCGATACTTTTGTAACTAAACATCATCAAGGTGACATTTTCCCTACCATTGCCGAAGTAGAAACATTTTCTGGTGGTCATTTAGTCGCATCAAATCGTTACCATCGTCGCTATTCATTGGACGAAAGTGTATCAATAACAACATTACCATCAAAGTGGCCAGGTGTAACAAATCTCCGTGCACTTCTTGCACGTGAAAAAGACGAAGATATACCAAAACTCAATATTCTTCTGTGTGAAGCATTTGTCTCAACATTTATCAGTCTTTTTGTTTATGCATTAGCAAGCTGTGACAGCCACATACTTTATCGATTGGTAGGACAAAAATTTGACAATAATACGTGGTCATGTCTTTTTGGTGGTGGTGTAAAAAAATTAGTACGTATTGCGAGTACAAATAATCGTGGAGGTAGTTCGAGTGTGGGTGTCGAACGTGCAGACAGTATTTCTAGTGAAATTCAATCAGCTGCCGGTGGGGTTTGGAGTACAATGACATCATTAACCAAACAACGAGTCAAATTAAATATGAAATTGTTAGGACAATTTACTGGTCAACAGCCAAATATTAAAGAGGACAAACCAACATATCGTGAGCAATTTGTATCACCTCAAATGAGTATGGTATCATATTTTCTTATGAAGCCGAGAATAGAGAGTGAATACGCTGATGAAATTGATTATGATTCATCTGATTCGGCTACATCAGATCTGGGTTCATCTGAAGATGAAGAAGATGTGTTTGAAACTAACGTTAAACCAAAGAGTAAACCAAAGGACAATACTGAACACTCGAATCCCAATGGATATAGTTGGTGTATTATGAGATTAGCAATAGTTAAAATATTACAACATCAATTACAAGATTTTCTCAATGTTGCTGGTATTGAAGTGCAAGAGTTGCCAGTTAGTAGTCCATTAATACATGCTACATTAAGCGTAGTTGCTCAATGGGAAGAAACATTACGTGAAGAATTGGAATCGAGGAGTCCACCATCAGCCAATTATATTCCTGGCTGTGCACCAGATCCCACACCATCACCTGGTAAACCAGCCATACACAAATATCGTTCATTATTGGAAAAAGGTAATACACCGTTCAATACACGTTTGGCATCAGCAGCGTCGGCAAATCGTTTATGGTGCTATTTAGTAAGACAAGAGATAATTCAAGATATATTCATCCGTGCGATATTTGGTAAACATCGCTCATTGTCAGCATTATTGGATTGTTCACAATCAACAGTTGACAGCGCAACACGAGGTAATGGCGAGGATAAAGGAAGTGATAGTGGTACAACGAGTCTTCCTGAACCCGTGAGAATTATTCATAAGGAACAAGACAGTATTAGTGCCTTTTGCCTCAACCAGGTAAATCACTCACTATCTCCTGATTAAATATTAAATGAAATTGAAAATGAATTTATATTTTTTAAGGTGAATGCTGGCGTGATGGCTCTCGCGACACCCCGGGAAGTGCAAGAAATGGATATCTCATTATTGTTAGAATTACCTTCATGGTTAGAAGATGAATGTGAATTCGATATAATCAATTTGAATAAGCCAATTGATCCTGAACCAACACAACCAACTAGTTTTCTAGTCATTCAGGTGAAATAATTTTTTTATCGTTAATCAAAAAAAGTTTTATTGATATTCGGATCTGTCATTCAACAATGATTTTATTTATTTTTCATATGAATAGACATCGGCTGATAGACCGTTACTCGCGCAAAATCCATTACCAAATACTCCTCAACCACAATCAGGCATCGCCAGCCAAAGTGGACGTGGAGCAAGTGTGGTGAGTTTATATTTTATAATAAAATTATAATAATAAATATGATAATATATGCACTGATATATTTATATGATTAACGTCGAATTATGCATAGTTTAAAGATAAACGTTTATTAATAATATTGAAAAACAAAAAAATCGTTTTCCATGAACTACTAATTTTTAGATAAATTAAATGATTAATATTGTACTGATCAATTCCAAATTACTCTCATGTATATATGTATACATATTTTACAAAAACACGTACTTAGCTCCATATGACTTTTCGTGTCTCTATCAAAAATCCTGTAGGAGTATAACATATGACACACCGTGTGATATTATTTGTAATTAATAGTGGCTTCTATTTTCTGTTTAGACCCATAACACAATTTTTTTGTTTTACAAAAATGCACCTTAACAGTGGAATTTTTTTTGTTATCTAAATATATAATCGGAAAAGCACTACACAATATTCTCATGCAAAACACCAAAGAAAATAATTTATATCTTAATTTTATTTATTTATGAATTCCATTTTTTCTGTTTTTCTATTTTTCTTTCATTCTCTGTATCGCATATTCTTGCTCGGTTATTAAATTTTTATATTTTCATTTTTACTACCTATATATCAAAATAAAATTAACTATTGTGTACAACAACGTATTCGCGATCGCCAAATATTCGATTTTTATACATCTATATTAATAATAATTTTATAACAGATTGCATGAAAAATCCAAAATTGAAACTTATAATATTTTGCTTCACCCTTTGGGGCTTGAGTATCACAAAAAATTATTTTCTTATCATTAAATAGAAAATTTAAAGAGTGTCATACTTTAAAATCAAACGGATACTTATTTACGACGCGCGTCGGTAATTTTTTTATTTATTGTAAGAAATAATCGCGCGAAAAATGTGGAAAAGGTAAGGGTAAGAGTTGGGATTGGGATTGGGGAGAAATTAAATGCACAAGTGGTGATGGAGACAATGTTGCTTGTTCAATGCTTGCCTAACATCTAACATGGTCTGCGTTACTGACCCTGACGGCTCACGCGCTCAATCAGATGAAGGGGATGCCCGCTTTTCCTGGCTCCCACGACCTGCGCTTCTGTCAGTTTGTCGCTGATAGGAGTAAACACTTATTAAAGCCGGTGAGATAAAAAAAAAAATCTAAACAGAGCCCTAGTTCCAAATCCTATAGTTGCCGATTTTATTATCCATAGTCATACAATTTCATATGCCCGTTGGTATTTAAATAATCATCTGTATTGAAATATTTTGTGAATTTTTTAATTAACATTTTTTTTTTTTATATCCAAATATAATATAAAATTCAAATTATATTTCTTAAATTATAAAAATTATTTTGTTATTTCATAGAAAATTATTCCAAAATATTTCAAAACAAATGATTTGATTACTTTTTTTTTTTTTTTTTTTTTTTTTTTTAATTTTTATAACAGCTTTCTCTCAACTCTGCAGGCATGAATACAAATGTTGATTATTAACAAATCATAGTTGACACAGATTGAATTTTTTTTTAAATATAATTTTGTATTTTATTTATGTCTATTTTTATCATGTTTCTATGACTAATTTATTTTGATATTTGTAATTTATTGTATAATTAATATCAATCATAATCACCCTCATTACACCTCGTAAAAAAATTGAATCGAAGAATAGAAATTAATTTATATATTTGAATATTTCTATTCTGATGCCAGAAAAACATTAGATACTTTGTAAAATATCATTAATACTAATGAACATATGAATCATGTTTGTTGTACAAAGTTGTTGGTATCTACATTTCACAGTTATGTTGCATGAAAAATGGGTCTTATATCTGTTATAATAAAAACAATTGAAGAAGCTATCATCATCATATCAGTGAAAAACTTTTAGTTACTTATTTAAAATAGAAATTATCAATTGAATATTTTAACTTGTAATATCCTTGTGAGTGATTAGATACATTTTAGTTTCATTGATATGTTCTGTCTTCAATGTTTCAAATTTCCTTTGACAATCTCATCAATTTATTTTTTATTTTTTATTTCATCCGAAAAATTTTATTCACACTCACCAATTTTATTTTGTATTTTGAGAATTATCTTCAAGTAATTGAATATTTTTCCATTATTTTATAAATATACATGAATGTACACTCTGATTACTCCAATCTCCATTGGATTTCAATATATCAGTATCAAATTTACTCAATTAATTATATTTTGTCATAACAGATTCTAAAACACAAAATCGATGGTATAAGAAGAGTATCTGCACATCCACTCTTACCTTTGTGTAAGTTCATTTTTAAAAATAAGCCATAATGAAGAATTTTAATTAATTTTGATTTGGTTTTTTTTTTTTTGTTCTTTTGTTTATTTGTTTTTTTCCAGACTTAACCGGATCTCAAGATGGATCTGTGTCTCTGTGGGAATGGGGTCACCAAACTGCAGTGGCAACACCAAGACCATCGGGAACATTTGCAAAAGTTACACGTGTTCGCTTTTCACAGCATGGAAATAAATTTGGAGTTGCTGATTCCGATGGACATTTAAGTTTATTTCAAGTGGCGTGTAGAGAAGGAACAGCCCGACCTTTCTTTGTAAGTCGAGAAAAAAATATAATTCAATATCAATATATTTTTATAGCAATAACAAAAAAAATTATTTTTTCAGAATTATCAATGTCATAGTAAAGTAACGTCAGACTTTGTTTTCCTCGGCGCTTGTAGTCTTGTCGCGACTGCGGGACATGGCTCTGAGGGAAAAAATGTAGCACTTTGGGACACATTACTACCACAAAATAAATCTCTCGTACAAGGTAATTATTTAATATAAAAAAATTATATATTTTATCAAATTTGTATACACTTTTTTGTCATTTACTTACTTTTTTTCTTCTCAAGGATTTACATGTCACGATCAAGGTGCCAGTTCAGTGATTCTCGCACCGCAGCACCAATTGTTAATAAGTGGTGGAAAAAAGGGTGATATAAATATTTTCGATATGCGACAACGACAGCAACGACACCGGTTTCAGGCTCACGAATCGGCAATAAAATGCCTTGCACTTGATCCTCATGAAGAATTTTTTGTTAGCGGTGCTGGCGATGGAGATATCAAAGTAAATGAATCAGGAAAATTTTTCTTCTACCACAAACGATTAGTATAATTTATTAATGCTTTTTTTTTTTTGTTATTCTTTTTAATAAGGTATGGGGTTTAACAGTTCACTCTATATTATATTCATTTCCTGGCGAACATCCAAGATCAAGCTTCTTCAAAAATATTGGTCAAGTAAGTCTCTATCCTAAAATTAAAACAAAGGAAATAAATTAAATATTGAAGACATTAAAAAAAGGTGATTATTAATTATTAATTAATGATTAACTAATATTTTCTTTCAGGGTGTAACTCAATTGCATGTTGACTCGGCCGGCCGTCTGTTTTCGTGTGGTGCAGACGGTTCAATGAAAGTTCGTCAATTACCTGAACGCGACTGCGTTGTACACACACTATATTAGCAAAATTTTAAATCAATGAATGAATCCAATTAACTAGTAAGTAAAAACAAGTTGAAAAAATAAATAAATAAATAAACAAACAAATAAAATAGCAACCAAAGTTAACGTTACACTGTGAACGTAATGGTTAAAGTCATTAAAAACAAAAAAATGTTACTATGTTATTGTTTGATGTTTATATACCAACCATTCACTAGGATTCTATTTGTATTATTATTATTATTATTTTCTCTTTTCAACAATCATCAATTTGCAGTTTATCACTTTACAACTTTTGCCTTTTATTTTTTTCCTGATTTCCTTTTGCGTTTATCTACAAACTATATCACTGCCAAAACCTCTCTAACTTGGAATATTTGTTTTGATTCACATTAAATACCCCTTTTCCTTATTCTTTAATAATTCAGGTACATTTTTCGCGTAAATGACTGTAACCATTTACGAATATGTTTATTTCTGTTACCGCTTGATAGAGAAAACTACACTATATATATGAAATTCATTAATACATATTTAAAAATAGCCAACTATTTGTTTTTAGCGGAAAATTATATTAATTTAGAACATCATTTCAAAAAATAATATTTTTTTTTTTTATCAATTATATACATATGATAATGATATCAACTTTTTTTTTGCGCTACTTTGAATCAAAATGAAAAATAGGAAGACACATTTGAATTATGATAATGGCCTATTTTCAACTAACTTAATAATATTTCTGTTTACATGTGTATGTAAAAATAACTTCATTTTATCATTTATATATATATATATATATATATATATATATTTTTTTTTTTTGACGTTTCTATTTTTCCAATGTTATTTTGTCCCTTTTTAAAATAAATATTCACAAATTTATGAATTTTCTAACTGCAATTGAAATTTTCTAAATAGATGAAAACAAAAATAAAAATAATTATTTATATATTAAAATAATTATATACATATTTACGCGATCATAAATCTCTTCGGCTATTGTTGCTGAAATAAATTTAACAAAAACACGGGTTTATAAAGTGAACAATATTCACAGCACGATAATATTAAAGATAAAAGTTACGTAGAATAATAATGTTCAGCAATCTAAATGAGAAAAAAAAAAAACGTCTTTTCTTTGTGCTCTATTTATTCTGGTTGTACGAATTTTTTTTCAGATTTCTCCAAAGACAGCGATACATATGAATTCAATCAATGCCGTAATCTTTATCATATCTTTTGAAACATATGTATCATATGGATATCATAAAATTCGGCAATGAGAAAAATTGAGCACAAAGACAGATGAAATTAAAAATTGCGTATAAAAAAGTAGCGAAAAAATTTAAGTTATTAAAATATATGTACGTCCCTTCAAATGGGAATAACTGATTCCACTGTCCATAATATTTTTAAAAATTATTATTTCAAAGTCAGTGCTGAAACAATAAATAAAAACTTCTGTTATTTTCATCAATCAATATTATCTCATATTCTGAGAAAAATAGACAAACGCGTGGAATGTTTTATTTTCTGAATAATTATTTTCATGGATTACACTCATATTTATATACCGGAGGAGCACTGAGCGATAAGGTAAAATGGAGAAAATAATTACAGTATCGGTATTGATACTGTAAAATAAAATATATATATATATATATATATATATATATATATATTAACTGATTAATTATCCAATAATTCCAATAAGACGCTATAAAATTAAAAAAATATATATATGGTAAAGGTTTGGCATCCAACGCTGCAGCCAATGGTTTCAAATACCATTTCCTCATATTTAAATATAAGTAAAGAGATAACAATTATCAAGAATGAAAGTAAATTATGAAAAAAAAAAAAAAAAAGTAGTTCATGATTAGATTTTAATATTACCAGTTATTTAAAATTATAAAGTGAAATACTGAAGAATGAACTCTGTGCTATATCTCGCTATTAGTGTTTGCTTTTTAATCTACACAATTATTCAATGCATCTATTTAATGAGAAGAAAATAAAAAGTTTTCATCATCAACACACTAAGTAAAATCATGTTTAGAACATTATTTATTTTCTTTGATTTAGTGAAAAATCGCAGGCGTGTGAATAACACCATAAATTGCATAATAAAATAATGAGAGAAAATAGAATCAGAACAATTACGCTTATGTATTTATCAATTATAATATAAATAAAAAACTAGTAGAAAAAAAAAAAAACAATGATTTATTAAGGACAAATCAAACGTTATATTGAATGTATTTGAAGATTTACTTTGATATTACTTAATGATTTTTATCGTCCGTGTAACGAGTGAATAATTATTTGAAAATTGCTGTATTAATATTTAAATAAAAACTATATTGGAGCTCTGCACCTCTACATCTTGGTCATGCAGAATAAGAGATGCAAACTAATAATTCAAATAAATTGTTGTTAAATAAATGTTCTACGAAATTATATATATTAAAAAAATTAAATATATCTGTGTATGTATATATATAAATATTGTGTAGAAAGCGAGAAGATAAAAAGAAAGAAAATAACAAAAAAATAAATAAAACAATATGAGATATTAATATATACTGTTATTATATTAAGAATGAAAAATTAAGAATTTGATTAAAGTGAAAAGCAATTCGAACAAGAGTAATGAAATGAAATAAATAAAAGTCAAATTTATAGTATTGTATACATTACTGTTCAAAATTTTTAATTATTTTCATGTTTTATGGAAATGATTACAAATAAATCCAGCAATATGCTTTTGAATATATGGCTTATTTACAATTTGATTGAAAATTCAAATTGAACAATAAGGACAAACGAAATAAAAGTACTCACAATCGTGTTGTAAACTTGACTTTTCCGATAACTGTATATGTGAATTGTATTTATTAAAAATCAACTATCATAAAATTAAACTCAATTATTTATTGAATACACTTTAAAAATATAAATTTATTTTTCTAAGTTGTCTTTATTCACAATAACCAAGCATAAGTTTATAAATAATATAAATTAGACTTGGGCAAATAAAATGTGCATTACAGCAACAGAAAAATTGTCATCAGCAATTTAATTCAAGGTTTGCAACGCTCGAGGAAACGCGGATAAAGACATGTCTCTCGAATATGGTATCTGTTCAACAGCCAGCATAAAAATCTCTCCAAGCCAAGACCATATCCTCCATGAGGACATGTGCCGTATTTTCGTTGATCAGTGTACCAATAATATGGCGTTGGGTCAATATTTTCTCTCTTATATCCTTCCAATAAATCATCATAATCCCAAATACGCATTGATCCACCAACAATTTCACCTACATTTGGTAAAAGCACATCAACGGATTCAGTTAAACGTAAATCTTCTGGACATTTTGACATGTAAAACGACTTAATATTAGCTGGAAAGCGGCAAAGCATTATTGGCTCATTGATTGCATCAGTCATTTTACGTTCGGGCATTTCTGGAATATCCTATAAATTTATAGAAAGATTGATTCATTAATTTAATACAACACAAAATTTATTACATCAAAGTTCAAAAAAAAAAATTCTTGCCTCGCCGAATTCGTAAAAAGTACCATCTTCCTTAGTAATCTTGTGCTCACGAAGATACTCAATTGCTTCCGTGTAATTCATTCTTTTGAATGGCCGTTTTGGAATCTCAAATCCAGGATTTAATTCTTTAACAATATAACCATAGGGACTTTTGAGTACACGTTCAACTACATCGCAAATTAGATCTTCAAGACGTTCCAATAAATTATCAAATGTTATGAACGGACATTCCGCCTCGACATGGCTGTACTCAGCCAAATGTCTACGTGTTCTTGATTGTTCAGCTCTGTAAGATTGAGCAATGCAATAGACATCGCCCATTGCTGGAATGCAAGTTTCTAAATATAATTGAGAACTCTGTGTAAGAAATGCCTCTTCACTGTAACATAAGAAATATAAATTATATTGTATAAATATAGTGCGCTAAATTCAATAAATATTTCGAATCAAATGAATACAAATAATATTAATATTACCCAAAGTAATTGAGTTTGAATAAAGTTGATCCACCTTCAACTTGAGTTTGCACAAGAGTTGGTGGCGTGACTTCTGCGTATCCCCGTGCTAGATAATGTTCCCTAAATGCTTGCAATAATACCGAGCGCATCAGTAGGACTTTGGAAGTCTAAAAAAAAAAAAACACAATTAAAAAAATTCAAATGAAAAACTTGTAGAGAAAATATATTTCTCATACATTTTCACCGCGAATCATAATGTGACGGTTATCCAACTGAACATCTGGTAAGGCTTCTTCATTAAGAATAGAATCGGCTCCGCCGGGCGGGGCATTGCCAATCAGTTTCCAGAAATCAACTATTAATTCATGTCCTCCCGGTGCCTAATTACAAATGTAATGTTGTCAATCGAATGGTTTCTTTTTCAAACTATTAAATTCTTTTTTTACTTATTAAATTATAAATAATCCATACACTTTTCCCTTCTGGTAGGGGTTTCAAAACACCGAAAAATTCTACAGATGCTTCCGTGTTCAACACTAATGCGTCATAGGTTTGGCATAAAGTATCATTCAAAACACTCTGCAGAAAGCCAGTTCCGTCACGCAATGTAATGAACAAAAGAGCCTTACCTACAAAAGAATAGATTATTCCATCAATAATTAATAAAAATAAACATGCTACATAATTACAAGACTCAATAACAATACCTTGTCGTCTCAATCGATGAACCCACCCAAAAATCTTGACACGTTGTTCACGATGCTGTGTACTTTCTTTGATTTTTATTCTTTTCGCTTCAGGCAAAGATTTATCTTCTTTAATAATGATAGCTTTCGCTTCCTCTAGATTTTTAGCACGTTTCTCATCATCTTCCATAATTTTTTGCTGTTTTTCATCATTTTTATATTGCTCTCTGGTCCAAATTTTCTGAACTTTCTTTAATTGAGACTTTGCAGCCGGCTCATATTTTTTAGCTTCATCTTTGGAATCTTGATAGATTGTAGGAAACGGTTCTTTACCAGCATGTCTCATTGCTTGAAGAATCGTTTTAAAAGGTTTAACTTCACTACCATCTCCAGTTTCATCGCTACCATATTTATCAGAAGTGTAGATTCCACCTAAACATTTATACAATCAAATTACCAATAATTTTTATTTTCTATATAGAAAACATCGTGCACGATGCAATTTATTAAAGTAAAGAATTACATCAAAATTTTATTCTTACCTAATGATAACTTTTCTAAATGTTCCTCACACATTTTTATTCTATTAATTATTTATTTATTTATGAAATTTTATGTATAGCAAAATGAAATAAATGCAAAATATAGATGATGCAATACCGAGCCGGTGTGGCCAGATTTGAGTCTGAACAGCAAGCAGCAAAAATGGAGGGGGTAACCAACGTCACAAGCCATGTACATGCGAGTGTAGAACTTGTGACGACTCGTTACTTGCTAGAGGGCTAAGAAACTGTCGGTAGAATTGTATATATATATGGTCTTACCGACACATTTTTATGAAACTGATGATTTTATCGACTTGCCCTTACGAATGACCGCCAAAAACATTTGAATTTTTCAGCATTTATTACAGAAAAATAATATTTTTTCTTTTATCATGGAAATTATGTGGAGTCACCATTCGTCGTCACCATCCGCCAATAATATGCTAACATATCGAATACGACCAATGTGCAATATTTCACTTTTGATGGTGTATTAAATGTTTATGAGCGCCACTGCTTTCTGCAGTGATGTACACACGATTTGAATATTTTGCCCCGAGATCGGATAGTGAATATTTTCTTGTTTATCCGATATTTATTTGTCAATAATATTTTTTGAATTTCATATTATATTAGAAAACTTGGTTTCTTAATGGACATTATAAATCATTTTTATTTAATAAAAATGTTATTTAAACATTGAATTTATAAATTTAAATAATTATAATTATTATTATTCTTTTATCTGTAGTAAGCTCGGGGAGAGGCACAGCGTCGAGAGATATATAACCTCGAATTTAAATCCAAAGCGGATATTTTAAAGAATGAAATTTTAATATTAATATTTAAAAATGAATACCGGACATCAATGCGATGACATCAATCCAAAATATTTATTAGGCCAACTTAATACTGCACGAAAAGAAATAAATAATTTAAGGTGATAATTTGGAAGTATTGCAGTGTACTTACAATTATATGAATAATTCAATTGATAATTTTATTATTTAGGCAACAAATTAAGAGCCTTCGATATATTTTTGACAAAGATGTTAATGGGATAAAGAATTTAATTGATATGCATACCAATGGTTCAAAGCCATGTCCAGAACTTGTCACACATCATGATACACAATCGACTTCAACTTCTCAATCAACTTCCTTGATTTTAGAACCGATAGGAATAATAAATACCGGATTTCCGAATAAACGTGGAACTCCGAGGCAGCCAACAATTTGTAAACAATCTCGTGGGAAAATTACTCTTTATAATTCAACATTCACAAATCCAGAGCATGCACTCAGTGGGCTACAAGAATTTTCACACATGTGGTAAAGTCAAATAATTATAGATTATTATATAATGAATAAAATGACGATCTTTTCACTATTTATTATTCCAGGATTCTTTTTCATTTCCATAAAAATGATTCCACTCATGTTCGTGCAAAAGTAGCACCGCCTAGATTAAATGGAGCAAGGACTGGAGTATTTTCCACTCGATCACCACACCGTCCATGTCCAATTGGTTTGAGTTTAGTGAAAATAATTAATATTGAGGGCAATACAATTTTATTTGAAGGCGTAGATACCGTGGATGGTACCCCAGTATTTGATATAAAACCGTATATACCACAATACGATAATCCATTGCATGTGGAAAAAAATATTCAACGTGAATATAATTTAAACAATGGAAGTTCATTAGGGAGTTTAGAATCTGAGACTGCTAGACCAACAATAAATGATAATCTTGAAGATGAATATTGTACAATGATTCCCATTGATGCCTCATTAATTACTGACGTCTCACGTGACGAGGAAATAGCATTGAGGTTGCAAGCTGAAGAATTCGCTGAGGGAACAGGTATCGATAGTTTCAGTACATCCCGAAGTCATTCACGATCTCTTGATATCACACCATTAGTGAATGATGATATTGCAATTAATTTAAATAATCAAAGTGATAATGTTGATAATCCTGGTCCGTCGAATGAAGAAACCACTGCGATACAACAAAATTTAATAGAATCTGATACAAATAATATAATTCAAAATATAAATTTTGAATCTCATGACGCAAGGAATTCAAGACTTTTGGATGGTGCTGATGGATCGAGTACTGTATACAGCACTGATGTAGATTTAATTAATCGTCGCACACTCAATTCACGATTGGATAACTCACCTGTGAGAATGGGAATTCGTGAAGCACCTGATGGCGAAGAGGAATTGCAACCCCAATCATTAAGACCCTCCCATACAACAGGAAATATTCAGAGCATTCCCGCAAATGCAAATAGTGCTTTTCCGAATTTTCCTAGTCGCGGTTTGAATGTTGATGTGGAAAATAGTGATTTTCAAGTTCGCGTACCCGATTGGATTGCCCAACCGCGATCTCGATCATTGTCAGTTATTTTTAATGATCGTGCTTTAAGGCAATTAAATGATATCGTTAATGATAAAACTGAAGAGCAGAAACGGGCAATCATAAATGTTCTTCGTGAGGATCCGCGTTCAGTTTATTTACGTCAACGTTGGGCCAATCAATTTTATACTTTTCTCATTCATGATTTACATATTAGCTGTCGATTTGATGATAATAGAGGGATAGTTACTGTGTTTCAAATTCGTCATGCTGGTCGTACATGTGAATGTGGTGAACCTGAGTGGCAGTGCTTGGGTCACTCGCCTATATCATAATATATTAATATTTTTAATTTATATGTCAAATGTTGAACGTTTGACTATTCACATTTTTTTACGTATTGAATGACTAGTGAGCTTAGCTTAAAAAGCTTAATATTATTATTATCCAGCTACGGTTCGGCCCTTCATTTAGCAATATTCTCTTGTTATATAAGCAGATTTTTATATTAAAAAAAAAAATTGTTTAATCCGAAATCAAATGTATTGATATAAAAATTTATTTAATTTAAATTATAATTAATTTACCATGAAAAATATAATTTTTATTAATTAGTTGAATATCCGATAGTTTGAGTCCAACTAATTTTTATAGATTTTTCATTAAATATCATTCATCTGCTTTACCAATCATAAATTACTGTAATTGAGACTTGAAAAATTTGCACTGTTATAAAAAATTGAAAAAATTTTTTTCAGACAAATTTTAAAAAGTCACAAGTTATAAATAATTATTGTTAAAATTCATTTACTAGTAAAATAATGAATATAAAATTATTTTGATCCGAGTTATAAGATGTCTAAATTTAATAAATAACTTTTATGTTTATGTAATAATTTTTTTGTTGCATAAAATCGCAAGACTTTATTTTGACTTATAGTGTACAGTCTGAATAATTTTATGAATACATTCTAATAGTTGAGTCAGCGCCAGCAGAAAATACCCATGGTTGTATTGGATGGAACATCACATCCAATATACCAAAATCATTGAATTTTTCATGATTGCATAATCTCTTTAGCGGCACAATCAACGGATTTTGTAATAAATCATTATATACCATTCCATGGGACACGATGAGACCACAATCATCAGCGCCTGATGCAAACAGAGGATAGCGTTTATGATATGCAACCCCTCGCACTCCAGTACCATGTAATCGTAAAGTTTGATATGGTTTCGTACTTAAATCCAAATCAAACCACAACATTTTACGATCGTATGTACCCACGAGAATATTATCACCGCCTACAAAATGTTATTTTTTTAATTTTTCACAAATAAAGTAATGTCTAGTGTAACAATTAATTCATGTATTTTGTATATTAAATTACCTGGATGAATGGCCATTGTAGAAATCCATTGTGAATTTGACAATAATTTTTTCACCATTTCCTGCTTAACTAAATCGTATATTCGCACATTGCGTTGTGTCTGCATGAAAAATAGAAAATATTTTTTTTTCACTTAACTAATTCAAATGCTATGAGATTAAGATAAAACAAAAAAAAAAATTATAATTAACTCACCGCCACAAATAAAAAGGGTCTGATTGGATGGAATAATACATGCTGAATCTGTCCTTTTGATCGACTAAATGGCAATTGTGAACGTCTCTTCGACAATTGATTAATTAAAACTGATCGATTTTCACCATCTGGCATAACTACAGCAAAATAATCGCCTTTGGCGTGCCACGTAACTTGTTTTACTATTTTGAAGTGATTTAAAATTACTCGAATACCCTTTTGCCAATTTTCTTCCTCAGCCTGTTCCCATTGCACGGCTGCTTGGACCCTTTCAGTAATTATTGAATCACTTTGAGGGATAATTTCCATGAGTCGATCTGTTTTACTAGTAACTAAACTATCACCAACGCCAGGATTTATAAGCAGAACTTTTTTATCTGCTGCAACAGCTATTAGTGATATTGCTTCGTTGGGACACCAAGCAACACTTCGTACGACTCCACCACATGGTATTGTTTTTACACATCTTCCAGTAGCAATTTCCCATATCTTTACAGTCATATCATCACCACCAGAGGCAATATACTGTCCCCGATTTTGAGCTGTGATACTTCTCACCATATCCGTGTGACCGTGGAATACTACAGATAATGTTGTTGGGAATGGTTGTAAATCTTTAGGACTTGGAAGCTGCGGAACGAGAACTTCGGGTTCAATAGTTAACTTCATCTTGAGCGCACGAGGACACAAATACAGATCCATACAACGTTGAAATCTTTCTTTGATGAATTTCGGATATGCCGGTACTTCTCGTAATGATTTATATTTTTGTGGAACAAAATGTAACTTTCTCTTCCAAGGTGTTGATTTTAATCGATCCCACTGTTTCATTTCTTTACTATCGAACAAATATTCAGGTGGTGGATTGTAACTTTCTGCATGACCAGGTAAATGACGTTTTGGTGCCGGTATATGTTTGTGGATACGTCGCATTTCCTCAGCTTGATCATCCGATTGCCAAAGCATATAAAAATGTGGTTCTTTATTCTTCATTTCACGTTCTTTCTTCATTTCTGCTGTTGATTTCATCCAGCCCATTTTTAATGCATGAACTAACTTTGAAACTTTTTTTGCTTCCAGTTTAGATGGTAAAAATGATCGTTTGTGTTCAGGGAATTTTCGTAATGGAGTTTTCATTACTTCTGATGTAAACCATTCCACCCATGGGGCATATTCATCGAATTTTGCATCAGGAATTTTTTGTTTTTGTATTCTAGTTATGAGTTCAATATCTGCTTCACTAAGAATAACATCTTGTCCAGTTTGTGGATCTCTTACACTTCTCCAAAAATCGGGATCTTCCATTCGTTTGAGAAAATTATCTAATTGATCACCTTGTTGTGGTTTCATAATTTTTTTTCCTTCCCAATTATAACCAATATGTGGATACTCATCGTACCATTTCATTGGTACATTGCCAATGGTATTTCTGATTTCTTCTTCATCTGAACTATCATACTCATATTCATCAACAGGTTGTGTATCAACAGATTTTTTATTAATAATATTTTTGTCTTTTTTTTCTGAACTTTGTTTACTATTTTTTTGTTGTTCAGCTTCAACTGAATTGACCTTGGACTTATTTATTGGATCGCTTGTGCTTTTTGCAGTGCGAGATGGTATTTCTGTAGTCGATTTAGAATTTTCTTCTTCATTATCAGTATCTTTTTCGTCGTCTTCCTCATCTGTATTCTCATCGTCATCATCGTCGTCATTCTCATCATCATCATCCTGTTCTTCGTCATCTTCAAATCCTATTTCTCCGTTTTCTTCATCACTGGAATTTCTCTCTAATTCAAGCTCATCGCTTCCATCATCCGATTCAAATACGAGTTCATCTTCTTCTGCTTCGGAATCATTGGACGGTTCGATAGCTTCTACTTCGTCATCAGTACTATCAGATGAATTATCAAAGGTTGCTAATAAATCCTCAGCTCCAGAATCCTATTAACATAAGTAATTATTAGTAACTAAAATGTGATCTTGATTAGAATGCTTCACATGTGAGGTTATTAAATTATGTAAAGTAATACCTCCTGTTGACAATTTTTGTTTGAATTATCTTCAATTTCTTTTGTTGATTCATTTTCAATTATTTCTGATGGTTTTAATTTTCTCTTTACTAACTTTTTTGTACGAGGTGGCATTGCTTTGCCTCATTTATACTAGCAATAACGAAGTGGATTTATAAATAGTTTATAGAGGTTATGTTATGTTGGCACGTGCCAGTTCAAAAATATGGAAGGGACAAGAAATGCGTGCGCATTTGAGGGGGCGCCATAAATAAATTTTGAATACTTTGAAAACCGTGAAAATTTTATTCAATTGAAATTCTTTACAAAATGAGAAAAAAAATAACAATAGTTTGACAGTTTCAAAGTTCGGATACCATTGGTGGTGCTGAAGAGAGTGATTTAAAATTATAGTACGATGTATTAATATTCCATTGGCGTAAAATCCTTATAACGTGATTTAACTTTGACATCCAATCCACAAGCTCGCGAGTACTATCACATGACAAAAGATGCCTGAAATCAATATATAAAAATAAATTTGTGAATATAAAATTCAACGTATGAAATTAAAATATTTTTTATACCTAATAATTGTATAGCCTTGACGGCATTCCACCATGAGACTGTCACGATCCGTTGGATTTCTTGATCGTATAGTTTCAATTAGGAGAGTCCTCGGTTTGGCGCACATAGATCTGTTGACTGGTTCAATTGCATCCGAAATACAATCAATAAGATCAATCATCACTAAAGGTTGTTTTTTATTCTCATGGTCTTTGGGATAATTCCAAAAGAGAAGTGTGTGTCCTCTGAGTATACACCATCGACGGTTCCAAATTGCCAAACCACCAGATTCATTACCATAATTCAAGAAACCCTCATGCATAATTGATAAATGAAGTTTGCTGCAGAGTTTAAGATCTATTGTACCCAAAAGTCTTGAATCATTGGGTACTGCTGATAGAGGCCACGGTGAAAAAAGAATTAAATCACTAAGATATAAATCAACGTGTCCAGAAGGAACAAATGATGAGGTTAAGAGAATCGGTTGTCGAGCTCGGGACGATAATGGGCGTTCTACCTTTCTTAATAATTTTGTTGGTGAAGGACATGTACGATTTTCTATTTTAAGATTGCTAATATGATATTTTTCTTCATGCTGATATGCAATGCTCGTAACTAACTTTAGAGTATAAACTTCGAGAGTGATTTTCAGTTGTGGTGTAAGTTTTGTTGCGACACAGGAGAAGTCAGGAAAATCAACTGTGAGATTGTCTACTGGACAAGGTATAGCCGGTGTTGCCCATACATTTGTACCTTCAAATACTGCAACAAGGAACCACTCTTGAATTTCACCAGGTTCTGGTTTTTGATGTAGAGCTTTACGCAAAGATAATTGAATATTATCGATTTGCACTTCAGCATATTCGTTGATTGAAGTGTCAGACTTGATAGGTACGTGTCGTTGATCGGGTGAACTTAAATTTTTAAGTTCTTCCATCATGACACGCTTGCGTAAATAAGCAAGAAGTAATAAACGTTGTGATTCCACTTCCTCTGGACTCCCAATAAATTCTTTATGTGAATGACATACTTCCAATGCTTTAGTAGCTTGACTCATAATACTTTGCTGCATTCTCACTTGACGAAGTAATTTTTCTATTCTTTCAGCTCGAGCACTATCCACTGGACCGTGAGGAAATTTCGGACTGATAAGTAGACTATTATTCTCAGGTGCTGGTTTTTGTTTCGATAATACAGCGTGAAGTTTTTTTTTTACTCGTTGTGACAATGATCGATATAATTTAGTAGATCGATTGAATGTTTCAGAAGTTTTAGGAGATGAAATCGAATTTTCTTTTGATCCTGTACCGTGACGATTTAATAATCGTCTAATCTTCCTGTGAAATGGTGCTCGACTTTCGGACATTAATTCGCTAGCATTGATATTTGAATTTGTCATGAGATCTGCGTCTGTATATGTCACTGTGCTGTTGAATAATTCATCACCTAATGCATTTTGCAAAAATTTTTCGACTTCATCAGGAATATCGGTTATTGGTTGGATCAATTCGAGGGATTTTTCCGCGTGAATTGGTGGGCTATCAATCAGTTGAATTGTCGATATTGTCGTTTCAGTTTGTGGTGAAGACATCTTGTCATTAAAATCTTGTTTTATTGATTTTCTTGTAGATTCTAAATTTGGCTTATGATAACGTCGAGTTGCTTTCGGTGTTACATAAATGTCAACCGGATCATTACTGCTTCTTGATAAATCTTCATTTTTTCTATTTTTACGTATCGTATCAAATTTAATGTCAGCAAGAATCGGATAAATTTGATTGCACGTTGGCATGGTGTCTTGGTTATTCAGCATTTTACTTTCTTGGATTCCCAATGAATTTATCTGGGCATCGAGGTCATCAATTGTCGCTGAGAGCGAAGTTATTATCGACACGTTATTTCCTTCCGTTTCATTCTTCATTGTCTCAGCATTATAACCGGCTTCTATTACGTCGTTGAAATTGTCGCCTCGTTGTCGACTTGACTCGTCATCTATAGCACGAAGTATGCTATATTTTTGTCTCAAATGCTTTGTCGTGGTATCAATAACGGCTCCATTCAAATTTCTGCGGCTTGACGCACGATTCAGCATACGCTATTAAATATTTTTTTTAGAATAAAAAATAAATTTGGATGTATAACTTAAAAACTATTCACTTACATCGGTAAAAGTTTCTCGTTTATTCTCCATTGATGGTTAATTATACCACATGATGATAGGGTCGGAACAATGTGGCGACTGTTCGACACAGTTCGACGACTCTCAAATTATAAATATTGCCGACAATTGCCGATTCAATAGCAATAGCCAGTATAAAGAGGGTGTATACTTATTGAGGGTTGTTGACCAATAGCATTTCCCGCTCTTATTCGTACTCTCAACAAAAATTCGCGCGCGCCGCCATCTCGACATAACCTCAATATACCGGCCCGTTTAAAGTTGTTAAATATCGTTGTCAATGTTTTCCATAAATTTTTGACAATTAATCAAGTGAATATAAATATTTAATAAATATGTTCGAAGCGCACAACATAAATGCAGAACATAAAGATTTAATTCACGATGTTGCATACGATTTTTATGGGCAGCGAATGGCAACATGTTCAAGCGATCAATTTGTCAAGGTTATTAATATTTACTGTAAACATTCGGTGCTTACTATAAAATTTTCGATTGAAATTTGTCACTTTATCGGACATTATTATTGTAGTCATTAATTACAAAATAAATTTCAAACATTTTTACAATTGTATTTTATTTAGGTTTGGGATGAGGATGAACATGAAAATTGGCATTTGACTGCATCTTGGAAAGCTCACAGTGGATCAGTGTGGAAAGTAACATGGGCTCATCCTGAATTCGGACAAGTTTTAGCCACATGTTCATTCGATCGTACTGCCGCAGTCTGGGAAGAAATAGGTAATGCTTATTATTTATTTTTACCACTAAATTTTAAGTGAAGCGATTTTATATATTTTTTAATTTAAACAGTTGGAGAGGGTTCTGGACCAGGCGAGCGTGGTATGCGTCATTGGGTAAGAAGAACAAATTTAGTGGATTCAAGAACGTCTGTAACCGATGTAAAATTCGGCCCAAAAACAGTAGGATTGGTATTAGCAACATGCAGTGCAGATGGAGTTATTAGAATATATGAAGCACCCGATGTGATGAATTTAAGCCAGTGGACCTTACAACATGACATAAATTGTAAACTTGCTTGCAGTTGTATCACATGGAATCCCTCATTGTCGAGGTACTGTTTCATATATAATTCAATGAATCTACCTCAAACATCAATATCTAAATATTTATTTATTTTTAATTTCAGATTTCATCCTCCAATGATTGCTGTCGGAAGTGATGATCCTAGTCCATCAGTTGGTGGAAAAATTTTTATCTATGAGTATTCGGAAAATAGTAGGCGGTGGACAAAAACAGAGACACTTTCTAATGTCATTGATCCCGTTCATGATATTGCATTTTCTCCAAATCATGGTAGAAGTTATCATGCGCTTGCAATCGCTACCAAAGACGTGCGAATAATAACCTTAAAGCCAATACAGTAAGTGTTTATCTGAATATTCGAATAATATTAATTATTGTTAGTCTAATTTATCTCGTTTTTTTTTTTTTTTCTTTTTGTATGTAGGGATAGTGCGCAGAGTAGTCTTTCTCGTTTTGACATAACAACTGCAGCCCAGTTTGATGATCACTATTGTACAGTCTGGCGTGTTTGTTGGAATACAATGGGAACGATTTTAGCAAGCTCGGGTGATGATGGATGTGTAAGATTATGGAAAGACAATTATATTAATCACTGGAAATGTGTTGCAGTATTAAAAGGTGATGGAACATCAGCCCAAAGTGCAGAAGTGCCGCATATTGCAACGCCACCAACACAATCTGCGAGTACGCAATTGCCGCCCTCCACCACCAGGTACTATAAATTAGGATCCATCAGTCATCCGAATCAAGTACCTTGGCACTAGTTAACTATTCTATTTTATTATTTTATTCACACTATTCCTTTTACAATTCCAAATCCAATATTATAAATTTCATTATTTGAAAAAAAAAAAAAAAAAGTATGATCTACGAAAGCACTGAATCATAAATTGCAATTGTGTAATCAGTTTGTAAATCAATATTCCAAGTATATATTCCCTGTAATTTACATACCAATAAATATTTTTTCGTTGAATTTGGAGTCTTTATTTGATGACACAAGAAAATATATCATACAGTATCTGTACTACTTTCAGTTACAGGACGTTGAGTGGCACATCATTGATCATTCAAAAACCACCATTAAGCGTTCCTTCAACCAACAATTGGCAAACACCTGTGATGAAAGGCAGATTTAGTAAAAGCGTATGGCTAGGAAATCCAGCCGAAACAATACTACCACCTTCTCCGATGTCGGAATACTCGCGTGTGAAAAAGTAAATTTTCATTGTGCACGATATTGCAAGGCAACTGTATTACAATATTAGATGTGATTCGTGAAATTTCAGTATTGATTAATTGAATAAAAACGATTATTTATTTTAGAATATTTACAATATAAAAAAAAATAATAATTTTCAAGTAATCGGAAATACATCGAGTTTGTTTAATGTTAAGCTTATAGGACATGAATTTTTAATGTTTCCATCAGAGTATCAGTTTCGATTCGCATATCTTTGTGTTATTTATTTTTTTTTCTTTTATCTATATAGGCAGTGAGTTAACAAATTGGTGCTACGGGCGTACGCACGTTTCTCTCTCTCTTTTTTTTTTTTTTTCTCAATTAGTCTAATGACAATTATTTTCGTTATCTTTTTCCAACGAATACTCCACATTCGACGCACCCCCATTATATTCACATAAACCATCGCTTTCTCAATGTTGATCAACTTATGTTAAGTTGGTTAAATGGAATTTAAATAAAAATAATAAATTTCTTTGATTTTAAGACTTATTACCATAATTGCATTTAGTTATTTTTCTTTTTATTATTATTTATTAAAATTATTTTCATATGATAATAAAATTCTTTTTTCGTGTTTCATTAGAAGATTCGGAAAATGTGTTATATAAAAAGGTATCATCTAGCTACGAGTACAATACAGGCTCAAATAAAATACATGATGTCATCTGTAAAACCATATGTAGCATTGTTTTTCAGTTGATGTACTCAGAATCTAGATGTTCCATTCTATTTCAACGATTGTGTATATGAAAGAAATAAATCGATCGTACTATAGTTGTTTGTAACAGTTTTTATATGAATATATTCATCATTTATATTTGTTGTTTCTCATAAAAATGAGATAGACTAAAGCAATGAAATGAATTTCAAGAGTGGGACAATTGTTTCTCTCAAGTTGATAATTATCCTTTGTTCTTTATGATCAATAAGAAAAATTCTTCTATCTAATATCGAATCACAATATTCAATGCTCATTCATAAAATATTCATGCGAAAAATGTTGCAAATTTTATACAGGAGATAAGAGTATTATTTGTATAGATGAAAAGCGTTTTGCAGAATATTTTGTTCTTCGTATATGCGCACATGATGATGATGATGATGATGATGATGATGATGATGATGACGATGACGATGACGATAGCATGTTATTCTATTTGTTTATTTATTTATTTATTTTTCTATCATAAGCACAATGGACATAACTGTCCGTGTGTAATGATATACGTCAATTTATTATTTGCTGTTTATTTTTTATAGCTTGTATAATTTTATTTCTTCTTTATTTTTTACTTTATTTTATTTTGTTTGTTTGGTTTTTTTTGTTTCAATATGAGTATAATACAATGCGCATTACGAATATCACAATACCGAAATGCTCAAGACATCACGGGAACATTAAGAAACTTTGGGATTAAAATCATTCGGCTCGTCAGGTGCGACCGACAACACTTATACATTACGTTAGAGAATTATTCATGAAAATAGCAATCTATATTTAATTGTATGACCCTTTTTTTTTTTTTTATATTCTATCGAGGCGATTCAATAGTTGATTCTGATTCAAATTATCGAGCAAGTTCCATCGAGTTCATCCATTAATTTCCATATAACTTTTAAATCGCCATGATTTGAATTTCAGAATGAACATTAAAACTTCAACAGAGCGTGCTCACAAAATTTTATCTCTTCATTGTATGTGAAATTTTAATACAGGTTATCAATGAATTAAAAAATTTATTGTGCCACAATCATTTACCCTACATATCATTTTGCACAAAAATGCTTTCATCTATATTTCTTCATCATATTGGAACGATAGAAGCAAACACTATAATTTTTCTAAAATTTTATACTAACAATTTGGCGATTGATAATTTATTAAATTTTTTTTTTTTTTTTTCACGAATTATCAAAAATTTCAAAAAAAAATTTTACACTTTTATATATAATCAGATTTTTTTTTTTTCTTTATTACACCATCCATTTAAATTGATAATTTTTAATAAATAATTTGTCTCATCATAAACACTCTTTCATATTTCAATTCCATTAACGGCAATAAAAAACATTTTTCCATTAAGTCACAATCATCAAGATTAAAAGTCTCAAAAACCCAGTAAAAAGTATAAATGAATTTGAAAAAATAAATAAATAAATAATAAATTAAAATAATATGATTGAAAAATGACAAATGGGATTATGATATTTGGTTTTGCGAAACATTTAGATAAAGTGTATTCTTATTACGATTTAAGAAGAATTAATTTGCCTGAGAGATTATGGCAATATAATTATATGTAAAAACGACGTTTATATAATTGTGACAATTACGACAAAGAGAAAATTCATTTTTATACATTATACACATTGCTGTAACGAATGATACAACCATTAACTAGAATAAAGCAGATCGATTTTTACATTTATTACTTCAATTCGGCCATCCCTTCCTAGTATTATAATAATAATCGTTATTATCTACTTTAATTTCTTCTTGATTTTATTATTATCATTATTATTATTATTTTTTTTTTTTTTTTTATACAAACTCGGTTTCCTTCATGGAAAACTGAACGATATGTCTCGCTATGCCGTAATTTTGACGTTTTTATATTGTTCAACAATTTCCACATTATTCCATTTTCATTTTTATTTTAAAGCACCAGATACGTTGAATCTGCTTTATTCTAGAATAATTATTTTATAGTTAATTTTCAAACATACATGTCCTCTCACATAATATTTATATTTATATATATAATTTTTATTTTGTTATGACATTAATGGATTCAAGACTGAATTACACGTTGCAAATTAATCCATTAATTATTTTATGTTATTTCTCACTTTTTTTTTGTTATGTTTTATTTATTTATTTATTTTTTTTTTCCGGGTAATGTATAAACCAATTCCGAAAAAAAAAAATATATATATATATTTGTATATTGATGACGAAGTGCTAGAAATATGTATAAAATATCTGAATATCTAATGTATTTACAAGACGTGAAGTTTGTTCTGTTTTATAACTCACAGTTCATCAATTTACACAACGACTTGATGGTTTTATTTTGTTCTTTTATAATTTGTTCGTTTTTACTCACTTACACCCTAGTCTTTGTCTTTTGATCTCTTTGTTAATGAAGTTATTAATCAATTATAATGAAAAACAGAGAGGAAGTATTTAATTGAGTTCTCAGTAAATTTATATAAAAAGGGCACTTTGATCAAACTTAGGTAGAAAAAAAATTAGCAGAGCAACTTAACAAAAAGGACCATAATGCGTACACATATACATCCTGACCTCTCTCTCTCTCTCTTTCTTTCCCTTTTTTTTTTCCTTTTTTTTTGCGTTTTTTTTCTCTGACTTTGCGACGAAATGAATCGATTGGTGCGGTGAAACACGATGTGAAAAGTGTGTGGAATTGATTGAACGTAAGATAAGACTGTCGGGGGAGAGATTTGGATCAAATAGTGGTGGGTAGTAGGTCACACGGAGCTTTCTCTCTTGGTCACGGCACCAGTGGCCATTGGCAACGTTGTGCTTGTGTCTTTTGACGTTTGTACACAACTACGTTGCGCCATTCGCGATGAAGCCTCGAGGTCTTTGGCAAGTATCGTTGTGTTGGGACATGTCCGGGTGACGACACCCAGGCCACTATAGATTATGGGCGGATTCATTGTCATCGTGATTGACTGATGGGCAATACCAGGACTTGGCCAATGTTGTCTTGGTAATGTGCACATTCCACCAGCGTAAACCTGCTCGTTGAGCATTGGCTGAAACTACGTTAATATAATTGAATTTCAATATTTGTTTTTATATTGAATTTAATTGTATGAAGATATAAAAAATACTCACATTTTTTAGATTATTCGATGAAATAGCAGACAATTCACGTAATGGCATGCCATTGCGAATGGTACAATAACCAACGTAATTTCCATGGTTAATCAATGATTTTGATGACATAGTTGATTGTTCCAAAAGACTTCTTGATGGTGATGTATCAATTGTTGATACTGCTTGGAGCCGACGTTTTTTCAAATATTCTGGTGGATCATCTGATGCACCTTTCAAATAATTATTCCAAATTGATACAATAATACTCAATTGAAATATATCACAATTAAATGATTATATCATTGTGTCATACTTACTTGCAATTTGTTGCGGGATTATATCAGGATTCTTATCATCACTCTCACTTATATCACCGCTAGTCTCTAATGATTTTCCAAATACACTGCTTGCGTGCTTTTCCTCAGTCAATAAACTACAACTCTCACGAAAACGTAATTCACGTTGGATCGGTATAGTCTTTGTATTTTTATCATGATCCTCCAAGTGTGATTTACCCTGATCGTCCGAATTTACACTTTGTATTCGTACAACAACTATGACAATCACAGCGACAATCGCAAGAGCCGCCACAACTCCAATTATAACACTGAGCATTGGAGTAAGTTTTATATTATGCCTTGGGCGATCTAAAATTCAGAGATAAAAAAAATAAAAAATAAAAAAATAAATTATTTAGTTCAATTTTAATTTTAATTATTTCAATAAATAAATATTCATCCCGAGTTGATTAATACCTTGAGATTTATCCGTATCAGTTGTTAGTTGTTTTTCTGGCAGTCTCAATGTTCCCGCCTGTACCACCATAGGTTCACTGCGTCCTTTTTCGTTGTACGCATATATACAAGCTTGATATAGAACACCTGGATCAAGATGAGTGACGCTAAATTGCGGTGTGGCTGATGTTAAGTTGGCTCTGACCTCTTGACTATTGCTTTCCTTTACTTCTAACAAAAATAATTGTTGAAGACCACCATTAAAGCCCTCCGTACATCTCACTGAAAATGAACTCGTTGATGTATTGTGGGTAGTACAATTATGAACCATGTCTGGATGTCCAGCAGGGATTATATGATAGACACACGGTGTTTGTTGACTGCCAATAACATTTGTTCCCCAACACAATAGTGTACCATAGTCCATTTCAGTTGTTGGCGTGTAAGAAAATACGGAAGATGTTCCTAATTTAATAATATGACCGCCAGTAACATCAATACTTTCCGCTGAATTATTAAATGTCCAACGAAAATCGACAGCAGACGGATTAGCCTCGACTTGACATGAAATATTTGCTTTTTCTTGTTTAGCAACACCATGAATTTTCGTTTGATTAGGCTTACAAGTTGGTGCAAACATGACGTTGAGATGAAATGGTGAACTTTGACCGTCGCCTTCAGTATTGAAGCCCACACATGTGTAATTACCGGCGCTTCTCCGTCCAACGCCTTGTAGTACTAAACTTTGATTACTTATAATTATTCCCTGTGTAATATTATGCTGAAGTGTTCGGTTATCATGTCGCCATTCAACTTTATAAACTGATGGTTCAGCGTGGATCAAACAGTCAAAATAAACATCAGTACCTTCACGAATGGCATCGCTATTGAGCGAGGTTCCCAATTGTATACGTGTCTCAGGTTTATATTGAATCTCGAGTATCCACTCGTCATCGATAGGACCCATGGCCATTATTGGATTTTCAGCTCGACAAGATAAGTGTCGTCCTGCATCGCTTTTGCTCGGAATAAATGACAGAACACTCGTTGTCACATTCCCATCGCTTGAAGTGGTCTCGTTAGAGTCATTCAGACGTTCACCATCTCGCCACCATGTGACAGAGGCAGCGGGTCTTGAGCCCATACTCGTGCACACGAGATCATATCGTTTTTCAGCGGACAGTGGTTGATTGGCACCGATTATCTTCACGTCCAATGGACCCACTGAATTTACAATTTGAAAAAAATAAATCTTTATTTTCAGTATTTTCAAAAGACTACAAATTCACATGTAAAATATCAATTAATTGATACCTACACGTCATGTCAATTCGCACTGTTGATGAAAGGGCTATGGATCTATTATTATTATTTGCACTACACGTAAGCTCAGAATGTACATCTTGACGTCCTAGATTTTTCAATGTAATTGTACTACGTAAAACATCGTCTCGAATTATTTCAGATTTATTGTTGATCAATTTATTATTACGGTACCAGGCAATTGTCGGTGATGGTTTACCTACATATAATTCATAAATCAATTGAAAATTATTCTTATAGAAAAAAGTCTTCGACGTCTTTGACTAATAAGATTTACTTGAAAGTATATAAGGAGCACTTAGATATTCTTCAATATTCATGCAAAAGTTAAAAATGAAGGTATTCATTTACCGTCATACACGTCACAATGTAATTCCAGGTCATCACCCTCGAGGTACGGTCCGATCGTTGTTTCCCTCCCAATACCATTTTCATCATTGATAATAATTTTTTTTGGCGGTACTGTCAATAAAAAAAAAATACAAAATATATATACATTTTTTTTTTTCTTAATTATTATCGCTCTGTTTTGCAATTTTATTCTATATTAATTATTGCTTTATACCTATAACAGTGAGATTAACTTTGGAATTACGTGTTTGACCAATACGAAAGTCAACACGACATCGGTATATACCAGCGTCCTCCTCACGTATTCGATCAACGCCAAGTTCAGCGGGTTTTTTATCTGGTAAAAAGTAAGCACGATTGGAAAATACCGTGTCGTCTGACCAGCGTTCAGCAAATACAAAGTCTCGATCACGTGCGTCAATGCTGTAAACTGATGCGTCAAGATCCTCACGATACCACAATACCAAATGTACCGAATCGCCATCATTATTTGTCGATATATCACATGGAAGATACGTTGGATCACCAACGAGTGCTACCACATGAGATACCGGGACTGTAACAGATGAAAAAAATAAATAAAAAAATAAACAAAAATAATCAAAAACAAAACGTTTTTTGTTTTTTGTTTTTTTTTTTTTATAAATACACACTCTTTATTTATCTGCATCAATTTCTTTACTTTGTTCGTTCAAACTATTATTATTTAGAGAGTGTTGGCAACAAGTATGCCATGCAGTTCACTCCATGTTTGCTACTCACTCTCATCAAAGCATCATATACATACATATATATATATATATATGTAAAATTGAAGAATAAAGGATGAGCAGCGAATGGCGAACAGCATGATCATGCGCTGTGGGTTATCGATCGATGTGTACTCTAGTCTATATCTATACACGCGCGTTACGAGCAAAAAAGCCTAAAGCTTTTATACGATATACACGAACACATGCATTATACTATCATCAGATTGAGCGTGTATTGTTTCATTACATTGCACTTGGTGCAGTATATATATATATATATTATATAAAGTGTGTTCGTGAGAAATCGCTATAGAAAAGCTTATGGTATCGATTGAGATCTAACTGCTAGATATAATTCGTTGAAATACAATTTTTGAATGAAACGCATATTCCCAAGTGACATACTATCACGAGGAAATTAAATGAACCAATTATTTTACATTTATATATTGATTATTGTTGGTGACATATGTAAACAGTATCTTTTTTTTTTCTCTCTTTTTAATTATAGATTTTTTGTTTCAATTCATGTACAGATATATCTATTTACACGTATATTAATGGGGATAATCATGTTGCGTGGATCGTGGTTGCATCGTTGATGGTTGTGATCCAGTTTTCGACTATTATGCGGTGCGTATTACCGCGAATAAATTTCCACTGGATTTGCAATTGGATGCAATTAATTTTTGTTCACATTATATCATTTTATTCTGAATATTATACATATATATATATATATATATATATGTATATAAATAGAAAGAGTTTGATTATACAGAAATAGTATAAAGTTTGTTTGTAATTTTTATATACGTAAAGTCACTTGGCTGTATATATGAATAGTGCGGCATTAGCGATATTTCATTTACCTCATATTCAAGTTACTTCTAGTTCACCAACGTCATTATGAATACACTTTGTAACGAGTTATTAATTTTTTTTTTTATAAATTTTTTATTTTTATATTATGTATATATATATATATATATGAGTTGTATTTTTTTTTTGTTTACTTACTGTCTTTAACGCAAAGTGAGCCTATAATCCAGAATGATAGTAACGAGATGCTGATTATATTACTCAGGTGTCTTGGATTTCTCTTGCACCTCGGCTTCCAAAGACACAATTGGAAATTAATCATGATCGTCTAGCCGTATTGAGTTTGTGCATATTAATAATACCGAAAAATTTATTTTCGGCTATTCACTGTATCAATTTATAATATTTTTTTTTCTTCATTGTTGCATAGACATTTTTATTTTTTATATATCAATGTATGAATATTAGTTTATAGAGAAAAAACATAGCATATAAATGATAATGAAATAAACAGAATTGTAAATGGAAATGATAAAAAGAAGAGGAAGAAAAGAAAAAAAAGAAAAAAAAAAAAAGATGATATAAATGAAATGGTTGAACTAAGCAACCATACGGATAATATATGTTTTTTTATCCGTAGGGATTTGGTCCTCGCAGCATTCGAGCCGACGGCTGTATCGAGCGGTTACAGGTGGGAAGCCCTTCGTCTCGTATTCTCATCAACAATATACCATTTACTTGGCTGTCTAACACTCACAGTATATTCCCCCAAGGAGGGTTGAACTTCTCCTCCAATCTCTCGACAATTTCGTATTGAAAGAAATTAATGTCACTTACGAATAAATATAAATGATGCGAAAGGCACTTGAGCTTTTTATCATTTAAATTTTGACACAATTGCAGTTTTGGTGTATGAATAAAAATTTGATATAAATTTTTTTTTTCATTTTTAAATTAACAATTATTGATTTAATTAAAAATTTTTTCCTTTTCCTCCAATTAACTATTCAAAATATGCAATTTTTTTCATCTTTTTATTTCTTCTTCTTCATCATTATCATCATCATCATCATCATCTTCTTCTTTCTCTTCACAATAAAAATATTATTTCACAATACACATATGAATACACGTAATATTTTCAATTATATTTATATAGATATTTCAGTCAGTAGTCACTTCAAGTTCACACAAATGTCTCATAATAATCGTTCAAACTTTGTTCAATATCATCATCTTACTCGCCATTATTATTATTATTTTTTCTTCTTCTTCTTCTTCTTCTTCTTCTTCTTCTGCTTCTTTTTCTTCTCCTCCTTCTTTTCCCCACTTATTCCAACAGTTATCTTTACACATTGACACCTTTCACTATTACTCTTACTTACACACGATTCAACATCACTTTATCGTCATTCAAATACAATTCAACATGATATTTAATCTTATAACACAGAGCTTTGGATTTCGCAACAAAAACTTGTTTGTATAATTCCCAATTTCTTTTGCAACATTTTTATCTTTTTTTTTTCGTTTTTTTCTTTTTTTTGTTTTTTCTATTTTTTTTTTATTCTACACTTTTATTATTATTATTATTATTATTATTATTATTATATATATTTTTATTTTTTGTCTTCAATGTTTATTATTCAGTGAGATTTATTTTTGTTCATGGGAAAAAAATGCGCGTTGCACGGCTGTTAGACCAAGCGACTCTACTACATCCATCCAACATCGGCGAGATTATTCTCTCGCTCATTTCATTGCTCTCACCCGCACATTCTCTCACTTTTCCTCTTATCTTCAAAATTATTTCCCTCTTGCTCGCCTGCTCATACTGTTAGCTCACTCATGCCCATGAATTTATCTGTCACATCGTCTCTTTCTCTGTTCGTCGTCAAGTCGATCGAAAAGTACCGCGAGTATGATAGTACGCGGGCGCAAAACTCGGGGGCTTTAATTCGCATGCGTATTGAACCGGGGTCTGGCTGCAACTATACTAGTCTTTGAGCTCCAGCTACAGGCACCGTCATCCGGTCACGGAAGCATTCGAGACTACAACGGAATATTACAGTAGAATAATAATAGTAGTACTAGTAATAGTAATAATAATAATAATAATAATAATAATAATAATAATAATAATAGTTGTTGGAATAATGGAAATGTCGGAAATGCAAACAGTCTGTAAATGAATAATAAATGTCATGATCAATGCAAATATCAAATTTGATTGAGATCGGTTTCATAATTAACATGAATTCATTACTATAATTGATAATTCATTGTATACAATCACATAATTATTATATTGAATAATTAATTAGAAAATTTTACTGATAATAATGTGAGGGATGATATTTTGGTATTTACTATTTATTCATGGAAAATTTATGAATTCAAGATATATTATTGTAATGTCAATTATTAATTGATATGTATGAATTAATGGTAAATTTACCAGTTGAGCTTATATCCCTATAATACAGGGGTGGTTTTCCATTCCTTTGGCAGTCGGTACGTGAAGTTAATGATATATTTCACGGAACGTTGAACAGTCGATGTCTGTGCAACATGTTATCTATAAATTTTATAATATCGTGTATCGAGACGATATCTATATTATTTACAGACATTTTTATTATTTAAAAATTATTTATATTTATTTAAATTCAGATAATTTTGATAATACAAAATTTTTTTGTGTTTGTTTGTTTGTTTTTTTTTTTTTTTTTCAATAATTCATCTCATCACTTAACTTTATTATTATTTCAATGGATAATAATTATATCAAACTTTTTATTGTTAAGCATTTAAAAATTTATTATTATTATTATTATTATCATTTGTCGTGTTAGATGATATTTATGTATGATTGATATCAAATTATTTTTATCATAACTTTAATGATACAGCAAATTATTTTTATGAACTTCAAGTGTATACATTGAAATAAACGATCAAGGGAAAAGTTGTGGTAAAACTTATCTATAAGACGAATAATTCTTGATGACTGAATTCAATACGACTGACTACACACCGTCAAGTTTTTTGCCCCATTAGAAACTCCCCACCACTAAACTCGATGCGATCATATAAAATTCTTCCCAAGATATACATAGAGGGTGCATAGGAAATGAGATAATGAATTTCATATGATCACCTGTGGCGATTCTCA
Organism: Dinocampus coccinellae; assembly: GCA_963920625.1. Classification (NCBI taxonomy): domain Eukaryota; kingdom Metazoa; phylum Arthropoda; class Insecta; order Hymenoptera; family Braconidae; genus Dinocampus; species Dinocampus coccinellae. The sequence continues at coordinate 5,521,671 of OY987185.1, read as the reverse complement.
ATGCTTCTATTCAATATGAATTTTCTAACAGTTTTCTTCTTCTTTTTTTATTATCATTTATTTATTTATTTATTTATTTTTTCTCTTACTGCAATCAAACTTATGTCGAGGATGAATTCAAACGTCGAAGTAATATATCATTTTAGTTTTACTTTAGTTGGGATAGATGAAAATTCATGGAAAAAAATTATTTTATATTATTTTTCTTTTAGACAGAGTTTGCAAAGGCAAAAACTTTACTTAACCGTGTGTCATGGCCATTACGTTTTGTTGGAATATGGCCCACTGATCATTCCATTTCAAGTACAATAAGATATTATGTATTTATGACATGGTATATTATCACAATAATAATGGAATACAGTGATTTTATAATGGCAATGGGTAATCTCCAATCAATGGTTGCAAATTTTTGTGAGACTGGTGTACAAACTATGGTAATAATTCGATTATTCATGTTTAAATTTCATAAACGTATACGTCCTATCATAATACATCTCCAAGAGGATATTGTGGATGATAATTATATTGATCTAGAAGAAAAAAAAATTTACATTACATACAGTTCAACAACAGCATATTTTTGTAAAGTGTCTTTATGGTTTTGCGTTAGTACATCAATTGCTTGGTACTTGGATCCATGGCAACAATTTTTCATAGCGTGTAAGAACATCCTTATGCATATATATATATATACTTGTATTCATTCTATATTGAATGATTAATGACATACAGGGATGAATAATGAAACGGCAATACTGAAAACACCATGGCGAGTACATACATTTTTTGATACTTCATCTTTTGGACGAACTGCATTAATCTGTATCTATGAAATCCCCCTGTGTTTCACTGGAGTTTGTTATATAACGTCATTTGGAGTAATTTTCATAGCAGTGATGAATGTTTGTGGTAAAATGGCAATTCTCTCACACAAAATAATTAATTCAAAGGTTGATAATGAAATCCACTCCAATGTGGTGCTGAAACAATTGGTAGAAGAACATTTGAAATTAGTAAAGCAAGTACTGGATGTTATCATTACTGAAAAAAAAAAAAAAAAAAAAATACTTATATCGATGATAAATTGTATACATTACAGAATGGGAAAAATAATTGATGATGCTTTTCATTTGATATTCTTATTTGAACTGAGTTTAATTACTCTTCTTATTGGACTCATTTCTTATATTACTCTGTTGGTAAGGAATATTTGATTTAAAAAAAAAAAATAATAATAAAAAATTACAATTGTTCAATCATTGAATAGTAAAAATTATTAATACAAATTTAGAGTTTTGATGAAGCTAATGCAATGGCATTTATTTCATCTGGAATTTTTGCCATTACAATGACATTAATTGTGTATGGGAATTGTGTAATGGGTCAATATCTCAAAGACGAGGTAATGAATCTAAAAAAAAAATTCATAAATGTGAATTAATATTGTGTATCTGTTAGAGTGAAAAACTTCTATCAGCTTATTATCATTGTAATTGGTATGGGATGTCACGTAATCATAAAAAAGCGTTAATTTTATGCATGACATGGGCACAAAATCCAATTGAATTGACAGCAGGTAAATTTTATATTTACTCATTGAGCAGCTTCACCAGTGTGAGTATAAAAAAATATTATTATGTATTGTTAGGAGAAAAAAAAATTTTTTTTAAATATTTAATTTCATTGCAGATTATGAAATCATCGGCAGCATATATTTCCATGTTACGCACATTAATATAAAAGTTATTCAATGAATAATACCAATATTATTTATATTATATTATATTCTGGTATGTTTTGTCTGTACACAAAGACACATAATAGTCACTACACTTACACGTTGTAATTATTAAATGAAACACCTGAGCTCTGATACATCCTCGAATATTGTCTGTGAATGACTCAATGTCTTTTTACTCTGACAAATGACGAGACCCTACCATTCTCTCCTTCACTCCGATATATTTTAGTTTACTTTCACTAATAATTTTCAAGAAATTGCAGAAAATTATCTTATGGTCTTTGCATTTTACAAAGGAAATTAAAAATAATTGCTGATCTAGAGAGTAATTTTTTTTTTTTCTTTTTTTTCTTGAACGAAAGCTACATAAATAATTATATATACAATGGTGACTATTTGTGATGTGTATCGACAATGAATGAATATCCGTAGTGTGTGGCTTTTCTTCATTTTTCAACTACTATCAATAATGAAATTAAATATGGACGTAGAGTGTTGTTTCATAATTAATTTTTTTCTTTTTTTATCATTTTCAGATGATTGAAATAAAATTAATTGATATTTTTTTTTTCGTCTTTTAGGATGAATTTAAGAGGAGTAAAAATCTTATTGATGAAATAATTCGACCACTGCGTTGGTTTGGCATTTGGTCACTGCAACGAACTACCATGAGTGACATAAAATACAATGCATTAGTAACATACTACACGATACATTTGATAATAATGAGTTATGATTTGATAATAGCATTTGGTGATCTTCAATCTATGGTGCTGAATCTCATGGAATCTGGGATTCAATCGATATTTATGTTACGAATATTATTTTTGAAATTTCGTAAACACTTTAGTTTAATTATTCTATCAATCAAAGAAGATCTTGCAGATTGTAATTATGAGGATCCGATTGAGCGTGAAATTTACGTTAAATTTATGATAATGGCTCGACATTATGACAAAATTTTCATGACTTTGGGCATGGTGACTACAGTTAGTTGGTATATCATGCCATTGCAAAATTATATTTTAGCATGTAAGTATAAAGTAATAATTTATTTACTGTATTAAATAAATTATTTAAACTTTATTTGTATAAAGGGATATTTAATGATACAATGATATTAAATTATCCTTATCGAATGTGGGGCGGTAATAATTTATCATCGATTGAATGGAATATAATAATTTACATATATCAAATGCCCATAACATTTTTTCCCATATGTTATCTTTCATCATATGGTTTAATGATGATGGCAATTAATCATATCTGTGGACATTTAGCTATTCTCTCATATAGAATAACTAATGTAACAATTCAAGAAATAAAAAACACTACATCAAATAGTGTCATACGTAATTTTGTTCAAAAACATGTAAGAGTATTATGGTAAATATACAAAATACCAAACAAATAAATATATATTTTCTAAGTATGAATACAAATAATTGATTTATTCAAAAATACTCTATAGGCTGACTAAAATTATTATCGATGGTTTTCAAATTGTCCTACTCTACGAACTGATTATAACTACAATTCTAATTAGTCTGATTAGTTACAGTATTTTATTGGTAAGTTTGTTTATAAAAAAAAAAATATTGATTTTTATATGAAGATAATAATAATTATTATTATTTGTATTCAGAATATTGAAAATGTCGCAGCATTGGAAATTATGACGGCAACTTTTTTTGTTATATCAATTATGGCATTAGTTTATGGATATTGTCTTATGGGACAATTTCTCATAACTGAAGTATGCATTGAAATAGTAATTATGTCTTCATTAATTATTAATATAATTATACAATGTTTATTCATTTATCAAGTCAGAAAATCTTGCTATGGCATATTATGAGTGTAATTGGTACACTTTGCCTTTATCATTTCAAAAGTCTTTGTTAATCTGTATGAGACGTTCTCAAGTTCCGCTTCATCTCACTGCAGGCAAATTCTATGTGTACTCCTGCAGAAATTTTACTAAGGTAATTGATTGATAAACAAACTATTACCAATATGTTAAATATTGAATCAAATAATTTTTTGTTTGTTTTTTAGATATTAAAATCATCGATAGCGTATGTATCGATGTTACGTGCAGTAGTGTAAAATTTCTTTGTTCAAAATATGTTTGGATGAATCAATTAAAATTTTAACCAACATACTTGATACATATTATATTAAAATATATATAAAATTAAATATAATCGAGGGAATGATTTTGAGTAATAATTTTTTTATTCCAAAATTAAAAATAAAATAAGACATGATGTGGATTGAGATCTGTATTATAAACTACTCGCTGTGGTTACTAGAATGTGACTGATTACCAGTTTATTCATGATAAATTTGCGATCCTCTCGGCTTTTTCAAATATCGATTTATCTTCTCGCAATATTCGTCAAGAGAAAATTATCTTATGTTCATCCTTCTGCAAAATAAAATCACAGAAAATTGCAGACCAAGGGATTCAAACTTTTTACCTCGAGGGGTGCATATTTAATCGAGCAATGGCTATTCTTGATGTGCTGCATTAACAATTTTGCTCGAGCTTGCATTATTCTATACTGCTTGAGCTTTCATCGATGCATTTTAAATATGCATGTAAAATTTTAGCTTTCCCGACATAAAGTGGATAGCAAACTTTTTTATTACTCATCGTTGTTTTATTTATTTTTCTTTTTTACAGAAGAAAGAAAACTAGGGTGGGACGTGTATTCTACTCGATCGAGTGACCAGTGAATTGAACACCAACCAGACAACCAATACAAGACATATATCACCTTTATATTGCACGTCAGTACTTACGTTTTCATGGTCTATTGCCAACTGAACAACTCCATACTCGACTATTAAATCATTTTAAATATTACTGTTCACAATTATCAAGGTAATTATAATCATTGAGTCATTAATTTTAACAATACCTGCTGCACTTTTTTTTATTTTATTTACTTTCTCGGGTATAAAAATACGTGTGTGGTTACTTAATAATTAAGGATTTTTTTTTTTTTTTTTTTTGCACATTATAAATGAAACAATGACGTGTCGAAGTAATGTCATTGCTGACATGTTCTGTCGCACATACAATAATACTACATTTTTTTTTGTTTATTTGAAAATAAAAAAAAAAGTAAAATAATAATAATAATAATCCATCAATTATACGATAGTATTTGAGCAAATGATATTGGAATCCTTGTCGTTTATAATGTCCACACACAAGGACTTTACATAATCATTATTATTAATTTTTTGTTCATCATTCAATTGCTGCAAAATCGCATTTCTTTGTTCATATTATTATTAATATTATTATTATTATAAATATCCAGGAATTATGTGAAAGATACGGTAATAATATTTGACCGTAAATTCACACAAAATAATTTATCTCCTTATGAGAAAAACATATTATAAAAAAAATTCAAAATACACTATATATATGTATTTTGTAGATAAATTTTTGCAACGTTGAGGGAATAATTGTTCGTAATGGCACTCTGAATTGAAGAAGCACGGTCTGTGGTTCAGCTGTACACGAATCTATTTCACGAGTGTGATGCTCTTGATTGATCTTTTTTAATCAGAGAAACCCTCGTTGTCGTTGTTGTTGTTATTGGTGTTGTTGTTGTTGCTGATGATGATGATGATGATGATAGTGATGATAATGTTGTTGCTGTTGCTGTTGCTGTTGTTGTTGTTGTTGCTGTTGTTGATGATGATGATAATGATGATGATGTTGTGGCGGTTACTGCTGTTGTTGTTGTTGAATTAATTTTATATGCATTGCCTTTAATTTCAGAAGGATGTCGATGAGTACTTATTGATGATTTTCTCGGTGGCTTAGTGATTTGTGTGGCAGATAATCCACTTACGGGATATTTAGATCTACTTGAGGTAGCACTACCGCCATTTGTACTTCTCGAAAGACTTTTCGACGATGAGGGAGTGTCGGCAGTGTTAGCTACAATTGTTCTTGTACTATTGGCACCCGTTGTTGCAGTTTCTACTGGATGCTTCGGTAATACGAATGCCTTTGTTTGTTTAAGGAGATAACGGTCATTGCATAATGCCGATATTAATGGTAAATCGAGATTTCGACTTTTTTCACGAAGTGTTCTTATGTCGAGCATTCCATTTTCTTTTCCTTCTTCAGATTCATTATTTGCTGCAGGTAATTTGGATGACACAGAAGGTAGTGGTTGATTTTTTTCTAAATTCTGAAAAACCAAATGGGGACACAAATGTAAGTGTGATGAATAAAATAATATAAGATAGAATAAATAATTTTAATAATAATAGAAAATAAAATTTACCTGAATTTCATAGGGCGGTGGTGGTGGTGGTGGAGGCTGTCGTCTATGTTTTGGTTGAGGCAATGACTGTAATTTATTTATTGCAGGTGCCTCAAAACACTTGAGAATATTTTCATCGCTTCTTGCACGTGAAAAACCATGAAGCATGTATGGATGCGTGGGTACTGGTGGTTCTCTCCTTAAACTGTGACTACCCACAGAGGAGGAACACGTAGCACCGCTATAAAGAGAGCTCGTGCTTGCAGCATAATGACTGCTGAGATTCCCACCGTGAAGGGGATAATTTGAGCTTGTATCACTCAAATTCAAATTGGAAGCATATTTTGTGCTAGATGAGAATGATGATCCTGGTAAATAAGGCGTACTCCGGTAAACTACCGACGACTTATTGTTGAATGAGGGATAAGGTGGAGGTGGATATGCTGCCATTCCCGAAAGTAATGATCCTTGTTTAGCGTCGATATATTCTTGTTTGGAAATTGCTGGATCTTTTAATGGAAACATGACGAAATCAACGTCCGAGTAGAGTTGCTGTCGATACTGTTCAATTTGAGATCTTGCAACTTGACTTGTATAAACTGTTGCGAGACTCGGTGGTGGAGGTGGTGGTTGTCGCGGATGAATCATCGGTGGTGGTGGTGGGGGTGGTGGTGGAGCAGGTGAGGTTAAATAAGGTAACAATACTGGGGCACCTCTTGATGCATGAACGTCGAGATAATTATTAGGGCCAACGACAAGCGCTGCTACAGGTGCATGAACGGGTGTAGGTTTCATTTTATCGCCGGGATACGTTGGTGGTTGAATCCGTGGTGGTGGTTTAGGTGCCAATGTTACAGACGTTTCGTTGATTGATGAGATTGCCGATGTGTTTAAAGTAGAGGATACTGGTAATGTGCAATTAACTTTGTTTGTATTCACACTACTATAGTTCTTACTGCTTGCCATCCTCGAGGACAATTCTTCACCTGCGCATGGATATAATTTTGAAATGGCCTCTTGACACGCAATAGGAATATCGGGATAGGGTGGTGGTGGTGGTGGTGGTTCACGAGGTGTCACCGCATCGTTTCGTGGTGGTGTCGGTGGAGGCATTTGAATTCGTTCCCGGGGTGATGTGTATGGTGGTGGAGGTGGTGGTGGTTCAGTTCGTCTTGGTGGCAAGGGGACAAATTCCACGCGCGGTGTATTATATGGTGGTGGTGGTGGTGGTGGCTCACGTTCTGTTGCTGGTGGAATTTTAACCCGGGATGAATTCATCATGGAATAATTTAGATTGGATGGATACGGTGGTGGAGTTGGTAATTTTCGCTCGTTACTGTCAATACGTGGTGGTGGAGCTGGTGGTGGTGGCATCGTTACATAATCACAATCAGAGTCCATTGATGTACTAATAGTTTTTCTAGGTGGATATCGTCCGACAATTAAATCAGACAATTCATCCGCAGATAATAGTGGACCTACACCCGATGGATCACTACCATCACCGCGAAAACTACCAATACTCAAGATGCTATTGCTCCTAGATCTCGAATCATCAAGATGTGGATGTATATCACCATTGGATAAACCTCCACCTGAATGTGTAATATCTTCATCATCGCCCTTGCAAAGACTATATATTGGTTCACGACTGTCGGAATTTGTATCTTCAGTGTAAACATCACTGTTTTCCGATCGAAGACCACTGTGAATTGTATAAAATCCAGAAGTAACCGAGGCTTCATCTGTAGTCGATTGAACAGAATTTAATGCACACACATCACTCGTAGTCATTGATTCATTTGTATCACCACTTGGTGAATATAATTCAGTTGTTCTTTCATCTTGAATTGCACTACTCAATGTATAAACACCACTGGTTTCACTTGCAATATCAGTCCCGATAAATCCATCATCAACATTTATTGTTGCAACACTAGTATCGGTATATTTTCCAGCCTTTTTGCACCGGTCATAAATAGCACCAGGAAAACTGGCTGTTTCCGATGAGACCGCAGAATTTTGTGCGGTGTGCGAATAACCGAGTTCAAGACTGGAACTCGCGGATGTGCGTCTAGGTCGTTGAGAGACAGTATTTGTTGGTGGATTGACGACTACAACTGTACTGCAACTACTACTGCACTGTGAACCTTCAGTACCAGCTGTTAAATTTGTCGTGAGACGTGTCGTGGATGCTGTTAGTGTTGCGTCATTGCCATCAATTTCATCGGTGACTGAGGGTGACGATGACGATCGGGAATGTTGTTCATAATTGTCGTTATTAATCAATATTGTTGTATTTTCAGTGAGTCGGGCAAGACACTCTGTGGATGCTGGTGCGGTATCCGGCTCGTCCTCACTGTGTACACGATCACTAACAATTCCCGAGGTTGTATTTGACGATGTAGTAGATATTACTGAAATACGTTGATCACCACGTGCACCACGTGCCGTCATTGTGAGTTTACATCGTGCTGGATACATATAACAGTCACGCAATACTTTACGCTCTTCTTCTTCACGTCTACGTGCTTCAATTACTCGAGGTGCTATAGCCATCGAGAATTGATGAGTGTCACGACACAATCCGAGCAAGAGTTTACTCTTGTCATCGCATCCACTGTATAAAGTGAGTTTGTCGGGTTGATCGACTGCTCGTATTTCAAATTTTTTCCGATCAAAGCACAATTTACCGATATTATTCCAGGCAAATACCCGCGGTGTCTCTTCCTCGGTGTAAACTCGCACGCCACGCGCACAAATTGCCAACAAAATACGTCCTGGTCCGGCCTCACCCTTTGTACGACGGAGTCGATAGAGGTGGGCGTTGAGCGGCGCCTCCAAGAGCACCGCCTCTCGAATATATTGGAGTTCTGCTTCCTCGCGTGACAGGCCACGATTGTTACGATGTTGGGACGCAAGTACATTGAGGATATTTGCCTCCAAACACATGTGCGGCGGTAGGTAATCGGTTGGCTTGCAGTAACCAACGCTACCGGCGTGCAATGGTCGATGACGTTCCTCTGCGTAATCGCCATGATCGGCTTGGAGTGCGAGACCTGCGAGGACAAGCAGTGGCGTAACAATTTCTGGCGTATGCAGGGGATGATGGGGATGAAGACTCTCCACACCCCCGCCGTGACGCACGACATTGTCCCGCAATTGTAGATAATAGTGATGCCTCGTTGTTTCATCACTGAAAATTCATTTGCACATGTAAGTATATCATTATTAATATAAATATTATAATTAATTTAATATGAAAATTTTTTTTTATTTACTTTAAAAGCAACGGAGTATCGATGTAATATCGAACACGAAAATAAAGTACAAAGGCTGGTCGTCCACTACTGTCCAAACCCTGTAAAAAAACAAAATAAAAATATCTATTAGTATTGATATCGACATTGATTATTTATAAAATAATTAATTGTATAAAATAATATTTAAAGACGATGCCGGACAATGAAACATGATAGAAAATATATATTTTTTTCTCTTCTTCGTGTTTTCTTTTGCAATTCAAGGAAGTAAAATAAACTACTGTATACACTACACATTATTATATTTATTTTTGAATATCGATTGGCATTATATATTGATAATATACTTCATCAACCAACAACAAAATTGCGATTGGACTTGCACAACTGGAGCCAATTTATCTCTTGTGAATGAAAACTCGATGCAACCAATTTATATATCTTTATATACGATCAACTTGATCTGCAACTTTTACTCGGGCAATCAAGAACATGAGTAATCATCCATCTGAGGTATTTTGTGGTGGAGTTAATTTTTTTTTCTTTCCTTTTTTTTCCTTCTTTCAAATAATCCCAATTATTTCACAGGGTCATTGACGTATTAAATGGTAATAACATTAATACAGTATAAAATTGAAGTTATGCGTGCTCTCTACTTATAAAAATCACCTACACGATTCCTCTTCTCGCCCACATATCGCCAAGTTTACAATAAATTTTAGAAAAGAAAGCCCAAATAAAAAAATATATATATACATATATTACTATGATAATTAACAAACAATATATGCTCAAAAAAAAAAAAACAAAAAAAAAAGGGGGAAATAATAATAAATAGTATTTTTTTCTTCTTCATAATTTTCTGTGGCTTCTCAATAGATTTAGCCCGAAATTTCATTATAGGACAAATTGAAGAGGTCTCGAATGAGGAATGCGCACCGGCCCATTGTGAAAGGCTGATAAATTATCCCTGTGGTGCCGCCTCGGGATTCTCCCTCGCTCACTCTCTTCTCATTCCCTCTGTTGGTGCTTCTCGTATACCGTCTCCGCAGTCAATAACGAATTCCACTCCAAATTCGGTAGCACGAAAATTTGACTCGGAGGCGCAGAGTACGTGTACACATACGCATCAGTGTTTATCCCAACGTGTATGTGTGTGTGTGTGTGCGTATGTGTCCTATACGTGCATCCATAAGAAGGAGAGAGTGAGAGGAAGTAAGAGAGAGATAAAGATAGATAGATAGAATAAAGTAAAAGAGGCAGCGCAAGGAGTCGCGTCTAGACCTAAACCCTCCGGTCAAATCGCGGCAAATTACCGTCCCGGATCCCCATCCTCATATTTTACGAACCATAAATATTAATCCACCTATTTCCTCTACCTCTCCATCTTTTCATATACACTCGTATCACGTGTACAGTCTTACACAAGAAGAAATTCTTCACAAATTATATACGTATTCACTAATACATATTAATTTTACATTTATGTGTGTGCGTGTTTGTAATGTTAAGAAGAAAAAGAAAAGAAAAAAAAAAATACAAAAAAAAATACAAAAAAATTTATTTATAAATTAAAGTACACGGATATATTTAAATATAGAAAGTTATACATATACATGTCTGTGAATGAGCCTTGTATGTGAATTGAAACGAGAGATGGTAGCAAAAGAGATAAGAACGTAGTCCGGTAGCATGTTTCACCGGGCAAGTATTTATTGGTTATTGGCGGGCCATCATTAGTGGCCACGAGAGAAAGAGGAAGGAGGAGCATGTCGAATGAGGACCCAGAGAGATGCAGAGCAGATTTTGAGATATCGTCCAATGTATATTCATATATATATATATATATATATATATGTATAGTTGTTCGTATTTCGTACATGTAAAGCATCACTGATCGACAGACTACTCGCTTTTTAATATATATTATTTATTTATTTATTATTATTATTCTAAATTTTTTATTTTTTTTTTAATCGTCACTTACGTATGTGTGAGAGCTTCGCCAATTTTTCGGTGCGTATTTGCTAAGTTTACTCTCGGGATCCACGAACAAATATTCGCCGTCTAGAAATTAAAAAAAAACAAAAAAAAAACAAAAAAATTAATTTTATATTTTCAGTTTAACATTTTTATTATTGAAATAAACAATTCAATTGATAATACGTATAGATATAAAATATATTATTATTAATAAAATAATAAAATAAAAATACATGTGGTATCGTTATAAAAATTAAATATCAATGAATGAACATAAAAATACAAATAACGAGAAAAAAAAAAAAAAAAAAAAAAAAAATTATATATTCTTCATTCTTCATAAAAGTTGTCTCGTGTGTGTGCGTGTGTTCACAGTGCTCTGTGCGTGTTACTGAATGAGCTTTTTCGTATTGCGAAAACTCGTCCTGCCCACACAAGGCACCGCGCGACGTGAATCCAAAGTCCACCTATGGAACTCAAAATATGTCGTCGATAGAATAATCATTCTTAATTTTTTTTATTCTCATTGCCATAATGACTCTTTCATTGATAAAAAGAAAGAAAATATTGGAGAAGAAAAAAAAAAAACAATCAACAACAATAAAAAATAGAAAGAAAAAAAACAAGGAGTGAGAGAGAGAGAGAGAGAGAAAGAGAAAAAAAATTACAAAAAGATGAAGAAATAAAAAAGAAGGGCGATAAGTTATGTGCAATAACTCAGTGATAATGCAAAGAAGGAGAGAATAGTGTGTGAGAGAGTTAATCCGGTTGCTTTTTCCTCTTCGAGTACGTGGCACCTGTGTTACCCGAGGTATAACCCAACGATTACCGGGGAATGTTGCCCGAGGGCCAACGCCATATATACTCGCTCACGTCGTCATGGTGGCGCGGCAGTCGCATGCACCAAGCGAAAAGAGAAGAGAAAAGAAAGCAACAAGAGCGAATAAGCCAAAGAGCAAGAGTTACACACACACACACACACACAGAGGGAGAGAGAGAGTAAGAGAGAGATAACCACAGTAATAGCCAGTGATATTCTTTCATCAGGTATTCATACAATGTGTGTGTGTGTGTGTGTGTGTGTGTATATATATTATCGTGTCCACCAGGAAATTTCCTCAAGTCATTCCGACACAACTCTGAAAGGCGTTAGAAGGATAAAAACCACGCCCAATAGATACACGAATACTCCAGTTACGCAGCGAGAGAAAAACCGAGAAAAAAAGAATAAATAAAAGCAAAAAAAAAAAAAAAATTAATTAATCAATAAAAAAAAAACACATGTAAGTTTATATGATAAAATTTACGCGTGGATTTGCGTTCTCATAGCAACAGTCCCTTAAATATATATATGTACAGTATAGTTTTTGAATTATCATTATTTTTTTTTTTCAATTTTATTTTATTTATTTATTTATATTTATTTATTATTTTTTTTTAGGACTTGGAGATAGGGCAGCCTCGAACACACCTGCTCATTCGAGGGGAGAGACAAAGCGATTAAAAGAAAACAAAAAAACAAAAAAAAAAAAAAAAAAAGAGGAAGAAAGCGAGTGAGAGAGACTTTGGAGCGAGGTACGATATCCCTCCCTATAAACTCCACTCCGTGTTTCCCAGAAAGAAACAATGCTTCACCGCGAGTCGTGCTGTGGCAATGCGCCGTAACCATAATTACGACCATAATCACCCCTCTGATTGCCGGGAAGGCGCAGCGAGAGAAAGGGAGAGCGAAAGAGAAGAGAGATCATCTCACACGTTACCTGTTCGAATATATATATATATATATATATATATAGAGTGCTGAGAGAGTTTATATTGTTCTCTCTTCCTCTCACTTCTAAATTCTCAAACATGAAAGAGAAGAAAAAAAAAAAACAAAAGAAAAAAAGGTTACAAAGAATTTAAAAATCTTCTTCCGCTTAGTCCCTCAACTGCGTCTATACATACACACAATATGATATATCCACACATTATATAAAGACGTACATTATTTCTTTTTTATTCAATATAATAATGATTTATTTATTATATCGCGAGATTTGTCGTTTCGTGCTACTGTTAAAAAATTCAAAAGTAGAGTGCGAGAGAAAGAGGAAGAGGAAGAGGAAGAGAAAAAGAAAAATATATAAAGAGAATAAAAGACGATGAGAAATAAAGAAGATAAAATGAGTGAGTGAAATAAACGAATGGTTGAACATTATATTTAAAAGAGAGAGAGAGAGTTTGGCGAGGTAGGCATTCCACATTAGTCGCGCCACCCCATGCGCGAGCGGCGGGAGTAATGTCGCGTCATGAGGAGCGAGTTGGTGATGGGTCGCATACCTGAATACCCGAAGAGATGCCGCGCGCCTTGTATTCGGACCCCTCTCGGTCACTGAACGTGAATATGCATTTATTATATATATATATAATTTTTTTTTTGTTTCCATAAGATATATATGGTGGCCCCTCTTCCCTTCATCTCCACCTCCACCTCCACCTTCACCTCCTCCTCATCATTCTTCTTTTCCTCTCGTTTAAAAACATCCTTCATATGATCGTAAACAATATTGTAATACGAATATAAACTTACATCTACATACATATACTTGAGTTTCAATAATTTGTTACAGGGGTAATACTCAAGTTCATTCGAGCGTGTTTATGTTACATTACGAAAGATGAATGTTCCATATATACATTTGCATCAATAAAACAGGAGGGAGGAAGGAAGGAAGGAAGAAAGTGAATGAATGAGAAGGAAAAATAAAATTGTGTATATGGCAAAAGAATCGTCTCGTGTCTTACTCTCTTTTGGCTTCTTTAGAGAGCTCATGGCACCCCCGGGGGGTCCAACTATCCGAGGTCTCATCGCATATTTCAGTCCGATCAAATTATTCCGGGGAACAAAACACGCCATGACATATACATACGTATATGTGTATGGGTAGAGAATGAAAGAGAATGAAGGAGGGAGGGTGAGGGCCTCGGAATGCGCGTTCGTGATGCTGAGATTGGCTGGGATGGCCGCCAAGCGCTGCTAAGGCGAGGAGAGGAAACAGAGGCCCAAAGGGCCAAGGATGATGTAGTGGGACGGATAAGAATTGTAGTGGGGATATAAGCCATAAATAGTAGTAGTAGTAGTAATAATAATAGTAGTAGTAATAATAATAGTAATAGTAATAATAATAATAGTAGTAGTAGTAGTAGTAGTAGTAGTAGTAGTAGTAATAGTAGTAGTAATAGTAGTAGAAGTAGAAGTAGTAGTAGTAGTAGTAGTAGTAGTTGTAGTATGAAGAGGCAATGAGTTATTATATATCTGTGTGAGGGAGAAAAGGGGGGAATGAAGGACGATAGGAAGACGGAGAGAAGAGTGGAACGCGTCGTTCAACTGGTGGAATTCTGAAGAAGCAAAAATATAAAAAAGAAAAGAGAGCGAGAACAAATGTAAGTGTAAGTGTAAGTGTGTGTGTATGGGTATAGTGTATATATATGTATGTAGTGGATTGAGTGAGAGAAAGAGAGAACAGTAAAGTCAGAAATGGCCCTCTCGCCAGCTGCTACTCTATATACATATATATAGTACATATATGACTATACGACCTCGAGAATTTTATGTGGCGCTGCAATGCCACTTCACCTCGCAAATTTTTGTTTCATTACATATCCAATAGTATGTAATTTATATTTAATTCATTGCCAAAAAATCAGAAAAGAGTGTGAAGTGAAGATATATATTTAAAAAAAATTTAATTAATCAATTAATCAAATAATTACTTGATAATTTATCGGAAAAAAAAAAAAAAAAAAAAAAAAAAAAATTGAATTTACAACTTCAAAAATATGAAAATAATTTGTGATAAATTACAATGAATTCCTGGATCTCATCTAACTTTTTTTCATTTTCAATTTTCATATATGTGAATATTAATTTTTAATATGCATTAAATTTATCTCATCTCAGCAGTTCATTGTAAATAAAATTTTTAAAGTGAAAAAAAAAATAATAATAATAAATAAATAAATAAAAAAAAAAAAAAAAGTAATTTAACAGAAAAGAAAGGGGATAAAAAAGAAAATACCAAGTGAAGAGAAAGATAAGACCTATGAAAGATTTATTCACAAGGGAATATTACACTATAAATCTCGTGTGGACGTGCGAGAAAAGAAGGATCGGGAACGAGGAAAGAGGAAAGACAAGATGGCAGAGGACCCGTAATATAGAGGCAATCCGGGGAGAGGTGTTGTTTATGAGAGTCTTCAGGGTAAAAAAAAATTAAAAAAATAAAAAATAATATATATATATAAACGACGAGAACGCAGTTGGGGCCTACTCTTTCCTCGTCGTTGCGTCTCATGCGTCTTCCTCTTCTGACATTTGGCGATGGCGCGCCAAAGCTTCACGGACCATCCGCTCGCTCTTATAAAACTTGCCACCATATACACATATCCACATATATATATATATATATGATGCCCATTTTGCCCCGCTGCAAACACTGGCCACTATAGGTACTGTGGACCGGGGCTGTGTCTCACCCTCCCACATTCCGTGGGCCCTGAAGACGTCGCGCGGCGGCAAGAGAACGAGGCCCATCGTGCCATGTCCAGAGAAACTGCGCGAGAGAAAGACAGATGAAGACTCGCGGTCCAATGGTGGGAGGTGAATACGAAGCACCCTATACAAATCACCGAGCTACCGTCTTACCCGTGAGCGCTCTCTTTCTCTTCCTTCTCATTGCTTACTTTTTTTGTTTTGTCTCTCTTTCTCTTTCTCACACACACTCTCATTTTTCACTTCTCAATTCTCGACTTATTATTTTATTATTTTAATTCGCTTTTTATTTTCTCTCTTTCATCATTGCATCTTTTACTGCTAATTTAATTCTACAGTTTTCTTCTCATTTCTTCAATTTATTATTATTATTATTATTATTATTATTATTATTATTATTATTATTTATAGTTATATATAAGTACGTATATTTTATCGGATAATGAATTGAATGAAATTTTCATATATATGTATATATACACTACCGCTCAAAAGTTTCGGGCCAGCCTAAAAAAATTACATGAAATTCTGTCGTCGATAACTACCCGAGTAATTATTGGATTGAGATGAATGAAATGCCATTTGAAAGAATAATGCCCATAGTTTAAAAAAAATTAGTACACTTTTGTGATTAAGTAAAAAACAAGTAGAGATATGGCCCGTTGAAAATCCTCAATTTTTGGAAAAATTGCGCTTTTTTTGTTTCGTTTTCGGGGGTGCTGAAAAAAATCGCGTAGGGATGACTCACCAATCACCTGATAATCAGGATGAAAAAAACAATTTTTTCGCGAATGCGTTTCTCACTTGAAAAATTTTTTTGTCCTCACTCAAATTCACTGTTCAGCGATAAATAATAAAATTAATAATTCATATGATTCTTTGAAAACGAAAATCGCATTTTATTCTATGTAAAAATTTTTCATTTGCAACATATAAACCAACATATAAACAAACAAAACCAATACCGAAACCGGATCGGGACTAGCCGTGACCGTATCGTATCCAACTCGGTCTAGTTTTGACCTACCAAGGATTCCTAAATGGGAATGACGTACATGTGAGCACATCTAAGGTCACGGTCACATCTCGTTTCTATTTTTTCTTTACTTCTATGAATTTTCGAGTTTTTTTTTTTTTCTTTTAATTATTTAATTTTATATCATTGACTTTCGTGTGGGAAAATTGACAATGGGTTCGTACATTGATAACAGTGAAATTTCTAGCCCACTTTCCATTTGCAATTTGTTTTGATGTTAATTAATGAATGATACTAATAAATATGAATAAAAAAATAAAATTTCGTTATGTACATCGTTTTAATTCATATTTTTTCAAAAGTTTATAACTGAATTTTCACTTATTATTTGAATTCAAATTTTTTTCTTATCTCTACATGCATCAACATATTAATAATATGATTTGTATTTGATTGAAATTTATAAACAAGAAGAAGTCAAAAAAATTAATTGAACATTGAAATTTGTTGGCTTATATATTGCAAATTAAAAAATCATACACAGAATGAAATGCGATTTTCTTTTCCAAGAAATCATATTAATTATTAATTTCATTATTTATTGCTGATCAGTGAATTTAAGTTAGAAGAAAAAAATTTTTCAAGTGAGGAACGCATTTGCAAAAATTGTTTTCTTCATCCCGATTATCATCAGCATTCAGTGATTCATCTATCATTTTTTTCCATGTCATCACCATTATTTTTTATTATTATTTTTATTTCTCTCCCACCTCCATTTCCTCCACCCGCTTGCCTGACCTCATGTAATATGCGAGATGAGCCCTCTTATCAAATACAACTACAATTCTCAATTCAATATACCAATAACTATTTATCCATTTTATATTTTTATTGCCAGTATTATCATAACTATTTTTATTATTTCTATCATCGTGTCGATTATTATTATTATCATGATAATCGTGGTCACAATTGAAATTATAGTTATTTTCGTTTTGATTTTTAATTTTATAGAAAAATCTCAGTAAATTTTCAAAAAGTTACAATACGAGAAAGCATCGGGGCTCCCGAGAAAATGGAGCCCAATACGCAATACACCCCTGAATTCCGCACTCAACAGCCTCTAACCTATCCAAAGTTGGTCGAAATAAAAAATGGGCGCTTCGTCATTTGGATCGCAACAACTTGTGCAAAAAAAAATCGCACAATATTAAACCAGGATGCATTTTAAAGCTGAGAAAAAATTCTATCATATGATTGGCGAGTCATCCCCTCGCAATATTTTTCAGCACCCCCAAAAACGAAACAACAAAAGCACAATTTTTCCGAAAATTGAGCGTTTTCAACGGGCCATGTCTCCTTTTATTTTTCACTCAATCACAAAAGTGTAATAACCATTTTGAACTATGGGCGATTTTCTTTCACGTGGCGTTTGATTTATCTCAATCCAATAATTACTTGGGAAGTTATCGACGATTAAACTTCATGTAATTTTTTCAGGGTGGCTCGAAACTTTTGAGTGGTAGTGTATGTGTGTATTATAATACATAATTTTATTGGTAAAATTGTGGATAAAATTGTAAAATAAAATACATGTAAAGTGCATTACTGCGAAGGCCATTGCCTAAAGGTACTTCAAAATTATTCTCAATAGCAGTGTGATTTTGCAGTGTTGAAAAATTAAAAAAACAAACAAACAAACAAAGACAATGAATAAATAAATCAAGTCACGCAAAGTAAGAGTAAAAAGAGAAAGAGAGAGAGAGAAAGAGAGAGAAAAAAAGCACTCGTGAGAGAAAGAGAGAAAATACGCTTGAAGGGTTCAACGGGGCTTGGTCCCGGCACACCACTTGAATTCTTATTTTTAGCCCGTGAACGCGTTCTCGTCATGACATAGGAAAAAAATAACAATAAATAAACGAATAAATAAATAAATAAATAATAATAATGATGATAAATAAAGAAAAAATTTGAGATGAAGGAGAGATGAAATTTTTTATGATATCGAATAAAAATGTATTTTTGCAATTACAATTTTTTTTTTTTTCCCACTCTATTCTCATCTTTTCTACACCAATTACTTAATTATTTTTCCTTCTTTAATCCCAAATTTATAATAAAAATAAAAGTGAGTATTATATATTAATTTATCAAATGTATAATTTTTTTTTTTTATTATTCTTCATTTTATTATTTTTCCCTACTCCTCCTCTCTCCTTCTCGCCTTTATTTCTTACGATGGAATTTTTTTTTTCTTTTTACACGATGCCTTGCACGTTTGAAAACTCAACCACGACGCAAGCGCACAAACAACACGCGGTGAGGATGGGGGTCCCTGGAATGTTGGGCCTGCGATAGAGGTGGAGACGCGAGGTGAAACGTATCATGAAGAAGCCAAAATTGCGGGTGGGGATAAGCACAACACGGTTGAAAATATATAGCGTGGTCTGTAGAGAGATGGGATGGGAATGGGGAGGGGGAGGGGAGAAGGAATGAAGCGGTGGAAACCTCGCGGCGCTGTGCGAAGACCGAAGTGGCGCGCCAGGTGCGTCAGTAGCAGCGGAACAAGTCGGACCGGCTCGTATTTGTTGGTGGGGGGAAGGAGAAGGATGAGACAAGTAAATATATATATATACATACATACATACATACGTACATACATACATACATACATACATACATACATACATACATACATATATACAAACTGCAAACTGAAGATGTGTGCTACAGGGCGAGAAGTTGGTATGTAAAAAAATTTTTTGAAGATCAAATCAAAGGATCCCATCAAATTTTTTTCATTACATTTTACTCATGAATTTCTATCCAATTTTTTTTTTTTTTTTTTTTTTTAAATCTTTTTTCTCCTTTATATATATATATATATATCTAATTACATTTGGAATATATTTTGAAATTTGGAATTATCACTGAATATATATATATATGCATACCTGAAAGTATTGCCAGGCCAAAGAGTTCGCAGTCTCGCATGCCCTGTTGCCCAAGCAGTACGCATGTTTGCGCATAAACCTCCTTTACTCGTGACTTCGCCTGTAACATACATTTATTATTATTATTATTATTATTATTATTATTATTATTATTATTATTATTATGTGATTATACTGAAAAATAAATGAATATTGATTGAGAGATTGATTGAATATTCATCAATGTATATAATAATAAATAAATACAAAAAAAAAATAATAATAAAATAAAATGAAATAAAAAAAATTTTTTTATGGCGTGAGAAACGTGCGCGCGCATCAAATCGATTACATCATATGTATACGATATATTTTGATAATCTTCAATACAACACTTGTGTCCCCATATATAGCTTGTAATTATCATCTCACTTGGTATATACCCGTCGTTGGTATTGTCGGTGGAATAGTTAAAAATAACGGCTGTAGTACATATAACGTGTGTGTGAAAATTGTTGCAAACGGTGAAAGCGTAGTAGCCCACATACCACAAACTAGAATATACTTATATCTATCAAGTTGTATCTTAGGAACATGGTGAGTATAAAATAAAATTTTCAACGTACAATTATAAAAATATACACGAAAAGTGATTGAAAAAAAAAAAAAAAAAAAAAAAAAAAAAGTATTTTAATCAAAAATGAAATAACATTGGATTTATCTTTTCTCATTGAGCGATTCTAGTGACAGCCCCACATTGCATTCCACCATCGTATTTCGCTTCATCTTAAATATATATATATATATACCTAACCGAAATATCTAAGGTCTCCACTGACCATAAAACATTCGAGCGAATATAACCTGCTCTGTTGGATTTACAACCGATCCAATCTCTCTGCTCTCACTCTTTCATTTCTATTCTTTTTTTTTTCTCCCATTCACCTATGTGTATATATATATATATATATATATAGTATGGAGAAAAGAGCGTTGGCTATGCCCTCTACTGCGCTGATTTATAATGTCCCAACCGTGTCTGGAATGCGCTCTCCAAGAATGCAGAACTATTCAAATACCTTTCTTCTTCTTCTTCATTTTATTATTTATCTCATTTTTTTTTTTTCTTTTCTTTCCTTCAAATTATACATATATCATCTAGATAACTTGTGTTTTCTCTCATAATTCTACCATAGATTAATAGTCGATTAAGGTGATGATAATGAAATAAAAACTGTATATAATAATAGTCATACACATACGTTTATAGATTAACCATGAAATCGTGTAAAGCCCACATGTGTGATTATTTTGATGACAAGCCAACACAAACATATATATATATATACACACACACATAATTCCTGTGAAAAATTAATCGTGGGAAATATCGTCTCTACACTGTATCATAATATAATAAAATATACACCATATGAGTATATTAAATTATCATAGCTCTCATTTCCTCCTAACATTCTATAAATATATACATAGCATGTGTGAAAATATTGTTAATAGCTCAGTACTCAGTACAGCACTACTATACTAATTATCATCTTAATTAAAAAATTTCTATTTGTCCAATAGCTGAAAAAAAAAAATAAAACACGTTTTTTTTTCTCGTCTTCTTTCAATAATAACCATCACACGTTACAAATTCTTGATTTAGTATTTTTATTTACTATTGATTAATTAATTAATTAATTAATTTATTTATCAAATCTTACCTCGACGACGAAGTAGAGTGGATCACCGGGAAGGGCGTGAATGGCGAGGTAGCGGCTGGCGGACACCAGGGGTTGAAGGCAGGACCGCGCAGCCGTGACACCGCTACCACGCATGCTGCATGCTTCATTTCGTCGCCGCTACGCCCAGCGTCCGCACTGCAATATCATTTGAAAAAAAAAAAAAAAATTTCTTTTAAATCATCATTTCATATCATTCCATATATAATATAATAAAAATTAAATTTTCATAATAGAATGAAAGATTGAAAAAAAAAAAAAAAAAAAAAAAAAAAATTCAATGGATCCATGACCTAGTATAAAGAACGAGTTCAACTCATCTCAATGTACTTTTTTTTTTTTTTTTTTTTTTTTCGTCATATAGATTTTGAGATATATATACATAAATATACGTGTGTGTATATATGTGTGTGTGTGTGTGTGTCAATGTATATAAAGAAAATAACAGGAATGCATAAGATAACAATGCGGTCGGGTATGAGGGTAGGGCTATGCAAATGGCAACGGTAACCGGTCACACAAATCACCCACAGTATATTCAGGGTAAATCTCTCGTGTCCCTGTGTGTGGTGACTCTAGTGGGCGCCGCGCGTGCACAATCATACCATGTAAATATAAATATAATGTTTTCATATATATATATATATATATGCACACACACAACCAGTGTGTATTTTATATACAAATCTCATATCCCTTTTTATTTTCTCTCCGCCCTTTTATTTTTCAAAGCGATAAATTATCGTATCGCTCCCGGCATTACGCTATTTTCATCGTTCATCCTTCATCCCAAACAAAAGAAACACACGAGAAATACAACATTAAAAATAAGAGATAGAGAAAATAATAATAATAATATTTATTCTATATGGACTAATTTTTTTTTCCCCCTTCTTTTTAAATCCTTTTCTCTTATGTATTTATATTTTACATATAGTTTCAAGCTTACATACACACATTCAATGTGCGTGAGTTGATGCAAAGATAATCATCATTATAAATATATATATATATACGTATGTGTATGTATGTATATATATATATAAAGGAAGAGCAGAAGAAATTCGATCGTCCATTTGCGAGAACGAATGATCGATGGGATTCATTACTGCGGGGCGCGCGCATACGTTACGCCTACGCCTCAAGGAATACTCTTTCGCTCTCGCGCGCCACTATATATTCATCGTTCATATATGAAAACCATCAAAGCCTCATATATATAAAGATAGATATAGATATAGTCGACTTTGCTATTTCATCGTCGACGGGTGCGTGCGAACGGCCAGCTAACGGCCGTGTTATTACACCGATTGCCCCGGATACCGGATGGAAAAGTCGGTGGCATCGATCTGCAGCGCCGTGGGATTCTCCCAAGGAATTCAGATCGTCTTTATATATATATATATATATATGTTACATACTTAGTTTATTCACGGTATATACATTCCTTATTTGCTTATCTCTGCTGTTGTGACGACGTGAAGGCGTCGCTTTTTTTTTTTTCTTTTTGTTGCATGAAGCCAATGTGTGAATAAAAAAAACAGAGAGATAGACATGAATATGTATAGTGTGGAGACACGCGTAGGTTTTGCATTAGAAAAATAATGTGGACTACATTCCGGGTATATGAATAATTATTTTGTTTTTTTTTTACGTGTGTGTAGGATAGATTTTCCATCGATCTGCATATCTTGCTCATTTGCCCCCACAGTTTTTTTTTGTTTTTTTTTTTCTTTTTTTCTTCTTCTTTCAATTAATTCATAAATGTATAATATGTATAGTTTTTTCCTTTTTTTTTTTTTGTTTTTTTTATCAACCTACTTTATTGATCTTACATCGAGTTATGATATAAATATATTATTGACTTTTCGAAATTTATTTATTTATAAGAAATCATTTTGTGTAGATAGATTTATATTTTTTGCGTATTTTTTTTCTCTATTTTCTCTTCAAATAGAAAAAGAGAAAAAAAAAAATAATAATAAATATTGTTATTTTTTTTTATATTAATTAATCGTATTTATATTGAATAAATTATTATTGTGAGCAAAGTGAATTTATGAATTGAATGAATAAAAAAATATTATTTTATAACTGTCACGTATTTTAGTCAGTTATTTCTTATATCAATTGCACTCAGTACAATATTAAATTGTGTGTATCATTTAACACGTCATCAAAATGATAACTGGCAATAAATGTATTATAGAGGCGCTGAAAACCCAGAAGATACACAATTCGTTCAGACAATTAAACATATAGAGTCTGTACGCCGTGTCAAAACAACATCGTCAATCCTGTACAATTCATTTTATATATCATCAACAAATATAAAAATCCAAATTTAAAAATTAAAAAAAAAAAAAAAAAAAAAATGTATAAAACTTTAATATGGATCGATTATGTTATTATTGGTTTGACATTAACAATTAGCGTTGGTATTGGATTGTACTTTAGATTTACCGGCGGTCGTCAAAAAACCACTGAGGTAAATAAATAAATATTATAATTATTATTATTCAATAATGTAACATTGTGAGAAAAATATTAATTGAATTGAATTTTGATAAAATTTTTATGTGTGATAAGGAATTCTTTGTGGCTAATCGTGACATGGGAGTTATGACTGTAGCAATTGGTCTGATGGTGTCTTATCTATCAGCTGTAAGTCTACTTGGTGTTAGTGCTGAAATATATACCTACGGGACTCATTATATCGTAATAGTACTGGGATACGCTATAGCAACACCTTTCATTGGTTATTGCTATTTACCTGTCTTCTTTAACCTCGGAGCAACCAGTGCCTTTCAGGTAAACACTCGTTTTATATCTTGAATTTTCAGTATGTGGAGAATTGTGTACATATACATACTGATTATAAATATTATGTGTATGTAAAAAAGAAAAAAAAGAAAAAAAAAAAAAAGATTATTATGAGTTGATTTTTTTTTCCTTTTTCCTATATTTCCTATTTTTCATTTTTTTTGTTTGTTTTTTTTTTCTGTTTTTGCCAGTATTTAGAGGAACGATTTGGTATTACTACCCGAATTGTCGCAAGTTTAGCATTCTTATCACAATTTTTATTGTATACTGGTGTTGTTGTTTATGCACCGGCATTGGCACTTGAGGCAACATCAGGTTTGTCAACGACATGGAGTGTGGCAATTATAACTATTGTTTGCACCTTTTATTCAACTATTGGTGGCATCAAAGCCGTTCTTATCACAGATGTATTTCAAGCTATATTAATGATTATTTCCATTGGTATTATCATTATTAAATCGACTATTGACGTTGGTGGGATTGATCAAGTATGGAGAATTGCTGATCGTGGTGGTAGAATTGATTTTGGTAATATTTCCATTGATCCAACGGTACGACACACGTGGTGGAATCTTTTGATTGGTGGTACATTTATTTATTTATCATTGTACGCGGTCAATCAAGTTCAAGTGCAGAGAATGCTCACAATCAGGTGATTAATGATCATATGATATAATTTTTTTTTTTTTTGTTCATTTGATATATCAATGAAATAATTATATTTTATAATAATTAACTGTGAATTTCAGGACAATTGAAAAAGCGCGAAAGGCACTTTGGTGGACACTTCCTATTACTGTACTTACAGTTGGTGGAATATCCGTATCTGGATTGGCCATGTATGCAAAATATTATAATTGTGATCCATTGACAGCAGGAAAAATTGGATCTATCGATCAATTACTACCGTATTATATTATGGAAAATTTGTCAATATATCCGGGTATTCCAGGATTATTTATCGCTGGAATATTTAGTGCTGGTCTTAGTACGATTTCAGCTGTACAAAATTCTGTCGCTGCTATTATTCTTGAGGATTACATTAAACCTATTTATCGATATAGGTAATATTATTATTACTTTTCTTTTTTTTTTCTTTTTTTTTTTTTGATTTCTAAATAATTATCAATTCGTTTTTTTTTTTCTTTTTATTTAGAGGTAAAACCGTATCTGAAGGTTTATCAACGACTTTTAGTAAAATATTAGCTCTCATGGTTGGACTGGTGTGTTTGGCAGTGACTTTTATAGTTCAACATCTTGGCAATCTTATACAAGCCGCTTTAACAATTTTTGGAATTGTTGGTGGGCCACTTTTAGGTGTTTACACATTGGGAATGTTTTCAGAATCGACAAATGGCACTGGTGCTATTTCCGGTTTAATTATAAGTCTTGGAATATTTCTTTGGATTGGTTTCGGTCAACCCAAACCGCCAATTCCAAAACTTGATGTAAATATTGATGGATGTAACATAACTAATAATAGTAATTTAACTACATCACATTTAATAGCACAAAATGAAGAGTATTTTTATCCATATCGTATTTCACATATGTGGTATAGTGCACTTGGTTTTATTATTTGTCTTGTTGTTGGATTTTTCGTGAGTTGGATTACCAAATTAATATGGAAAATACCAAATGTAGAATTAGATGTCAATTTATTTACACCATTTTTAGCTAATCGTATTAAAAAACAACGTGAAAAAAAACATAGAACATTATATAATAATTTATATCATTACAATTAAGTAAAAATATCAATGTAAAATGATATTTTTGAATAAACTCGTTTTTTATCATGTATTTTTAAAATATTTTGAATAATATAGAGAAGAATTTTGAGCATATAAATGCGTGTTAATTTCATTCAATTTACCTATTAACCCAATGACTCATGAAAATTACTGATGAATTTAATTATTCACCGATCAAAGTTAATATACATAATATTAAATATATAATTAATAAAATTTGCGATGAAACATTTATCGTCTGAGAATCAAGACAAATTTCATCGTCTACTATACAAAAAATTAAAAAAAAAAAAAAAAAAAAAAAAAAGAAACCCGACAAATAAAAAGCGTTAAAGAAAAATAAATATAATGGAGAAGATGTAGAGAGATATAGTGGGGATGACTGAATATAAATAAAAAAAAAAAATAATAATAACAATAAGAAAAAAAAAGAAAAAGAAAAAGAAAAAAACTAAGCAACAGATCTCTCGTTGGGTAAGAAACACGATGGACGTAAACACGCGGGCATTCGTCGTCGGTGCTTGGATTGTCGTGCCGCTTGTGTGTTGGACTCATGGGTGAGGGGTTTACCGAAACGTTCGCAAATCACGATGGAATGCCGTCAGACTGGTGTGCGCCCGTGCGCGCCATACAGTGACATACAGAACGTTCGCGCTCCAACCAAGAATTGACTTGAGAGTACGCGCGTGATCACTAACGTGCTTACGTAAGGACATATTACGACGTGGTTTTTTAACTAGAAAAGACATACAACGTAAAATTTTACATGTGAAAATAAAAATTAATATTAATATTATTATTATCATTGCTATTATTTTATATTTATGAATATACTTCCTTCATATTTCCTTATCATTGATAAAAGAAAAAAAAAAAAATATATATATATATATATGAATGTGTATGCAGGATAAATGTCAATTGTATCTATATATAATTTTAATGTAATTAAATGTGGATTTTTTTTTTTTTTCCATGGATTATTCGATTTCAAACCAGACATAATCTATTGGAATGACAAGACATTGGGTAGAGAATTGTGACGATGAAACTATTTATCTCTATCTCTCATTCTTGTGACTACAGATCATTCAATATAAGGAAATAAAATAATCCAAGATAAATTATGAAATTTTATGCGAACGCCAACGATAAGTAAACTGTTAATTTACCACATAAATTTAAAGAAAAACGAAAAAAAAAAAAAAAAAAATCTGTGTTTACTAGAGGAAGAAAAAAAAAAAATCTCGTTTAATATTTTTTTTCTTCATTAATATGAAAAAAAAAAAAAAAAAAAAAAAAACAAACAAAACAAAAAAAAAAGTGCGGAAGTGGCGAGCACCGGTGGGTGGGAAAATAGGGAGAGAGAGCATAGAGATTATTACCTGAGAGCACAGTAAAATGTACGTCGAACCCGTTAACTGCACACACACACACACACACCGTTCTCTTCTTCTTCATCTTCATTTTTTTACTTATTCACTCTTTCTCCTCCCTCAAGTATTTTTTACAATATGTATATACTATTCATGATGCCAAGTGTGTGTGTGTGTGTGTGTATACAAAGCTAACGCTATAAACTAACGAGCTATATATTCTTTAATCGCCGTAACGTTATTTTAATAAACCCAAGTCGTGATACTCATGTGCATACCATTATGAAACATTGTACATACACTGAATTTAAATCATACACATGTACATTAAAAACAAATAAGAAAAAAAATTTTAAAATTTAAAAAAAAACAACAACAACAAAATAAATAAATAATTAAACAAATTACATAATGAATATTACTTTCTGTGCCAAGGTCTCCATATACAATTCATTATTCATCAACAATTCGTTTTTACACTGATAAACATAAAAAAAAATATAATAAATAAATGAATAAATAAATAACTACAATTATTTTTGTGTTTCCTGATTTTTTTTTTTTTTTTACCTTTTCCAGTTATAATTTTATATTGTGGAGTGCATGAATAATAATAAACTAATGAGTATAAGGGATCCTAGTAATTTGATATAACTCGTTTGATGTGACTCAAAGTTACATAGATTGTATAGAAATGGAATAAGAGGAAGGGATATACAAACACGAGCGAGCGCTACTGCGACTCATCTCTCCCTTTCTTTAAACTATATATATAAACTATACGGGCAGTGCATACAGCGGCAACTCTCTATATAATACGCGAAGAGCCAACGACGCGAAGGACGCCCGCATTCCTCTCGTCTTTCTCGGGCCTGTTGTAATACGAGGAATCGCGGGCACAGGCCAAAAGGGAGTAGAGACGCAAGCAATAGCCTTGAGGCATCCCTTCAACGTCAAAGTCTTTGAGGCACGACACACACGTGGTCTGTATGAAACTATATACTCGTATGTATATATATACATAGATCCTCTTCCACCGCCGACTCCTTCTCCTCCTCCTCCTCCTCTTCTTCTTCTTCTTTCCTCACTGCGCCTTTTTTTGTTATTCTTTTTCACCCTTTACATAAACTCATACATTTGCAAATAAATATAAATAATATAATACATTCCAACGCTTGTTTATAATAATTCAATTTAATTTTTATTACACCACTTTCTCCTATTTTATGTGAAATTATTTATTACGTTAAATCCTGAATATTATCAAATATCTGATATATAATATGTAAATAAATTATTTTTATTTTATTATTTCGAGGAAATGAAAATTAAAAAGACATGAAATAAAATAAATAAATATATATATGGTAAAGAAGAATGAAGTAAATAAAACGAATGTGAAACGTGACGGCAAGTGGGAGATTATATTCGTCCAGTCATGGGGTGGTCCCTTGATGCGATTATAATGTGAATATAATGGCGAGCTACCGCGCTACGCGGCCCTCAATCTTCTCTCTCTCTTTGTATCTTGTCTCCCCGCTATAAATTCCCCATTCTATCGCTGTTTCTCTCTCCATCATCATTTTTATTTCTTCACTCTCGTTTTGTCGGATAACGCGTGTCGAAAAGCCAAACCGGGCTCTCTAATCCGTCAAAAATAGAAAAATAAAAGTAATAAAATAAATAAATGAATAAATAATATTAATAATAATAAAACGAAGATTTGATTTTTTTTTCTTTTCTTTATTGACACACATAATACGTAATCTCGTCTATCTTTTGAATTTTTAATATTTATCCCCTTTTTTCTTTTTTTTTTTCCTCTATTACTATTATTAAATAATATCTGTACTTAATATACAAAAATTATGAATAATTATATTTTAATATACAATTGTACAGTTTTTTTTTTCCATTATAAATATATATAAATCAATAATATAATCAAATGATTTATTTGAAGAAAAAATTAATATTATTAATAATAATAATAAATGAATAAATAAATAAAAGACTAGTAAAATTTTAATGTGACTACGAAGCAAAAGTATAAATATATATGTGTATGTGTGTTGACAAGTAAAACAAAAATGGTATCGACCCACTGTCGATTTATATATACATTTTACCTCAGTGAGATACAAAAGGCACTACGTATGTGTGTGTATATATATATATATAGTGTTGGTTGTCGAAGAGAAAGAGAAAGAGAAAGAGAACGAGTGGCCTCATTCCAACTGAGCGATTCCATTCCATTCCGCGCGCACTCACGATTTTGTTCAATTCCAATCGCATTACGCAAACTCTCACAATCAATCTCGTGATTTAAAACATATTTGTCGTTATTATTATTATTATTATTATTATTATTATAATATATTTTTAATATGATTATCTATGAACCAAAACAAAATTATCAAAAATAATTTATAAAGTAATGATAATTATATTTGATGAAAAATTGTGGAATTTAATTAATTAATTAATTTTATTTTATCAATTCTCATATAATTGTCATCGAATAAAAAAAAAATATCAATCATTATTATATGAATAAAATCACACGTGATTGATACATTAATTTATAAATACCGTCATTATATCGTAAATTGTGAAGAGAGAAAAATAATAAAATAAAATAAAAATTATTTGATAAAATTTTTTTTTTTTTTTTTTTTTTTTTTTCAGTGAATAATATAAATATATTAATAAATACGACATGAAATAATTTGCGTGGGTGAAATAAAGTGATGTGTATACGATGGAGCTAAGTGATCGACGATAAATTAACAACTGTTGTGAATCGCCGCAACTCAACGAGGGCAGCACATTCTGGGCAAATGTGATTACTATAAAATTTATTATGATTCCATTGTGATTATTATAATATTCTATTATCGACTTGTCTTGTCTGAATATCAATGACCACGTGGGACAATTGTACGTTTTTACTATCATGTAGAATTTTAATCAAGAATGTTCTGGATTATTTTACAATTTATATTGAATTCTATAGATATATATCTAGATCACATTTTTGTTCATACTCAATACATTAATATTCTCGGATAAACTCATGTGAAGACCGTACATTGTACATCAATAAAATATTCACTTGTTATTCATAATTTTATTAATTTTATTGTAAAAAATCAAATTAAATCATACACTTTCTTACCAAATTCATAACAGACATAATAAAATCATGTGTATGTAGGAGGTAGAGAGAGAGAGAGAGTCAAGGGGAAGAAAAACCGAGTGAATAAAAACAAAATTAAAGAATATTTATAATATATATATATATAGTGGTATATCAATTGCATATTAATGCATGACCATTTAAGATTATCGCAGGCGGCCTCAAGAGCGATGAGAGCGATATCACTAATTGAACGTGTACTCGTGGACTTGTATAATTATATTTCAAACAGAAAAACCAAAAAACAAGAAAAATTTCTATATATGTATATATATTGATCTCTACCCTCGTATTATAATGACTTTACGAGAATTTACGATTAACTCTTACTAATCTGCAATTTAATAAATAAAACTTCCATAGGTAATTTATATATATACGCGTAGAAACGAATGAAAAAGACAGGAAAAAAAAAAAATAATAATAATATTAAATAAAAATAATCATAATCATAATCATAATCATAATAATAATAATAAATATAGAATAGAATGTGATAAAATAAATAATAAAGTTTACATTCATCTTTACCGCCTACATCAATATTCACAATTTATGGTAAAAAATTTGATCTGATTATGCCGTATATCAAATAATTTCATCGAGAAATAAAATGAAAATAATATACGTTTTAGCATAATTCTCAGGTGAGGTCTCTCTGGTATTTTATTATCACTATATTGACACCCACGTGTGAGCGATAATCAATAATTGTATGATATATACATATGTTTTTTTTTTTTGTTTAAAGAGAACGAGAGAGCAAGAAGAAATGAAAGTCTTGGTGTTTCATAAATAAATCTATAAAATAATTTGATGAAAAAATATTCCCTTTTCCTCCAGTTTTATCGAGTACGCAAAAATCATTAGTAAAATATACCATTTTAATTAAATTTATTATTATTATTATTATTATTATTATTATTATTATTATTATTATTTGTATTAATTCATTTATTCATATATTTGTTATTATTATTATTAATATTTTTTTTTCCTGGGTTTGAATTTAATGCCAGACATAAAATAAAAATAGTGAAACGGGCATAGAAAATTGAGAACAAGGTAAAAGATTATTCTACGTGAGTTGTTTACGAATAGAATACCGTATAGAGAAGCCAAGAACATGATGAAGCGCGCGCGTATCGCGCGGCACGACTTCATTATATTCCCTCTTGGCGGCGATGTCTTGTACCAAGTATATATATATATGTACACAGGTATACACACATACATCGCGCGAAAGCGAGGTTCAAACGCGCGTTCATTTATCTCGACAAACAGAGCGCATTGTTATCTCTTGAGGAATTTTTGAACGAAAAAATAGCGCAGAGTTTTGTGTTGAGAGAACAACGGGATTTATTCAACGTTTGGGTTCCAATGACTTTTTATTATAATTTTTTTTTCTTCACCGTCATATTTTTTCATTTTGTTTGTTTGTTTCTTCTTCTTTTTTTTTGTTATTATTATTATTATTTTTTTTTTTTTATTTTCTTGTTTCATTCGGTTGAGTGTGGATAGAAAGAATGAAAGGGTTCAGAGAAATGAGACAGAAACCGCGGGATATCTTCTCTATTTCAGACACACAGGTCTACTTTCACATAAATTTGCAATAAATTATAAATTTTAATCAGTTGAAATAGTCATCGATGTATTATTAATGCACAGAAATATTTCATTTAATTCTTTCTCACTCTCGTGAATTTTTATCTCATTAATGAAATATAAATAATTAATATGATTGATGAAATGAGTTACGCTAAAAAGACAATACCATACACAAACTCATTATTATAATTTTTTTTTTACAAAAAATAAAAAATAAACAAATTAAAAAATTAAAATTTTTTTTTAAATGTTTTATTATTGAATACTTATTAGTCTCACGTATATGTGATTGTTGCGCGTCAAGAGGCGAGTGGAGAATGGAACGAGAGAGGCTATTGTTTTTTTAACAGGCTGCAACATTCCACACGTGCCTTCAAAGTCCATATGTTCGAAAATTATTAGCGTGCTCGAGTAAGAATCGACGGGGGTCTATACAATACAAACATTGTGGAATTTCGAAAAAGCCCAAAAACAAAAAAAAAAAAAAACAAAAAAATAAATGAATATATATCATCTACTATAAATACATATTCATATGCAGGTACTAGTTTATAATTTTATGTCGAATTTTTTCCCCTACCCACCCTCCAAAAAAAATATACTAACAATAATAAAAATATTTCATTCCAGAAGTCACGTTCTTTTGACATTGTTTATTTCATCCGTTCCCCGCCGTGCATTTTTTTCTCTTGTAAATTCTTTCCCCTTTTATTATTATTATTATTATTATTATTTTGTTTCATTTCAAATGTACAATAATCTAATACTAAAATCTCGCACGTTTTTGTACATTGGTCACTGATAAAAATCTTTGACACAACAAAAAAATAAAATAAAATGAATAAATAAATAAATAAATAAATAATTATAATATAATGAATTATTTTATACCAGAAGAGAGAGAGAGAAAAGGGAGTAAAATAGTAAGAAAAAAAAAAATAAATAAATAAAATAAAAAAATAAAGAGTGAACTCTATGAACTAAGATAGGCAAAGTTGAAAATTAATGTAAAGAAAGAGACGAGGTCGTTTGCTCGCACGGGGACGAGTATGTTTGCATGGGCTCAACGGCCTCCAACACAGCCTCGTAAGGTATTTTGCACCAGCTATATTTACACAGGGTAAACGTACGTATTCAATGAGTGTGGTACATATATTATATACGCAATTGCCTGACTAACACAAAAGTATACAAAGAAAGGAAGAAAAAAAAAAAAAAAAAAAAAAAAACTGAAAATTTTTTTTTTGTTTTTATTCAAAGTAGGAAGGGGAAAGAACAAATATCGTTATCGATTTTTACGTTGTCGAATTTACGCTACGTAAAGTCTATATATAGAGCCAACAGGCCCAAATCTTAAAAGATACATTGAATTATCGTTCGTTAATCTACAATGGAATGTGATATACATTGAAAAAATATATATATATATATATATATATATAAAGACAAGCAAAAAAATTGTAGCGCGACAAAAATAAAACAAATTAATAACAACAACAACAATAATAATAATAATAATAATAATGAGGGTAATATTATTTGAGTGTAGTGTATTCATGATTGTTCTCTCAAATACAAAATATGATCGGTATGTATGTGTGTAGGTTATCCGCTGGAGTAGCGTCGCAAATTCCATAATAAAATATCAGAACGTTTTACCCAGACTATAATATAATAGGCTGGGCGAGGCCTAATCGAACCCAAACGGAATGCCGTGTGGAGAAAAGAAAATGTACACGCTTCTCAATAGATTTCCTGATGGTGTGCGCGGGCATTAGGACTTAAGTCTCTTAGAATATATAGGAGCGAAAGGGATACTCTATACTCTACACGTCATTAATTTGCCACGAGACCATGAAAGTATTCTGTATAAAGTAGAACAAAAAAAAAAATAATAATAATAATAATAAAATAATAAATAAATAAATAATAAATAAAATATAAAAAAAAATGAGAGAAAAAAAAGAGAAGGCAGTAAAACAGAAAAAAAAACTACTAATAATAATAAATATAAATAAATAAATATTATATACTGTACATTATTTTCCGCTGATCCGTTAAAGAACAATTTAAAAGAACATATAATGGCCATGCAATTTTCATACAATTGTTTTTCAAAGACGTTGTATATTAACGGTATTATCATTATAAAATAATAATAATATATATATATATTTCTTATTTTTTCTTTTTTTTTTTCGTTTAAAACTCTCGAGAAATCGCATCAATTCTCGGAATAGTCTCAGAAAATTAATAACATCTTCAAAAATCGTTTTAGACCGTTGGCATGCAGGAGAAAAAAAAAAAAAAAAAAAAAAAAAAAAATAGAAGATGAATTTGGACAAAAGGCAAGGAGAAGTGAAGAATGAAAGGGCTGAAGAGAAAGAAAGAAAGAAGAAAAAAAAAAAAAAAGCATACGCCCATAATATTTACACGCGACAGAAGAGAAACTTTTATTTATTTATTTATTTATTTATTTATCTTTTTTTTTACTACTCAATTATAATATAATATGAGATATCATAATTAATTATTAATATTAATTAAAATTCTTACTACTCTGACTCCACCCTACTAAGTAACTTGGACTTATGACAGGACACAAGTGAAAAATTTATCTTCGTCATAAATAATAATAAAAATAAAAATAAAAAAATCAACTCAAAAACAATCAGTATCATCTACACTGAGTCAATCGGGGAAATTATAAAAATAACCGAACCCACACACACACACACACACATTCATATATATATATATATCCAAGAAGCTTCTCTAATATAACGTTTTCCTATATTCTCCCCCATTAACATTCATCCCATGGCGTCCCCTTCTCCAAGTTCTTTCGCAGTCATCGCGGAACTGTATACAATCACCAACTCCTTTACTGTTACACACTCATGTGCTTATGGTTTTTTTTTTTTTTTTTACACTCACCAAGAGCTAAAGAAAATGAGAATAAACAAAAAAAAAATTCAACAATCGCCAATATATAACATGCCGTGCAATCTCAACCAACTGAAATTCTACGATGGTTTCTGACTTGTCCTACCACGCATCGTGCGTTAATTTAATTTTAAATTTATGTTAAAAGCTTGTAGAACATTTATATTCATGTTTGAGAAGGAAGCAAATGTGTATATGCATAAATATATCTATATATATTCATAGGGTTGATGCAGCACGCGGCATCCAAATGCGCCGGCGGGAGAATAATGCGCATGCGCGTCTTCTGTGGAATGCACGCGCGATATCAACCTCTCTCTCTCTCGCGCGCGCGCGTTTCCTTTGGTACTCACAACAACACATTCACGATGCGACCACTAACCAGTCCTCTGGATTCAATGGCGAGGAAAGACTGGATTACAGTACACTACACTACATGCCACTACTACTACTACTATGACAGTGATTTCACGAGTGTGCCAGGATCTCTCTCATATTTTTTTATATCTTGCATAAAATTTTTCTTCATCTTTTCATTTATCTATATATATTTTTTCATATATACACCAGTGTCCCTCATTCATGTCTATTGTGTATTTATTTTGCATATGTACATTTTATATTTACATTGATATATTTGTCTATATATGTATTTATTTACGAATTGTTCAAATAATGTTCCATTTGAGATAATTTGAGGTTATTTGAGTTTTTATAAATTTAAATTGAATACAAGTGAACGAAAAATTCATTAGCACTTTTATCCAGACGCAAGGCCAATTTAGGAGAAATCAACCCAATGGATACCTGTTTCTCTTCTTCCTCTTTGCCCAATACCAACTCAACAATGTCATTCTCTTAATTATTATCTTTTTTTCAAATAAATATTTTATTATCATCTTTTTTTTTTTTATTTTTTATTATTATTAACAAAAGGATTACGTTATAATATGATATTGATTTTAAAATTGCTGAATGACTCTTGCGTCAATCACTTTGGAATTTATTATTATTTTTTTTTTCTTTTTTTGTTTGAGCAAGCTATAAAAATTCGTATTTAACAGGGAAAGG
This sequence comes from Dinocampus coccinellae, assembly GCA_963920625.1. Lineage (NCBI taxonomy): Eukaryota > Metazoa > Arthropoda > Insecta > Hymenoptera > Braconidae > Dinocampus > Dinocampus coccinellae. The sequence continues at coordinate 5,485,415 of OY987185.1, read as the reverse complement.
GGAAGAGAAGTCGAAAAAATTTTAATTGGATATGCGAGAAAAAAAAAATAATGTAGGTAAAAAAATTTTATTTCGATCAAACACACACACACACACACACATCCAAATGATGAAATCATCGAAAACAATTTTATAATAATAAATTTATAAGCGTCGCGTTATTTAATGTATCACGATTAATCATAGAGTAAAAATGAGCATCGAAATAAATTATATATTGAGTGAAAGAAAGAAAGAGAGAGAGAGATATTGTAACAGTATATATATATATACGTATGCGTATTCCACGGTTTAATATTCGATGAGTCTTCGCTTTTCGTCTTTATATCTCTTACTCTCAAAACATTCATACAATATGCTACGCGAGTTCTTGAAACTTGTGAAATCGGCCGCTAGATCGGTAGAAGTTGGTAAGTTGTGCGATGAAGGACGGAACGCGAGAATGAGACAGGGATAGAGAGAGGGAAAACAAAAAAAAAGTGAGAGAACGATCTCGTGGCGATTGTAAAGGATTCAGGATTCCGTCACGATCGCACGCTAGGCTTGGGTCTCACTGTTGGAATGAATATAACGAAAGCTATTACGAGTCTTGGCGACTGGCCCGCGATTCTTATACATATACCGGTTCGAATTCCTCGTGGTATGGAACGCCGTTGAGTCCGTAAATGGAATTAAGATAAATAGATCAAAAAAAAAAAAAATATATATATATATATATATAGTAATAAAATAAATAAAATGAGTGTTTGTGTGCATGAGTAAATTTGTAAACTTTTTATTTTTAATATAAAAATTATTTACCTAATCAATTAATTCTAAAATAATTGATATTTTATTTATATAATTATTTTTATTAAAAAAAAATAAATAAATGAAAGAGAATCACAAATATATCAATAATTATAATAATATCGGGGATAAACTCACCTTTAAGCGTCTTGACGTCGACGAGATTCCCCTTATCTCGGTAAGAACAGCATTCCGCCAATCTCACTTTATAATGAGGTAATCCAAACGAGACACAAGTGATGGTACTATATATATAAACTGTGTGTATGAGTATGCACAATGTGCGCAACAGGTTGACGCTTCAAACAACCACTGACTATTTTCATGAAAAATATAGAAAAAAAAAAATAATAATAGTAGTAGTAGTAATAATAATAAAATAAATAAATAAATAATTAAACTAAATTAATTATATAATATATATCTACGATATTATTTATATATGTATAAATATAAGTATGTATGAGGAAAAAAAAAATTATGAGAGAAAAAAATAAAAACTAGTCACACACCACAGCACAAACAAAAATAATCTTCCTTGAATTGTTGTTGAACGCGCGAGAATTCCTCGAGACTTGGGTATTCACGGGTGAAGGAGAAACAGAGGACGAGCAAGTGAAGAGATACAGGAAAAAAAAATAAATAAATGAAAAAATGAAAAAAAAAAAAAAAAAAGAATGGAAGACGAATCGTCAACCTCTTCCTCCTCCGCAAAAAATGCTCAAGTTATGTATGATACTAAACAAGTGAACGTTGGATTTCAATTCACTACTAACCTAATTTAAATAAATGATAAACAAATAAGCACAGCGATGTTTTAAATACGATTTTTTTTTCTTTTTTGTTCAGATTCACTGTAACTTTGTAATTGTTTTTATATTTAGGCAAATAATACACAAACAGTGATAACTTGTAAGAATTTGCACAACAAACACAAACAAATTACAATCAACTTGCCCTACCGGCGGCCGGCGAGTAACTGACTTTAGTGTATTTCACAGACAAGAAAGGTTGAGAGAGGGGGTGTACCTAGTACAACTTTAGTGTCACTAGTCGCTTCTGATTGGTTGATGATCACTCGCGGGCTCATATTAAGAAAAATAAACACACACACACATTTGATACCTGAATTGATTGATTTTATAAAAATAGATATTTATCAATTTATTATTTGGTGATTTATTTTATTTAAGAGCCATAAACGATTCAATGTTCAGTAGTTTCGAGTTGGATTTGAATACCCGCGAAATTCAAATTTCACATTGGATATATTATTGAAAAATAAATGATGAGAATTGAAATAAGAACGAGAAAATTTTACTCACAGTATTTTACGAACAATCGGCTATAGAGAAAACTGTAGCAATACTACTGGTACAGAGTGAATAGAGACTAGTAATACACTGGTGGAGAATGGAAAAGTGAAATTATCCGCGGTGCATAATAAAAAATATTTATATACAACACTGGCGCCATCTTTAAATGAAATAATAATAAGTAGACTCATTTCATAGCTTGTGGTGGCGCTGATGAGGCAAGAAAATGTTGCGAGTAAGAGAGCAAGCGGACCTATCATTGGGGAGAAGGACTGTGATGTGACGTAAACGACGATCCAAACAAGTATCAGCTGTGTGGCAGTCATTGTTCGTATTCGTCTTGGCAGTCATACAAGAATTCTATTTTATTTTTTTTTGTATTTCCACAATTGTTTCCTCGATATTGTGGACATTGTGATCTGACGCTATTGCACGGGCCAAAGAGAAAAGAAATACGTAGCAGGCCTGTGGTGAAAAGTTCACGGACACGCAAAAATTTTACTGATTAAAAGTGGGGGAGTATATAGACAAGGGGCGAAAGAGCGAGACGTTCTTTTTTGCCCGTTATAATCGTGGCTGCCTTCTGCGTGCCTTCGGCCCCACCAACGCACCACCTCGGGGACAATAATCGTGTGAAAAACGGGGCGGTACGCGCATAAGCCTGGCCTCGAGCGGCGAGTCGGACGACGGTGGGCTCGCTCCGCCACCGCGCAAAAGGTCCCGTAGTTCACTTACAACTACCCTAAGACCAGCGGACGAGTACCACACCACCACAGGAATGGAAAACTATCGGTAAACGTGATAATGATTATGACCCAAGGCTATGGCAAATCAGAGTTTAATATAATTGTCATTTATCCGATTCCTCATAATATTAATCCCTGTGCTCTTTCTCTCTACTATTATGCTCTTTGTTTCATTTTATAAACACTTTATTCATATTATTTTACTTTGTCACAATTAACACTCATTATTACCCTCGTAAAAGTTTTTATGTATATACATATATATATGTACCGTCCATCAACATATATGTATATACTGATATAAATATATTCGTTTATTTTATTTCAAAAAAGAAAAAAAAAAATAAATAATGCGTACTCTACAATTTACAACTACCGAAGCGCTATCTGGATTATAAATATTCGTTAGTTGTTTATTACATATGAATTAATCATGATTATTACTCCCTGATATATTAATATATATACATAAATATATATATATCCAATTTTGTTGATGCTCATATGTGTATAGTGTTGAGAAAAATCAAAGTATACATATTGAATTTACTTTAAGATCGTAGACCTTGGAACCAGATAAAAATATCACTGACTCTCCACAATGTTTTTATTCTATATTATACAGCATGATGCAGCAAGCTTCTAATGGAGCAGCAGTCTCCAATGTTCCTCAACAAAATGGTGCAGCTCCAGATTCAGGTGGATCACATGCCAATGGTAATTCAATGTCTAGATGTGACGGTGACATTAATGGAATGAATGGCCAAAGCAACCAAGCTCCGGGACCACCAAAAATAATGGATAAAACTAATCAAGATATTGTGAGATTAATTGGACAACACTTAAAGGCAGTAGGACTTGAGTGAGTTATTTTTTTTTCCCCATCACCTTGATTATTTTAATTAATAAATGATAATTGTTTTGATATTAAGTAGTTGTTGTATTGATTATTTCATTATTTCATATTATCTTTAGCCGAACTGCTGACCTACTCATGCAGGAGTCAGGTTGTCGATTGGATCATCCATCAGCTGCTAAATTCCGACAGCATGTTATGGACGGTGATTGGAGTAAAGCTGATCATGATCTAAATGAATTGAAGTCATTTTTAAATAATCCAAATCAAAGTTTAGTGGAGATGAAATTTTTACTATTAGAGCAAAAATATCTTGAATTTTTGGAGGAAGGTTTAGTACTTGATGCCCTTCAAGTATTGCGAAATGAACTCACCCCATTGGGACATAATACCGGACGTGTACATCAACTATCTGCCTTTATGATGTGCAGTGGACGTGATGAATTACAGGTTTGGCGAAAAAATTTTAAGTATCTATAAACATCAAATTTTTCTCTTTTCATAATTTACAGTGAAAAATAATTAGTTATTCTTATTATTGGTATAGACACGTGCTGGTTGGGACGGTAAAGGTTCGGCTTCACGTGCAGCATTAATGGACCGACTACAAAAGTACCTGCCACCATCAATAATGCTACCACCTAAACGCCTTCAATCACTCCTTAGTCAGGCTGTAGAAATGCAAAATCAACAATGTACCTATCACATTTCACCGAATCAGGCAACATTAGAGAGTGTATCATTGTTGGTTGATCATAATTGTAGTAAGGAGCATTTCCCATCTCACACAACCCAAGTACTCAATGATCACTGTGATGAGGTTTGGTATTGCAAATTTTCACCAGATGGTCTTAAACTCGCTACGGGTTCTAAAGATATGACAGTAATTATATGGGATGTTGATCCTGTAAGTATTGAAAAATAATTAATTACATTTTTATGATATATACATATCTACTTTAGCTAATATTCTTTTTTTTTTTAATTGTATTTTTGTTCATTTCAATTCGATTTATGGAGGAAACTTTAAGAGTTACGCATAGAAAAACGTTGGAGGGTCACTCTTATGGTGTGGCATTAATTGCTTGGAGTCCCGATAGCAGTCATTTAGTAGCTTGCGGCCCTGAAGATTGTCCAGAATTATGGATATGGAGTGTTGACACGCCAGATTGCGAATTACGTCTTAAACTCTCACAAAGCACTGAAGATTCTCTCACAGCTTGTGCTTGGCATCGGGACGCCAATAAATTTGTTACTGGTGGTCTGAGGGGGCAATTTTATCAATGCGATATGGACGGAAATATTCTTGATTCATGGGAGGGTGTACGAGTAAAGTGTCTTTGGTGTAGGAGTGATGGGAAAACAGTTTTAGCCGCTGATACACATCATCGCATTCGCGGATACAATTTCGATGAACTATGTGATTTCACAATGTGAGTGAGATTATCCAGGGAACGAATTAAATAGATAATTTTTGTTTTTCTCCAATTGTCGTTTGTTCTTCGATCCGGTATTCAGGTTTTCATATGAAATGTTTTGTTAATTAGCCTTCAGGAAGATCATCCAGTGATGTCATTCAGCGTTAATAAAGCGGATCGATTGGTGTTACTCAATGTCGCTAATCAGGGTGTACACTTATGGGATCTGCAAGATAGATGTCTCGTTAGACGTTTCCAAGGTGTCACCCAAGGACATTTTACAATTCATAGTTGCTTCGGTGGTGTAAATCAAGATTTTGTTGCATCTGGCAGTGAAGGTATCGTGAAATTTTATGATACCCCAGTTATTGATACATTGCAATACTAATAATATTAATTATTACAGACAATAAAGTTTACGTATGGCATATTAAACGTGAGTTACCAATTGCAATTTTAACGGGACACAGTAGAACTGTCAATTGTGTATCATGGAATCCTGTCTATCATCAAATGATGGCATCGGTATCAGATGATTGTACAGTCCGGATATGGGGTCCAAAGTCTTCCACACCTGACAGGGCAGATAACGCAAAGACTGGTGAATATCTTGACAACAAATTTTAGCTAATTGCTATCCTTATTATTGATAATTTATCAGAGGAAAAAAATTACGTTTGTATGTTTACTTGTTTGTCAGCGTCGCCTGAAGGCAACTCCTCAAATGGAAGTGGCTGGCATGAAATGGTGTCGTAGCGAACTACAGTTGAACTATATTCCCATGACCCCATGGTGTTCAAAAGACTGTCGTGTTGACCGTCACATTAAGAGTCCTCCCATATAGTGTCCTACAAAAATAAACGATGTCAAGTGGTCACACTGTGTTGTGAATATATTGTTATTCACATTTTGTCACATCGATGAGAGTACTCATTATACTATCCGTGAAACAAGAAATAATATCTTGTAAAATCGATTTTTTTTTTCTCGGCAATTTAATTTACGCCGCATTATGTCAAATATGTGACATTAAAAAAAAAACTCTGCGGGTTGTTTTATTTTTTTATTTTTCATCCTTTTATTTTCTGTGTTCGATCACTAATTCATAGAATCAATAGAAAATTATGGAACGAGAAAGAAGAAAATGAAACGATCCGTTCCACAACGTATTGCTCGAAAAATGTTTATTGTATAAGAAAATTAATGGTTTGAAAAGAGCATAATTCGATAAAATAACGTAGAAATAATACGAACTAGATAATAATCCAATATTATTGTTGGTATTCGAATACGATAAGAGTATAATGGTTATGCATAGTTCATGAATAAACGTTATTGGAACGAGATGGCACCTTCGAGCTTTTTTTTTTTTTTTTTTTTTTTTTGATAATTCAAAGCAAGAATTCGTGCCAATTTACATACCACGAAAAATAAGTTGGAAAACAAAAAAACAAAAAAAGAAAAATTAATCTTGTTATAAATCTTGAAAATACTGTCTTTAATGTTCTTTAATACTATCAATTAGGTTTTCAATGATAACAAAATTCAATGGTGATGTTGATGTCTAGTGATATTAGTAGCAATTGGAAAACGACGGGGCCAAGATGCACCCTACTTTGTCGAGGATATTATTTTTTTTGCTATTATTAAAGAAAATAAAAAGAAAAACCTATCGACATGAATAAATTGCAGAGAATATATGTATACATATATATATATATATATGTTTTTATTTATGTTAAATGCAGCGATTTTATATTAACGGTATGCATACTTAACATTTGAACAAGACATTAATTTACGAACGTTATTTCTGTTTTCAAACTGCCAGCTTTTCTATAAAATGTTTGCGACGATCCATATTATCACACACACACTTTTTTTTTTTCCTCTCTATAATACTCTTTTTATTCGTTACCTCGTATCTCCCTGATTATCTCCTATTCTTACTCCTTGTGCAACTTTTGTGCTTGATAATATACAATTTCTAATTGTTATTAGGTGAATTTAAAAATATCGATGTATAATAATCGGTGTTGTGGATTTTACGTATGGCACAGTGGCAGTTATACAAATGAAAATATCGAAACAGTCTCGTAAATGTTTTTATGCACGAAAAAAAAAAAAAAAAAAAAAAAAAAAGATTAATAATTATATAGTCAGATGTCTCACGACATAAAGTGCAGTAAAAGGTGTATATGTACAGATGAGTTTTCAATAAATCACATTAGAAAGTACAGATGATTTATATATATATGTGACAGGGGTAAGTTCTTTTCCCCGCACGATCTCAGCTGTATATTTAGTTATTTCATCAAACTAATAATTAATCATCAATATATATCTGCACCTAAGAATAGGTACTATATTAATCGACTTAGATTATTTTTTTAGTGATATAATTTAAAACACGTAATTTTGTATTGATCGTTTTGATGGCATATTTTTAATTACTATATTCAATAAATTGGCTTTGCAATAATCAGACTTTAACGCTCACCGACATCCCACATTAAAAATTTGAATTTAATCTTGTGTATATGCCATAGTTACATATGCAATGTTTGTTGTTTTTTACAGATATATTTGTATATATTTCATCTATTTTTATACTTATATGTACACGTTTGTGATTGGTGGTTGGATACTCCACCGCTAAGGATTGCCATCCCCACCATGTTATTACAATCAAGCGCAGTTGGTTACTTTCAATAGTCTCTCGTTTCTATACGGTATTGATGATTTCCTTATATGGTAATAGTTATGTGTACTAGTGTCCAAGTATGTTGAAAAAACCTCGATCGAATATTCGGGAAACAGTGAAAAATTTGGGGAAATATTTTTTACTCTTTGAATTAACATTATTCGCTACTTCTTATGTAATTTATCGTCGTATGAACAGATCACAAGGTAAAATTTTACTATTCATGATGATGTGATATAATTTTGAGGTTATCTTTATCCGCCCATGAATCATATCAAATTTTCCGGAAAATTTTTATTGATGTTATTTAATTTAGCTCATATATAACATGATATATACTTTTTAATGTTTATTTTTTTTGTTATCCATAAATTTCAGAATTTCGTCATTATATGAATAATAATTTTCCAAGTATATTGGACTGGTACTACTCAATAGGCGAAACTATTTCTCAGTCAACTTTAATACGAGAAGCTGATTTATTAGCCTGGGAAAAAAATAAAACGGATTCTGAATGATCATTATTACTTCATGGCTTTCTTCAAAACATTGACTTTCTTGATTGGTGCAGGCGGTTTTGTATTTGTTTTATATCAACAATCCCTATCAAGGCAAGAAGAACTTATAAAGGTAATGATAATTATTTTTACATATATTTTCCTGCTACATATTATTGAAATTATTAAAATGAGTGGATATTGATTTTTATTTTAGAAACTTCCAAAGTCAACTTATTCAGGCTATCAGCCATTTTCAAAGATATATAAAAGTTCATCGATGTCAAGTGATTCAGCAGAGTCATCTGATCGAAATAATACATTAGATACCAATGAAAAATTGAAAGTTATAAGTAAATAACATTTAACCATGAATATGGATTCTTCACAAATAATAAGCGTGAGTTTACCTGAGAGTATAACAAAAAGAGATCGTGAACGAAAAAATGTTATTGAAAGAAGGCGTGAAGAGAAGCAACACTTGAGTGTTGATTCAGAACAATTAAGTTACTTCCAAAATGCTTTTTATGCATCATGTAATAAAGTGAAAGATCTATTAGACACAACGCCTACTACACAAACTTCAGCACTTCCTAGTCTTTTCGACAAAGTTAACAAAGAAATCCAAATTCTCTGGAACTATTTATCACAATCGAAAATATTTCTTAAAGTATATGATATTAGAAGAGCCCAAGAAACCCTGCAGCATTTAGAAACTGAAGCGGCAGAGCTAGATGTTAAATTTCTGCCAAAGAAAAAATTTGGTTTCAAAAATCGTAGAGCTTTAAAGAAACCATTAGAAAAAACACTGGACGTCACTGATGGATTGAAGGAATTGAAATTATCCGAAGGAATAACGAATAATGGAACAAAAAAACAGAATAATGACCTGATTAATAAATATAGTGATAGTGCTAGTACATTGACGGCTCAGGTTGATCAGCAATTAACTCTCGATGCTGAAAATGTTAATAGAAATGATATTTTACTCTCTGATTTAACCCGATGTACTGTGAGAATTTATGGAGCTCCAAGCACCGTTCACATGATTAATCTTAAACACTGTACAATTTTGATTGGACCTGTGTCAGGATCTGTTTTTGGGGATAATTGTGTTCAATGTACTTTTGGCTTTGCATGCCAACAAATGCGACTACACAATTCCACTGATTGTACAATATACCTTCACGTTACGAGCAGAGCAATTATTGAAGATTGCAATAAAATAAAGGTTGCACCGTACAATTGGACGTATGAAGATCAAGCAAATCACTATCATTTAGCTGGTCTTGACACAAAAATCAACAATTGGGATTCCATCGATGATTTCAATTGGCTTTCGTATGAAAAACACTCACCAAATTGGATGGTTTTAAAGCCAGAACTCAGGGTGAAAAATTGGGATTGAATTAGTTAATATATCAAGTGACTGATCGAGCATTGAATTATTTTCATTCGAAATTTTTTTTTTTTCCAAAAAATTGTAATATCTGTATTTTGCTTTTACACCACGATAATAAAAGCACATACTCATCCAAATATGTATCCTGTATATTTATCATCATGTTTATACATGTTTTTTTAGTCAATGCCGGTAGAGCAGAAATTGGGTATGGACACTTTTAAATTTAGTTACGAGAAAATTCACCAGATCACCATTGATCAATGAAACCGGGAATACTGTAATGTTTTAAAGACGCAGTTAAAAATCCCTGATATTTGAACTCGTGAAAAAATAGTAGTCTGTAAATCTAAAAATTAAAATGGACGATCAATAGTTACAATAAATGATGGTTTTATTACAAAATTATTACATTTATGTAGATGCGTGAGGTAAGAATAAAAATATATAATCGATGAATTTAGATGAAAATGAATATAACTAGTTGTACACCCCTTGAATCTCTCACAACTTGTTTTCTTAACCAATATTATTTTTATTGAATATCCCCTACCGAATTTGGAATATCTGAATATCAATATCTGCACAAAAAAAGTATTGAAGAGTAGGGAATCACATTATATTTAACATTTGAATAGATTCGTTTGATATATCATTATGTTCATAAAAATTATTCTTAATGCATACATATGAATGAATTTCACTGTTGAGAGAGGTTAATTTTAATGTATTAAATGTTAAAAATTGATATTTAGGAAAAAAAAAATTAATAATAATTTTCATCGATAGAGCGGTTTCAATTGATTGTCGGTATTTATATAATAATATCTTGAAATCCTATCCATACAATGTCAAGCACCGTAAGATATTCTTTGAAGCTACATGAAAAGATGTCCAAATGTTTGTATATCAACATCAGCAATTCATTTATAAGCGTACTTTATTTTTTAGTTCATGTATATAAACATTTACGCAGGTGGACTTTCCACAAGATTTGACAATTTTGAATGTGTGTAAGAGTAAACGACAGCCGGATATATATGGATAATAGAGTATAGGTAGGTAAGAGGTATAAAGTTCTTTTTTCCACATATAAATTCCTAATTGCAAATCGTTAACGCTTTGAATTTTTGTAGAGAGTCACCGTGACCAATGTGTATCTGGAATCCATGAATATACATTATATATTTATACGTATACATATTTGTATAAATGTATATTATTCTTTAACATATAAAACCTGGCACGCTCGATCGATTTATCGGAGGAGGATTAACAGTCAACAGGCCCTCGAATTGTGTGGTCGTTACGATGCCAGTGAAACGTATAAGTCGGCTCGCAGAAACATTTTCTTTTTCTTTCCTTTCTTCTCTTTTCATTTCTCTATAAATCGATCGTTCGACCGAAGAATCTCGCTTTGCAAAATGCATTGTCCTCACGAAGGATCAATGGCTTTCGTTGGATGGCTTCCGAACTCTAGATCCTGTCGATCGGTTTGTGATCTCCCCCGGGGGTTCACTTACACCACCATCATCTATGATTTTTTTTTTATTCAGCTTCTTCAATTTATTTTATTCTTTATAAAAATAAGATGTCGAAAAATATAAAAATTTCAATATTTTTTTCGTCGCAATGTATCTCGTAAAAATAACAAAAATATTATTTCCATTGAATCGTACATAATTCATCGCACTGGGATTGAACTTTTGTTATTCGATAATTAGCAAAACTGAAATGGCGTATTCACTGTGAATATTCCTTTTACCCTTGGCTGTATAATCAACGAATCGTAAAATACGCGCGCGACTTCTCTCAAGGGTGAGCAAATTAGCGAATCAGAAAATATAATGACGAGGTTCAAAGTGTTTTCCTTTTGTTAAAAAGGTTACAAGAAAGCAACGACTACGGTACAGCTATTACATATATATTTTATAGCTTTGACTATTGCACCATTTATTTCATCATTTATGTAAATAATTGTCGTAAACAATAGTGAAAAAAAAAAATATATATATATATATAGTCAATTGAATCGGTTCTAATGAAAAATAAATAAAATATGGAGAAAATTCAAATAAATAAAAATATCGTTCTGGTTGTTTTAGTTTGAGCAATTTGTCGAGGATTCATCATTATATCTACATAGTGCTCTGAGGAATGAAACTTCAATATCATAACCATGTGCCAGAGAAAACATCTGTATGGCTCGCGTTACAACAATTCACCCATCGTGGCTTACCCACACATTGAACAACAGTAGTCAAATCAAACACGAGGCTATTAACTAGGTCAATACACTGAATGAGGACTGGCAGTGGTGAAGGTACTTAGGTGCTGCACACAAACTGAAGGGACTATTTCCCTCGTCATCGTCGTATTCGTTTTGGCCACTCGATGCAACATCGTGAGTATCCCTAAAATTGCCCCTTCTTTTTCATACATACCTTCCTCTTCTCTCTTGACGTTATACACTCCCCAAGTGTTTCTAAATGAGATAGATAATGCAGCTCACCTAAAATAAATATATGATGATGTATGTGCCAGAGTGGGGTTTTTATTATGTCCTTGCCAATATTGTTTTAGGCATACTACTAGACACTATACATGAAGTATCACAAATGATTTGGATGAGTGTTCTGTAACATGAGAAATGATCGGATGGTTATTGTCTGGATAGATACATAAATGCAACATGAAGGTACACGATTTTATATATTTATATTATATTATTTACTCAAATTTTATTGAAGACAGACATTTCGTTGACATAACAGAATGAATATTTCACGTCTACAAATGATGACTTTATTGTTCATCAAAATGACATTTTATTCTTTATTTTATTTCCTTTTATCTTTACAATATCAAGATAATATCAAGATGTAGATGCATGTAGACGTACCTATAATAGTAAAAATGAAAATCTAATTGCAATTTTTATTCACATTTTTATCACACACGCTTTATAAATGAAACTAGAGATCTACATGAAAAGCGTCACTGGTATGCTTTTGTTCCACAAATAATTAATTAATATTGAAAGTGTATAAAGAGGTATGAATGGAGCAAGAAAGGAAATACGGGGTTATCATTAGCCCATAAACTGTCTCGAATTTATTAACAAAGTCTTGTCTTATTGAAATTAGTTGATAGATCTTGCGCATTTTCGCTTTATCTCTATCGTTCCTTAGTATTATTATTTTCATTAATATTAATATTATTATATTGCTACTTGGATAGCATGAGCCGGTTAATGAAATGCTTGGGTGAATACTTAACAGCAGCACTACAGTAACATGTTTATTGAAATAAAAAGGCCTTTGTCATTTATCATTATAGTATTACGAATTATATATGAATAACTATTTTATATTTATAAATTACAATCTGTGTTATTGTCACGTGTCATTTTATTTTATTATATCTAATGAATGCAAGGACGTTAAATGAGTGTCCTATTAGCAAGTATTATGTGAGAATGATCTGTCGCTATTAGACAAAACAATAGTGTCGCAAGGTGTTCGTCTCACGATGTTAAACGAAGCGAAGTGATATCATTACACTCACCACAGATATATATATATTTATATATTGAGGATGTAGAACTATATAGAGGAAAAGTAAATAGGGATGATGCGATAGGTGATGAGACGAGTGTACTTTTTCTCTCTCATCGTGGTATATATCATGGTCGATCTCCGCAGGGGGTTCTCGAATCAAGCCTTCGGGGTTCGCATTACACCGCATCCCTACACCCTGAATAAATACCGAAGAGCTGTAATCTAGAGTTAATGGTACTCTTTCAATGAATGAGACATATATATATATATATGTGAAACGAAAAAAATAAATAAAATGTAATTCATTGATTATTTTTTCAAGTGAAACTTCTTATAGTAGATATACATTTTCCATGCATTAATATTGGATTTTTTTATTTTTTATTCTTCCAATAATTCATCTCAATTAAATTAAATTCAGAAAATACGTGTTATTCATCGCAGTATTATTTCAATATGACATACCATTCTTTTATCCACTTCTCTTGCTTTTATTCTAGTTGAATTTTTCATTTAAAATCACTATACTATTTCCACATAATTATATAATGTTGTAATAATATCACTTGATAAATTTTCACTTAAATATAATACGATATTTTTAATACACACATACAATATATAAATATAAATTTTTTTTTATAAAAAATAATGATCCGTGTCTGCATTAGAGGTAGATATTTTTTTAAAAAATTTTTTATATTGGTATTTATATTAAATCACATAAAATACTGAGTATGACATGTATTATGGTGATCTTGGTTGGTGTGACGATACGTTTTTAATACGGGTATTATAATACGAACGAAAGAGCATTCATAATATAATATAAACATGAATATGCGTTGCCTGAGGACACTGCCACTGACAACGCCATTATGTCGTCTTGCTTGCGGTTGCACGCCGACCCTTTTTGTCACGCGCGGCGTTATCACAAATATGTATGTATGTATCGTACAAAGTCAACTTACCCTCAAACTTGCACCCTCTGTGTCCCTCTTTTCTCAGACCACATAATGTAGCTGAGCGAGATATCCTATTTGTTTGACGTCCTTTTGTCTCGTTCTATCTTGAATCATAAATAATTCATTTAAATCCAATTGTTAAATAATTCTTGATTCATATCTCCATCACACATGCTTTTGACATTATCAATATAAATTTGTGATTATTATTTTTTTTTTTAATTAAACAAAAAAAAAATTTTATATAAAATTTCATTCACTGAGCATTTAGTAATATACTTCAATTACACTAATTGGACTGAAGTTATTATACAATATGTGAAATAGTTTAATAAAAGTTTTTAAGTATCATCTGTTTGACAGATCAAACAAAATTAAATAGTACACGGTGCGATTTAGGATTGTGCATTGAAATTACATTGAGACTCGAAAGCTTGAAAGAGATATATACTGATGATGGTGATGCTGTTGGTGGTGGTGGTGGTGGTGGTGGTGATGGTGCATTTGCGAATTGATTGTTAAGTCCAAAAGGCGCGGGACGAGACACCTGTCCGTGCAAAGGGGATTGAAAATCAAAGAGCCGTCGACTCATTGGACCGTGGTATTTACGTGATGCTACCGAGTCATATATGAATATGCGAACCGACAGAAGAGATTGGCACTGGGTATAGAGTATTTAGGGTGTTACTAAGCAGGAAGCCATGTTTCATGCATTTGATTTGATTAACCTTGTCAGTTTGCATACATCTGTATTTCATTCTCTTTATTGTATCACAGATTTGCTATTGGGTAATATCAAATTATTAGTCCCTGGTGTAAACTGTGAAAATAATTTTAATCGTTCGATATACGTGAGCTACATGAAATGATTTGAATTTTAAATTTTGTTATTAAACTGGAACAATAAATATTAAATATATTAACTTTATTTTTCAGGTTTCAAAGATTGTAGCAAAAAAAAAAAAAAAAAAAATACAAGAGTACTAGAAAATTAAATATGAAACAATAAAAACCACAAAAAAAAACGAGTGAGAGTAGAAAGAGAATTTTTTTTTTTTTTTTTTTTTTTTATATATACGCACTTTGAATTTCCATGATGAGGACATATACGTTGAGACACACGGCGGATCCCAAGTGAAAAATAAAACGTTTTAAAGTCTCAAATTCTCAGCTTACATGACTCGTCATCCAATAGCAAAGCCACCACGGAACAGTGACAGCACCCGCGGCTGTTTCTCCCGTCCGTGCGACGATTGGTCCGTTGATAGAGGGTAGTGGGCGTGGTTTCACTTGTGAGTTCAATTTCACTCGTTTCCCCCCCTTACCAGCGACGGGGAGGATTCGTATATACCCATGGGGATGAATCTCTCGTATTCCCTTTCCCGCGAAAATACTTGTCATTTACCTGGGCGACTCGTGAATTTGCTTTCATATACGAACTGTGATAGAAAGACAAAGAACAAGATAGTAATGTCTATATACATATATCTAGATATAGGATAGAGGGGATATATATTCGAGAATATTATTCGATATGGGATGAAACGGAACGAAACGTATTCCTGTTTTGGCTTTGGATAATCGGTTCGCTTTTGCAGCTCTACTCTTGTCCTGCCCCTGATCTGGACATTTATTGCTACACAGTCGCCATTATAATTTATTTCTAATCCACACGACATATGTTTACTACTTGACAAATAATATTTTGTTTGAAAGGTTTTGTTCATATTAAAAAATAATTAATTTTTTTTTTTTTTTTTTTTTTTTTTCAGAGTGTTGAGAATATAATAATCAGTGACTGCAATTTATTTTAATGATGGCAGTATAAAAAGGTGAACGATCTATCAGCGCGGAAATATAGAAGATTATTATTATCGCTGTGTGTTATATTATATATACAAGATATCATGATAAGAGAATATATATTTGTTAATAGATTATACGAATAAAGGTAGAAGGAAAATTACTTTGACCGCATCAAGTGTATATTCTGAGAAAAATCACAGAGTTATATATACGTATACATACCTGTTTTTTTGTATGATGTTTAAGATGAAAAAAAAAAAAAAAAAAAAAAAAGAAAAGGGAAACCACGCGATGAATTTAATGTTTGCATCGGTGCTTTGCACTTCAAATCACTCACGACCGACTATGTATATACCTATGCTTATTTATTTTTCTTCACTGGAGAATAAGTCAAGAATAAAACCTTTGGAAAACGTTTAATGCCGCCGATATATCATGTATATATTTTTTTCATATACAACGAGGTATCAAAAATTTTTATATAATACATAAATAGATATATAAGTGATAACATCGTTTTTTTCTAAGCATTTATAGTAGAATAGAAAAAAATAAAAAAATATATTTATCGAATATTAAATGGAGAAAAAAATAAGAGAACAAATATCAGTGGAATGGAGTAAAAAAATTATATTCTTCCTCTCTCTCTCTCTCTCTCTCTCTCTTCTCTTTATATCTATATTTCTTCTTCATTGAATACGAAAATACCAGAAATTACAATTTAAATAACATCACTTCTTTCATTATTTTTTTTTGTTTTTTGCTTGACATTATTTGCTAATGCTTATTCATGTGAAGATTGCAAAATCAAATGTATGTCGATATATACAGTACACACCTTGGCAAAATTTATACCCACACACACACACACATATATATATATCTGTATGTAATGTATAAGTACAGCACACAAGTCGGGAACACTCACCCTACTGCTCACGGGGATTTTACGCGTCGAGTCGCATTACCGGATCCTGCATCGTTTTAGATGGATTACGACATGTTGAGGTAGGACCTACAAAGACTCATGATGGTTATGAACCTCCTTTAGATATTGCACTATCCATCCAACATAAAAATTTACGCACAGGCATTTTTCACTTCTATGCTCCATCCTTCTGTATGTACACAGCTCTTGAAAAAAAAAAAAAAAAAAGAATAAGAATATACTTTTTGTATAAATATATTTATATAAGAAATATTTGTTTACATATCTATTGCATATACTTTCTCATCATTGATTTGTAAAAAAAAAATAATAAAAATAATAAAAATATATATCTTCAAGTATTGTACTTATTATTAATATTATAAATTTTTTAACTTTCAGAAAAATACAGAGAGCCTCTTATATGCAATTGGAGCCGTGATAGTTTTGAGATGAGCGTAAAGTGTGCAGAAACGTACTGTGGTGAAGATTCTCATGGGTGGTATAAAGCGTTGGGGTATGATATCATAGTGCTTGAGGCTTGTGCAGTTGACGGTTCAATTATCTCGGGGACGAACAGGACTTGCGTTGTCATAGTCACACTTGGCAAAAGCTGATCGACCGTCGTTGGTCGTCTCTATCTCATTGAGTGTCACGTGATATGATATATATACATATATTATGTATATTTATATTATATTAACACGACCTGCTATTCTATTGTCCTGATGGCTATTAATATTACGTCTCAGACTCACACAAAATCAACAAAAAGGTATATAAACACGTGCATACATTGCCTTGACTCCTGTCATTTACTTCCTTGGTTTTAAACTGGTTTTATATTGCTGATGGTAATAAGGGGTGTTGACAGGATTTTAATAAATTTTCATGGCAATTAATTCAAGGTTGTACGGAACACTCAATTTATATTTGTCACTTTGACAGTATCAGGAAGTGAGTTAATTTATATTATTCCAAGCAAATTTGTAAATGCATTGACTTCATGCGTAGTTAGATATATATATTTTTTCAAAAAGAGTTTTTCACGACGGTACAATGGATTCCCTTCAGTATGAGAAAAGCTTTAGCCAGAGAATTAAAATCAACTATATATATTTTCAATTCACTTTTGAGTTGGTTTACGTTGAATTTTAGTTTATGGATTATCCAGTCAAGTTTCTAAAATAAACTATCACGTTACATTCTTTATGGAGTTAGTGAGTGATGGTTGAAAATGAATTGTATATTTAAAAGATGAAAAATCAGTTAAAAATCCCATTAATTTCCGGTTGCCAAATGTCCCATAGAAATCATGATTTGTAATATTATTATTCTTTTATAGTAGAAGAATTAGTTTTATATTATATAAAACATTTCACACTACAATTCAATACAAACTGATATTTTTAGTTCATTATTCACGAAATTTTCAAATAATATGACTGGAGTATAATAGAAAAAAAAAAAAAATAATAATAATAATAGATAAATAAATAAATAAAAGAGGGATAAAATTTTTTGCGTTTGTTATTCAAGTAATTAATTTATGCATTATTGTTATACGACAGTCTTATTTTTTATTATTATTTTTTTTTTATTTAGGGATAATAATGTGAAGGTGAAAGAAGCCTGGAGCTGAGTTTAAATTTCTTCCGTGATTCTAATGGAAATGAAATCCCATAGGACAACTACATGCGAAGGGCTGCGCGTTAAGCTGTAGCCTCAGGCCACACAGTTTCTCGCCCTTGGTAATGTTTATACCTGTCCGCACGTCGCTTTCATTTCATTTGATTACCTTCAACGAATCCCCATCTTCACATCTCACATTTGGGAATTTTTATTACACCGTTGTCATCCATCTTTATCTAGTGACTCAATATGAAGAATAATAAAAATGGAGTAAAAAATAAATCGAATAATAGTGATAATCGATAGAGGAGAAATAAATAAATGTGGTGAAAGTTGTGAATGAGGTTGGATAAACTTGTGGAGGTTGTTGATGCAGTTGAGCGCGCATTGCGCTCGCCATATCCAAAGCTCAAGGGGAAAAGAGGGGCACAATTTTACATTTGAGTTATGCTTCAAGTAAGCGCGTGCAGCACGCAGAATAGAGAAATCATGTGGGTTTCCATCCCCGTCGGCTATATCCCCGGAATCAGCTGCCAGATTATTCTATTACCGCGTATCAACAACGAGTTTGTTTGGTCTGAAAACACAGGGCTCATACCAACCGCTCGTCCCCCGTACGTCCTCCACATTGTTTCAGCCAGATAAAGAATTTAACGTCGAGTAATTAAAAGGGCTGCCGGGCACTTTTGCGACAGAGTTCTACCGAGATAAAAAGTATACATGGAAGAATAAGAAATTGTAAAAGATTTTCTATTGTTATTCTCATATCTAATGGAGAAAGATTTAAGTTATAATATTATGATTTGAAATAAAACATTGGAATAAAAATTATTATTGGCGGTGGTGTATTTGTAAAAGGATCAAAAATCATTGTGGTAATACAATTAATAGTGGAAACAAGAGGCACACGGATATATTTATACATATATGTATAAAACGTAATTATATCGCTGCCTCTGGCTTCAATGTAGTTGAATACACACGTAGTGTTCATCACGTTATGTTTATTTTACTTACAATTATATCTATATATCGCTACGTCTATATATCGTTAACACCGACGTAATCTATCCATCAATATATTTATACAATCTTTCTTCGATATTACAATAAATCTAACATTAATTATATGTATATATATATATATTAAATTAACCAATACATTTATAAATAAAAATATTGGCATGATTTATTCGCAACGTGGAACAAGCCTTGAAGGGTCTCGACGTTATTTGCTCGATGATTCGCCATAATTTTATAAACACCCAGAAAATCTTGCGTCATGATGTTGGCTTCGTCACTGTGCGAGATTGCCTTAAAAACTGTACGGCTTCGTTAGCCCCCGCCGGGAAAATAATTACAAAATCACGGCCGAACCGCGGGTGGATGCATTCAACCCCTCTATTGCTCTTTTTACACTCTACATCTCGCCCTCCTCTATCCTCTACCCTCTTCTCTTGGCTCACTTTTAAATGCTACGAAGTAAGCGCGATTGAATTAAATGAAATATATATGTATAGCATTCACTTGTTTCTAACCCAAATAATCAGCATGATTTAATTTAAATTAAAATTCTAGTGATGTAATAAATTATTAGGGAAAAAAATGGAAAAAAATAATATTGCCACCAATGGTAATGAGGAGAAAAATAATGGTGGCATTATTGAAACGATACAAATGCAAAAAAAGAAGAAAAAAAATTCTTGGCTACCGAAAAAACGGATACGCGAAGAATTACCTCTTTGGAGAATTTATTTAAATTCGTAAATATTAAATGATTTATTGGGAAAAATACATTTATAAAATTTATGATTAGATATTTACTGATATTTATGTATAAGATATATTGAAAATGACAAAAAATTGGGGCATAATGATAAATTGGATAAGCGTGAGTCTGCGGTGTTGCATTGTTTACCCGATTCAAAATCGTCCGAAGAGATTTATCCACCTTACCACTATTTGCCATTCAATACTTTTAATCTCAGTGAAAAAACACAACTACCAGATCGACAAAATCGCAAAAGCAAAGTAAGGATTTGGCGAAATATGAGAACGGATCCAGAGGTAACGGAATATTTATAGATAATTTTCATCTTGAGATATTTATTCGTGGGTTTCAAGAGTTATACATTTTTAATAGATTGACATGTCAAGCCATAGACGAGAAATAAATCAAAAATTTAAACAAACGGACAGCGTACAGTGGCTTGGCACTTGCTCAAAAATAAAACATGACATAACTGATGAAAAGTATCAAATGGATATATTAAAAAATGAAATGGAAGTTCAAAATGAATCAGCGTATAATTCAGATACTAAAGTTTCATATGATGATTTTGTCAATCATAAAGAACTTGGACACGCACGAGTTCCAAAATTTTCTTCAAGCTTGAAAAAACTTTTGGTAGTAGATCAATGTTGTGGTCAGCATCCAAATTTAGTAAACGGCGATTATATCACATTTGAATTAGTATCTAAAAATAATAAAGAGAAACATGTGTATACTGAAGTTTGTTTAAGAGGAACGAAAGGGATGCATTTGATTGAACTTAATTCATTGAGAGCACGCAAGAAGACCTGGAAGTTTTGTTTCTATCAAGCGCTCGTGGCTTTATTAGCTAAGACACAATTACGGTAATGATTATACACTTTTTACTTTTTCTTTTTGCCTCGTCCAACAGTTGATTAACAACATTTTTTTTATTTCCAAGCAGATATAAGTACGCATCCAGTGACAATATTGACTACATATATGATCATGCTTGGCTACTATTTATTCACATGGGAAGTATTAATATAAAAGAAAAGCATCGTTTCGATGATGTTGTCATTTATAATTATAAATATCATGTAGAATTGGAAGTTGTTCATGAATTAAAAGACACACCGAGAATTACTGATGTAAATTGGAAGTACTTGGAGATGGAGTGTAGGATGATGAAACAATTGAGGAGGCCAGAGTTAATGAAAAAATCGGGTGAAATTGACTGGGAAAAAATTAAACAGTCAGATGAAATACCAGTTCATGAAAAAACTGGGGAAATAGAAAAATGGTTTGATACATTACCGGATAATTATCGTAATTGTATTTTTCGGACCTCTCGATTTTCTATAGCTTTTTGGAATGATGGAAATTTTTGGTATTTATATAATCCATATCGTTGTGATCGATATGGATTTTGGGACGATCAAGGTTATGCATGTATCATAAAATTTTGTTCGAGATCTACTTTGAGAAGGCACCTTATAATATTGTTATTGCGAGCTTATGCCTCCGAGCCATATGGTCCAGTTGAGAAGGAGGAATTGATTTATGGACGTTGTCCATATATCGTTTATCCCAAAGACGTGATTACAATTCAAATATTTCAAATGATTTATCATTGTGTGAAGATTCATAACATGAAGTTTCTCCAAAAAGAACCACCAAAACGGCGATTACATAAAATTTGGAAAGAATTTAATGATTATAACTACGATCCTCATACATTAAGAAATAAATCAATGATTGAATGTGAAGAAACAGCGAATGTCACATCAGTGGAGAAATCCAGTTGGCTGAGAGATTTCAAAATAACTTGGACACGAAGTCCAATATCGAAGAAACAAAATGGAAAAGAAGGAATTCACATGATGGAAAAACTACGATGGCACCAATATTATATTGAAGAAGTTGGAAAGCTCTTTTCTTTGTGGAGTGAGTTTCATCCGACGGGTGAAATATTCACGACGCAAAATCGTGGAAAGCAAATGCACGCATGCTATGTCGTTTGTGCTGGAATGATGCGAATAACAGCACCGGAATATTGGAGTGCCAAGACATTAGATGCAATAGTGATGTGTGGAGACCGATATTACACATTAAGTAGACATCAAAGTGAGACAATATCGTCAAAGAATGCAATAGAACACGCGACCACCTGGAACAGACACTTTCACATTGGTGAAATATTATTCGAGGTCAATATACTCGCGCCAATTTATGGAAAATTGTATACAAAAGATTCACTGTGGTTAATTCTTGAAAAAATGTTTCTTACAAATTCATTTGGTATTCTGACATGTGAAAATGCTTGTTTGGGCGTGTTCAAATTTTGCGGCTCATATTATATGCTCGATGTTAAGTCTATTGGACCACCGATATTTAATTATGGCGATGGTGTAGCTTATCTATTGCGAGCTACTTCGTTTCATCAATTTATGGTGACACTTATATTGACAATTGGATCAATTGAATGTAGTTCATTTACTTTAAATCCAATTGAAATCATAAAAATTATTGATGAAGGATCCTCTCAAGACAAACTATTTGAGATAAATCAAAAACAAATTGATAAAACTATTGATTTACATGAGAAAAATACAAAAAAGAAATCCAAAAAAATCAAATTACGAAATAAAAAAACCCATCAAATAGCATACAAGTTTTCAGAAATAAATGAATAAATGTATATCATTGACATGTAGTATTGACACGATATCATCGTCCAATGCCTTTGTAAAATGCATTTCTTTTTATACATATATATATATATATACAAAAATTTATAATATTGTATTTGAAGTGATTCATTGGATAAATGATGTAATAAAATGATGTTTCATGTGGAGAAATGGCATTGTAAAGAAATCACATGAACGAATGTTTCCATCACCCATCCAGAAACCATTGGAAAAATCGATAATAATTTATCCTAGAAACCCCATTGATATTCATTGAATGAATGCCCAGGATTCATCCTATATATTTTTGAATTGCATATATTTATATTATACGCAATAAAAATCTTTTTAGAATAATTTTTTTTTTTTTTTTTCGTTTGTGCATATACATACGCTACTGGAGTAGAGCACGTACAAGTATAAGTATGAGAGAATATACACGTGAACAAATATACATGTGAGAGAAAATATGACGCTCTAAATGAAATACGAAATTAAATTGTGAAAAATAGCAGAATGCATTAATTATGAATTAAAGTTGTTTGCAATTCTCTGATTTCAACGAGTATAACGACCTTTCTTTCACTACTATTTTTGTTTTTCACTTTTATTCTTTAAAAATCCAGTGAATAGAACTATATTAAATTATATTCATCAACTGCTGCTTAATATAATTCAACTTTACAACCGGTTTATCGTTATTGTATTAATGCTGATAAATACACCAATAGTGCCGCGGTCAAATTTTGACATGACAGAATGTTGTAGTCGAAATCTGTCAATTGTGTAAAAGACCAAGTTGAAATGGGAATTTTGTAGACATATATAATATACCAGTGGGGTCGTTCTCAAGCTTCGCAAAGATACAAAAATATACCGTTCTACATAGTCATTAAACTTCTCTCTACTATTGCAGTTTCACGCTCTGCCAGTACCAGTGACTTTGGTCACCTGAATAATTCAACCAGGTGGATTTGTTCACTAAGAAATAAAGGGCACTTAAGTCGAGCGTCTTTAGGTCTCAACGTGGGCCTCAACTAACAACGGGGGACCATTAAACTTGCACCAAGAATCGTCTTAGTTTCGGCGTTGCCGCGGGGTTTATGTACTTACCCAAACTCGGGCTAACTTTACGGTGCGCCGAACTTCCACCCGGCGTGTCCGTATAATTGCCAACCCCCGCGGCACATATATTCTCTCAACATACCGCTTTTATTCAAGTCTTCGCGGCTGCTCTCTCAGGACAATTTACACACGCACTGCGTTGGATTATTTGCTTCTCTCCACGGTTCAGCACAAGATAGACAAAAAAAAAAAAATAAATAAATAAATAAAATAAAATTTAAAAAATACGTACATGTATATCTAGCTATTTATATTTACCCAAATTACTTTACTTTCAATTCGCACAATAATTTATTTGTTTATCCACATTCATTGAAGCAATTATTTACAGATTTTCAACTAATTATATTTACATTTCTATAAATATTTACATATTTTTAGTTTCACTAATTAAATTGTATTTAATTATTGTATAATTGTTTTTTTTTTCCTTTTTTTTTATTAATATATAATTTTTTTAGTTTTCTTACAAAAGAAAAATCACGAGTGAAAATGTTGGTGATGATGATCATGATGATGACGATGATGATGTGAGAGATCACTGGACTTGAACAGCAGATGCCTCCTTCTGTCGGTATGTCCTTAAACGTATCACAAACTACGCCACCTCGAGATCAGAACTGTCAGTGTCTTGTTCATGTTGTCCATTCAAGCTTAAATGACCTGTGAGTCTGATTGTATTTGAAGCAACACCATCTTCATTACGTTGACGCTGCTCCAATTGCAACTTTCGCAAACGCTCCTGTTCCTCGCGTTTTTGCTTACGCCATTTGGCACGACGATTTTTAAACCACACCTGTACACCATCAAAAGGTTATATCATTATTTTATTTATTAATATTTATCAATGATAATGTAATTTTTTTTTTATCGCATGACATGTTACGATGTAGTCGCTTGTTACTCTGTCTCAAACTGTTTTTTCTCTCCATTTTTATACTGAGCAAATATTTTCACGTTTGCCTGATCAAACTTTAAACACACGCGTTTCAAACTGCTAGATACCAATTCTACGTATTTTCAAAACATTTCTCACATTTCTATCTGTTATTCATTGTAAAGTCGCTTGCCTATACTAATTCACAGTAAATACTGCGCGAGCCTGCATCAGCAGGTGTAGTCCAGGTATATGTTGTTTCAAAATCTCAAAATATAGTCAATAAAGTTTGATGTATACGTGGGTGGTCAAATGAATTTTTCAAAAAATTATATTAAAAAAAAAATTTTTTTTTTTTTTTTTATATCTATCAAGAGAAGACTCTGAAGTGCTCACTCGAAAAGAAAATGCGAAATATATTTTAATGAAATATTTTTATCTTTTCACTTTTATATGTGAATATGTATATACAGTGAAATATTTATTTGCATATGCATTTATTATCATTTATTATTATTATTTTTTTTATTTTTATTTTTTTATTGTTATTTCATGTCATGTAAAGAGCAGAATCCTTCATCTCGGTTTGAGAACGAATAGAAAGCGAATAGGTGTTTACTCGTATGAAGGGTGTATGGCATCGTGGTGTGTTGTGTTGAGGCTCGTGAAAAGCAGCCGCGCCCTTTCGTGAATCGTTCGAGCGCGGTAAAATGAAATCACCGAGTTAAGCCGCAGAAGGGCGAGACACAATGCACTTTTTGGAAGAGGAATAAAGAAGATAACTGGAGAGAGAAATCGAGTGAAAGGGAAGAAGAGCGTAAAAATAATATATGAAAAGAAAAAAAGGAAAAAAAAAGAAAACTATTAGTTT
Organism: Dinocampus coccinellae; assembly: GCA_963920625.1. Lineage (NCBI taxonomy): Eukaryota > Metazoa > Arthropoda > Insecta > Hymenoptera > Braconidae > Dinocampus > Dinocampus coccinellae. The sequence goes on along the minus strand of OY987185.1, from coordinate 5,459,477 downwards.
TACAATACTAAATACAGTACTGATTTGAAGTAATATATATATTAATAATTAAAATAATAAATTTATTTCATTAAACAGTGCAATGTATATGAAAGTATTCTATGTTAAAACTGTTTAATCTTATACACAATTAGTTTAACGTGATTTGGTGTTAATAACATGGACAAATTAATTAATTGAGAAGCAAAAAAGCTTCGATATCTTTTTTTTTAATTTAAAAAATTTTTTTTTGTTTTGTTTTGTTTTGTTTTTTTTTTTTCCTACAGTAGAATGGATATGTCGTGAAAAAGATAAAACGAATCAAGATCTATCGTAAACTATCTAACACACAAGAAGAAGCCCTAGTCACACAGATAAATTGTCCGTAACGGTCTTCGTGTTCCAGAGTGTTTGTCAATGGTGAAACCCAATATTTCGAGGGTTTGAGACAAAAAAGCAATTTGTCAGTTCAAACTAAATGTAGTTTGTGCAGTGGTGGAACAGTGACGCTAAGGGTTCTTTTTCTTTCTTTTTCTCTCTCATTCTCTTCTGTTTCCTATCGAATTGAACGAGTGGGGTGGGTTTCACCGAGGTCGGCATGTTATTTCAGAGAGAATTATTTATTCCTTTCTCTCAGTGAAAATACCATTGACTATGAATTAAATAAAACTTTTTTCATCCATACATTTTCGTAACTTTTCGATCAACAAATTCAATTGCTAAATATTGAATTAATAATATTTCACTGTGTATACCTCAATTCTTTCTTCTTTCAGATCAACTTGAAGCGCGAGTTGTTCCCTGAGGAGGACATCTGGATAATGCGTCTTGTCAAATGTTGCTTCTAATTGTTCCAATTGTTCCTCAGTGAATATTGTTCGATGTCGACGTTTTCTTTTTGTCATTGGACCAACACCAGGACCATTTGGACTCATTTGATATGGATGTCCTGTGTGGTAAAATGCTGGTTGACTGTGGAGTGATACACCGGCGGCCGCCATTGCTGCGACATACCCACCAGGATAAAGTCCAGGATATGCAGCAGCTGTAAGATAAAAATATCAAACCGGTAAGAAAAAGCGAAGAAGAGAGAGAGAGTGAGACAACGAGATAAAAAAAAAAAAAAAAAAAAAAAATATGAGAAAAAGTACTCCAAATTTCCCGAGAGAATTCATCTTTGGTGAGTAGCTCAAGCTAAATACGTAAATGTACATATATAAAATATAATAATATATATGTATATATTTTTTCCAGTATTCTTCGCACGTTGAAATTATTGACGCGTGTAAATTTTACGAGGGAGAGAGTGCAAGCGTCTCTTTCCGCTTCTCAGAGTTTAAAAAGAATCTCGGAGCGACGCGCGACAAGGGATTTGCATGAAAAAAAAATTTTTTTTTTTTTTTCTCTGCTATTTTTTTGTACTCCCCTGCCAAATACTTTTTTTTTTTCTATGGATTTAACCATTTTCCCCAAGGATCAATCATAGCATTAAGAGTTATGTATTTGATGGTGTTTATAAAAAATATTTATATATATATATATATATATATATATATATATGTACCTAAAAAATCTGCAGGCGTAAAGGCAAGATGATGAAGTTGCTGTTGCAGTGGATGTATTGCGTTGGTTCGAGGTGGTGAGCCGACGGCTTCGGGACTATTTTGTACGGTGATAATGCCGCTGGTGCTTGTGGAATTGGTGTTATTATTGCCTGTGGGTCGTGGAGCTAGGATACTGTCAATAGTGAAGAGTGAGGTGGGCGATGACATAGCTGTTGATGAGCTTGGTCTAGACATTACCTCACGCTGATGTAAATACCTTGCCGTCACTCTTTCAGGGCTCATTGAACCACGACTATTAGTAGAGTAAATACGTTCTCTATTTTCTAATTTTGTCGTAATATTTTCCACTGTTTTTAATTTTTTCTGTACACTCTCTGGTGAATAATTATATAGAAAACGATGACGACTGTGGCCCGATATTCCTGGTGCATCTTGAAGTGGTGATGACGGTTCAGTCATTGGTGATCGGGATCGCGGTGAATCACCAGCATAAGTACTCTCCACCATTATAACTCACCAATTTTCAATGACGCAAAGTATTATATTTATTTCAGTTTATAATTTATTATAATCGCTGTATTCCACTTGTAAATTAATGCTTTCTCCCACTTTTATATTTCAGAATAAGAAGAAAAAAAAAAACAAAAAAATAAAAAGTTACACTCAAGTATACGGTATATCACTCAGGTCCACAAATCTGTGATTTTGGTTTCATTTCAATAGCACTAATTTATGTAGAGCTTGTCACAATTATGTTCACAAATCAATAAAAGAATGACCACTAAAATTATTTATATGACTGTATGCTATCGAAATACCGGTGAATATGATCCGTTAACATTCGGAATGATAAATGATTTACCGGGTGGCCGGTGATGAACAAGGAACCTTGAGTGACATGAAGCAATGGTGTGAGTGACGTGAATCGTCGTCGTTGTTCGTTGTCGCGCCTCACTCGCGGTGGTGGCGATGATGACAACATGGGCCGACGAACCCCCCTAGTGCAATGTGCCAGCAGGGGGAGAGAAAATCAACCCTCGGGGATGCGAGTGGTGACTGGACGATAGGCGTGGCGAGGGCTTTTTTAAAAACCACGCCCACTCAATTGAGGGAATCAAGAGAAAGCGCGAGCGGATGCGCCACACGCGCGAATCTCAGCGAATGTTAACGGGTGTTGAGTTGAAAATACGTATTCTCATTGATTTGAAGGGATCGATATGTAAAGGAACGATAAATAAGTTGAAACAAAATTTGTGTGATATTAAAGATAAAAATTAAAAAATATATATATGTATATATCAGGTAAAAATTCATAATTGATATTTCTAGATTTTATTCTCTTTTTTATCATATTTAATTGGTTTTCATTATCAATCATAAATATAAATATTAAATTTGTATTTATTGTGGATATACAGTTTAAGTTGTCCAGAGATTTACCATCATGTCCAGCTCAATGTTATGAGCTCGTAATCTCCCGATCCAGTAAATTTTAGGTGATTATTATTCAAATATCGTTTTTTGTATCAGCGTCAGAATTAATAATATAAGGCTACTATAATACGTATTACAGTGTTTTGAAAAGGGGCGAGAGCAAGACGAGTCTGTTGCATCGTGCAATAATGGCGAACTATACGCAATTTTGTCGTTTAGGGGTCGTGATCTGCAAGAGAAATGAAAGAAGGGACAAATTTCCAACATACGAGGGCAGGTATATATGTAACCCTAAGTACATATGTACATATATACATGTTTGTTCAAGCATGTGTGCAATGTTCAATGGTACATATTCATTCATTTGTCCCTGATCGAGAAAATCTGCAGCGCGCGCGCGCGCAACCTCTCCCTGATCCTAATCCACGCGATAATCGTGCTGCTGGTCCCTGAAAAATTTGTGTTTACAAGAGAGGGGTTGCTCCAGTTTATCCACGATCAAAGCCTCAAAAAAATATTTAATCGACCTATATACCTCATATTACTGGACAACAACAGAAATTCGTTGCTTACACTTTATAAACTAATATTGATATTAATTCCACACTGATCTATATAAAATCATATATTTATCCAAGTATATTTAATATTCACGATATTAATTATTTATTCAAATTTTTTTTTTTTTTTTTTTTTCATTTACAGATACACAATTGGGGAGTGAACGAATATTCAACTCGAACATCGACCTACGTCAGTGCCCATATGTACGTATTCACGTATATGTATATATATATAAAAGATCAGGATTATCCTTCACGCAGGATTACCACGCATTTTTCTATATGGACGGAATTTGGTCCGCGAATTCGTGGATTATTGTGTCGGATATATCCCACGCTTTATGAGAAAATCATGCGGCAAATCTCGCGTCTAGTTTATATATATATATATTATATGAAAAATCGTTTATTCTATTCTTCTACTACTTATTTCATATATTTCTAGTGTCATATACACATTGGATATGAAAAACGCATCGTGTGGGATTTACAGGCGATAGGAAAGATGGGTAATCCCACCATCATTCTTTACCCGTCTGAGTATATGTATGTGATTCGTTCATTCCCTTGGGATTCTTATGGTACATCATGAAACTTATGGCTGCAACGCTCTTTTACATTTATTTTCTTTATTTTTATTATTATTATTTTTTTTATTTTTTTTCCTTCTTTTTTTCCCTCAAGAAATATACGTATTTCAATTTCTCGGAAAACTTTGTAGACTCGTTCAAATATACTGAAATGATATAATTTGATATTTATTCATTGCCATTTTATTAATTATTATTATGACTATTTTTTTTTTTTTTTTTTCCAGATATTGATGCTGTTGAATAAGAATAATTCTATACAAATTTAAAAATGAAATCATAAAGGATAATTCAAAGGATCAATTTCCACTGGCTTTTTGTCGCTCGTGTCTTTCTCTTGTTATACAAAATAATAATAATAATAATAAGTATTTTGTTCTTTTACCTCATGTTCAGAAAGATTTTGTCGAGGCAAAAAGGCGAATATCCAGTCAAGTATAATGCACAACTAATAAGTCTCTTGAGATATTACACTGTGCGTTATAACTCGCAAAGAAGAATAATAATCGACAGGTCGTTTCACGTGTTCAATCTCTTATTTCAATGTGGTATTATTACACTACGCATTCATCATAGGTATCCCGTCGTTACCGCCGGGACATCCACTTAGCACGCTGCTTAGACGTGAAAACATCTGTATTGTCGTTGTATTAGCGCTAGAATTCTTTGATGAATGATGATGATGATGATGATGATGATTGCTGGAAAAATATAATCCAATATTTAAACACCGAGTGGATGAGTGAGATAAAATGTTTAGTATATGTGGGTAAAAATATAAAAGAAATTTTTTTATTTTTTTATTCTCTCTCAAGTATATTGTCCTATTTTGCAAAATAATATTTTTCGATTATCGAATTATACTTTATATTATATTATTAAAGATATTACATGAATAAATAAATAAATAAAATATTGAATTCAATATATAAAATATAAACTAAATGATATTGTAGGATTTATCCATTGTTTATTTTTATATCGTGATTATAATCATAGTGGGGTCAATATTTATTTTAACCATCAGCATCAAAAGGTCCGCCACTATTTATATATTACTATTGAGTGTATATATATATATATAAAAACGAAAAAATATATTATATATACTAAAACCCTTAAAGAATTTTTTTACAATATATAAACAAATATCTCAATAAATATTTTGATAAAATGATTTTTCACTCGTGATAAATGTGTATTATATATCATATTCACTGAACCAATCGGTATACCAATGCTATGTACGCGTTGACTGCCTCGTGTACGATAATTACTTTAATTATTACATCTCTACCAAAGTTTGATCAGAAATACACGATGAAATACATGTGATAGTGAAGAGAAAGAGAAAGAGAGAAAGTGGGTCTTCTTCTCTCCCATTTGCTCACTCACCCCTGCGTATTTTTGCGCGTTAGACCGCAATGCCAATTAATTTTCCATAATTGGACGCACGATCCGAATGTCTGGCCGCGACGAGCCACAATATGTATTTTGTATTGATACAAACTCATATGGATATAAAACAGCGTATTCGTAATACATATACTCGTTAGTTTCGATTGAATCGTCCACGTATTTTCATTGAAAAGCAATTAACTGGTTTTCATCTCTATTTGTATTTTTTTCATTTTTTTATTTTTTTTTATTTTCTTTGTTATTATTATTTTTTATATATTTCGGACAAACGAGTAGCTCGCGGCGGTGAATTCACGGCGACGAAAATCTATCTACTACTGTGTACACACACATATATATGACAATAAACATTTTTTTATTTTTTTTTTTTATATACAATTAATAATAACATATGTATTTGAATGTTCGTGATAACACAAGTATAAACACAATATACGCTCATTGTTGAAATAAAAAAATTTTAATTTCTACTAATTTTATAAATATATTTATTTTCATTATTATTATTTTATCAAATAGAGTTTGAGAGAGGTTTGGTAATATTCCCACGCGTGTTATATATACCTTCTCGCCTACACATATATACATATTTATATTATATAGAAATTGATTTTGATAAGTGGGCTTTTAGCGTAGAGAAGTATATCCCGCGCGAATCCTTCACTAAGTGATATGGATAACCCGTTGAGACAACAAACTAAGATTTATCCAATGTACCACAGTTACATACATCCACATACTCCATTTATATGTTATATACATATACATATATATATATATATATATATATATAATTGTCTACAATGTTATAGGGTCTCAATTCACATCACAGTCTGACTGTAACTACTCGCAGTTATTCAATGACATTTTATTTCACATGAATTGTTGATTTTGCGACTCGTACACGATGTGATTTTCATGTCGTAGTGGGATTAGTCCCGTTTTTGTAACCCCGTATACACCCTCGAAAAAAATAAAATTTTACAACCCCAACCCTTGCCTCTCAACCTCAATTTATTATTGTTATTTATTATTATTACTATTATTATTATTTATTTATCATTATTATATATATATATATATATATATTTTCAATTTTCCAATGTTTATTTTTCGCCTTTATTTTATAAACAATTCTCTCTATAAACAAAATATCAATTAAATAAATTTATTGGAATAAAATCACTCGTTGCTTTGTTTTCTCTCAATGCACATGAAAATGGATGAATGATATTAATAATAACAATAGCTATCATATACAATATCGATGAGATTTCCTTCTATTTTCTCTCAGCAATCCAGAGATTATTCTATTATAGCTAATATCAACAGTTGGAGAGAGAACGAGGAGTATAAACTAAAGTAGGACAGAGTGAGTTACAACACTCCACTTGTACTTCAATATATGTATATTGATATAATAGAATGGGAAATGAAGACGGAAAATGTATAACCCAACCCTCCAATCCCATGTCACTCCGATCTTGTTGAGTTTGAAAATACGTCATTGTTTCAGTATAATAAAAAATTCAGCGCTTGGATAATTACGCTTGGGATCGATCGTCGCCTTGAGCGAATTTTCACTGCGGGTTACTGACTTAGGGTTCAGCCTCTTTTTCATTTATTTCTCAAATGCGATATACATCCACTCATCCATTGATAGTGAGTGAGATATTTACACAGAGAAAAAAAAAAAAAAAACTCTTCCTTTTTTTATTTCTATATTTTATATTTTTCTTTTATTTAAGCTATATATATATATATATATTTTTTTTATATAATATAAGAAATTAATAAATAAATAAAGAGGAAAAAGAATATTTACGGATATTCAGTTTATTCATTTAGTTTTTATATTTTTTTGTTTTTTTTTATTTTATTTTATTTTTATTATTTCTTTTTTTTTTACACAAACAGTTGTTGATAATTCTCACGAGGGTGTTTTATGAGAGAGAATGTACCAAACGCAAAAATTGTATATAACAAAGGTACTGCAGTGCATCAAATTATTTTATTATACGGTCTATCAGGTACACAAATGGCATATAAAATTAACATTTTTCAAATACATAACACAATATTGATTACAATTTTATTGCATTGCCTATTGTTACCGGTGGGATTTATTATTATAATTATTATTATACATCGAGTGTATTATCCACGAGTTTTCTTCAAACCAAATCTAGGTAAGCTCAAAATAGGAAAATACTTTTTTAAAAACCGCCCGTGCGTGACAGCTGCGGTTCTTTGGGTATATCCCTGATGCATTATCTTTTATTCTTCGTATACGATTTATTTTATACATTCTTTTTTCTGCTTGCAGTGTAGAGGCTCTCGTGCAGTTATATATATGGGTTGTCTCTGAAAGCAAATAATCCTATGGCTATTGGCAAAGCAGCGTTAGTCGAAGAAAATGTATAACACACCATCATAGAAAAGGGGGAACAACATTGAGAGGAAATATATTGGAAACACGGAAGTGAACTAAAGAGTGATATGTACGTATATATATATATATATATATATGTGTGTGTGTATGTATATTTATTTACTAGAAAAGAGTGAGAAAGGGGATTGAAAGTGAGACCGTGTGTTTGGTATTCTTCAATGCAGTGAGGAGAGCTGTTTGCCTTTTATTAAACTCTTGTTAAACGCTGCCTTTCTTCGTCCACACAATTGAATCGGCAAAACAGCGGAGATAATGCTCGGATTTCTTGGCCCTGTATACCATCACCACTACCACTACCACTACCACTATAGCTAGAACCATCACCATCGTCACTATTACTACCATTGGGCTGGGCATGTAAAAACTTTAGTCATCCTTTCTCTCTTACTCTCCCTCATGTCTATTGTTAATGCCAGTCCTCCTATTCTGAAATGGACACCGTGTAATCGCTCTTTTATTGTGTACGACGTTGCTTTTACCTGCTGGAGAGAATATCCCTCGTGACTGCATCGAAAATCTTGCTCGCAGTTTTAATATGGGCATGTGTATATAGATTGTGTGTATATATGGACAGCTCTTGAATTTGTCTGACTGAAACTTAGTTGATGTATTGAATGATCGTAGAAAATACGGTGGCCAATGAAAATATTTGGATGGTTTATAAAATTGAACGTCCGCCCACAAATATTGAAAATGGCCCTTCATGGATTCATCAACTATAGATACAACTACATATAAATACACAATAGAGTTGGAGTGTATTCGTAGAAGTGATATTTATTGTATGTACATGAATGACAGACGTTGATTCTTACGAACATTATTATTAAGTTACTATACATATTTGTATATTTTCAACAGACTTCGTTTCAATTTTATTTTGACACATTGTGTATTATATGTATGAGAATATTCAATTTTGGAAATGGAAAAATTTCTATTTGAAAAATCAGTTTTCTTTGTTCGTACACATAAATTTTTTTCCATATTTCAGCACAAGGAAAAAAAGGATATTTTTTAGCTTTATTAAAATTCATGAACAATAATAATAAAATATTTGTTCGTAATTGTTATGCAAATAAAGAGTAAGTACTTGTAAAAATTTTCAATTGGTAAGACTCGGTTTTATATGTTTTTAATGTAATTCATGACATTATAATTACATGTAGATTCTGCTGCATTGAGTGCCATTTATTCTCCTTATATATATGAATACATGTCTATTTTAAGAATTTGGTTCTACACCATTTTGAGCATGGTACAATTTTTATACTTTCAAAAATATACGTGACTTTGTATAGTCAAGATATGTTTGTAATCAATTGACAAGTGGATAAAATTTATCATCGACATTTTATACAGCTTCTCCCTTTTTTTTTTTTTTTGCACAATATTTTTTATTTTACATTCTTTCAATTACTTATTGACTAGTGACAATGACACGGTGATAATTAACTAATAAATATCAGGTAGGAAATATGCGATTATTAATTAGATGATAAGTTGATGTTCGTCAATCACTCACAAAATACTTAAGATTCATTTATGCAGATGAAGAAAATAAATCTATATAATTTTTGTGTTGATGATAAACGGAAAAAAAAAAAAAAAAATGAATATATATATGAATAATAGAATTTAAAAAAAAATATCAATCATCCATAGATAAATGTATGTAATTCAAAAACACAATGTTATTGAAACTTCGTGAATTCATAAATTCATTCATAATTTTTACCATATAAAAATATTCTCTGTTGATATACGAATTGTCCGTGCATGTCATACAATGATAAATTTCTTCAATACCTCACAATATCGAAAAAAAATTCAGTATATTCACGAAATTTGTTGGTTTTTAATTTTATAATAATTTTACTTACTATCAAAAATGGAAATATATATCTTATAAAAAATATAAGATATTCATATATCTCCGTTGTAACATACAAAATCGAAAAATCCATCAAAGATAACAAAAAATTATTCCAGCCATATTCCGTTTGTTAAAGGCCACATTATTATTATTATTATTATCATTATTATTATTATTATTTTCCTTCTTTTTCAAATTTAATTAATGTACCTGCAAAATTTCCATCTTCATCAGTATAATTCACATCAAACATTTTCGAACAATTCGTAATCTAAATCTGTTCATCATAATTAAATACTATTTTGTAGAGTATTAATTTTGAATCTAATCTCAGTTGCAATAATAAAAAAAAAAAAAAAAATTAACAAACAGATATTAAAGACTTCTTGTTTCTGCCATCTTCATCATTGAAATTGTGTAAATTTCACGATAAACGTCAATCATTTCTCATCTGTTATTTATACATACAGAAGACGGTATAATAATTATGATCATCCACCTGTTTTTCTGCATTGTGAATCTATTTTTAAATTTGAATTCACGTTTTTTCGGTCTTCTGATTTTCCTCTTCTTTCAAATATGCATAGTAAAGTTAATATTAAAAAATAAATCAAAATCGTAATCTATATCTACATAATAGATATTGGCCATCTAAATATCATTCTAAGAGTCCAATCACTGTGGTTTTTCGGTAAATGACATTTCCATTGTAATTCCACCACTGCTGCGTCTAAAACGATTTGGTATATCAATGCTGTTGCTGCGTGGCTTGCGTCTACTCAAGTGTCTTTCCACCCATTTCAACATTGTCAACACTGAATCCGTGCTGGGCAATCGTCTTTCAGCCGAGGTACGAATTATATGTGATGATGTAACACGGAATGTCGCTGCCATACCTTTCAAAGCCTAAAATGTTATGAAAATATATAGATTTGATTTAAAAATAGATAAAAACAAAAAAATAAATTAGATAATAATGTTTACCTTCATTGCATCCTCATCAGTATTATCATCACCAGCATAAATAATTCTGATTCTTTCACTCCAATCTAAACCGAATGCTGTACGCAATATATAGATAGAGGCACGCCCTTTATTCCATTCAACTGGTGGTTTAGCCTCAATAGCACAATGTGCACCACACGCCTTAAAACCGGCATCCTCTATCAATTTCTTTGCTTGCTCAATCATTTGATCTCTGCCCTTTATAGGCGTTTCACGATAATGGAAAGTCAATAGAGCTCCTTTGTTTTCGACCCACGCACCATCACCACACAACTACGTAAAACAAATTGAAATATATTAAAATCTTAGTAGCATTAATTAATTATACTTATAATAAAATTATTATTAATAGACATTCACTTCCTACCTGATCTTGAAGAGCTTGCATCAAACTTCCAACTTTATCATGAAACTCAGCTGGCATTGGATGAACGAATTTACTTCCATCTGGATGTAAAATTTCTAAACCATGATTACCAGCGTATGTTATACCATCAATGCCGACCATTGACTTGACATTATTAACATTTCGACCGGAGATAATGGCTATATAAACATCTGACATATTGCTGAGCCGTTGTAAAACATTTTTTGTCTCGAGTGGTAGAATAGCCAGATCAGGATGGGTGGCGATGGGCGCAAGTGTACCATCGTAATCAAGAAGTAGCGCCAATTTATGATTATCACCAATGTACCTAGGGGACATGTGCCATCACTCAATCGTTACCCGGCTAGTTTTATGAGTCTGGTCGCGACAGCGTGCGCGGGCCCGCCTTTTTTTTCCAAAAGCTATTGTTCTTCTCATATGATAATGATACAATTTCGTTTTCTTTTCATTTTATTATATATATATATATATATATTTTTTTTTTTTTTGACGTGATAGTGAATTAAAGTTCAGTGATATTGCCATTGCTTTTGTGATATTGCCAAATGGGCAATAATTCCCATTATCATGCAATGTTTTTATTATTGATAATATACCCACGCATTGTCGTACTCAAACTCATGCTCAATTCATATTTAATAATATACTTGTATATATATTTGATATGTAGACACAACATATCAATGTTTATATATATTATTATCTGAAAGATGATGTGACGTCTATCGTTATTTTTTCTCGCGTACACATCATCAGTCATGTTTATTTTTTAAATCAATTAAATATCAAACATTAATTATGTCGGTCCAAATGATAATTAAATAATTATTGATGAATTATATGACGTCCCGGGGTAGCACATGCACTGGTCGGGCCCAGATCATGCACATCCCTGATTGCCATTGATACTTACTTGCTCAAATAATCGTCAAAGTCGTCCATTGTCACGGGTTGCATTGTAGTCGCACCAACTGAATCGTGTTCTTCCAGTGAGCCCATTACTTGTAAAAATGATTTCATCCAATAATTAACGTCATATATTCGTTCCCGTCGACGAAGATAATTCATTCTCAATGTACGTTCATCCTCTGGCATTGTCAAAGCTCTATAAATTAAAATAAATTAATATATCAATATTTAAATTATTAAGAATGAATTATTAAAAATAATAATACACCTATGAATGACTTCTGCAGCCTCATCGAATTCATACGGATTACAGATTAATGCCTCGTGCATCATTTCACCAGCTCCAGCAAATGGTGAAACAATCAAAACTCCCGGTGGTGTATTTATTTGACAAGCAACGAATTCTTTCGCCACCAAATTCATTCCATCGCGTAATGGTGTGACAAGAGCTACTGCGGCATCACGATAAAATGCCGACAACTCATCTTGACTCACGCATCCATAAATATAACGTATTGGTGACCAGTTTGGTGTAGTAAAGCGACCATTTATAGCACCAATAAGCTGTTCCATCTCCAATTTTAATTCTTGATATTCTCGTACATCAGTTCGAGATGGAACAGCAATCTGTAGCATTGTCACTTGTTCACGATGCTCCGGATGTTTTTCTAGTAGCATTTCGAATGCCCGTAGCCTGTGCACAAGACCTTTAGTGTAATCTAAACGATCGACACCCAGTACAATTTTTTGATTGGTATTTATCACTTTTGGTGCGTTTTCAGCGAGTGATACAAAACGATCAAAAGGAATACCAATGGGCAATGGTCTAACTCTAACAGTTCGACCACCATGATCAACCAGAAGATTTTTCCTGTCAACTCGGCCACCGAGACATCGTTGACAGCAATCAACAAAATTTAAACAATAATCTTGAATATGAAATCCAACCATGTCACAACCAAGCATTCCCTGAAGAATTTCATCTGCCCAAGGGAATAATCTAAAAATATCCCATGGTGGGAAAGGAATGTGAAGAAAGAAGCCAAGTTTTAATTTTAAATCTTTCTCATCAGCTGCTTGTCTAATCCAATTGGCCGCCAGCATAAGATGATAGTCGTGTACCCAAACTAATGGAGTACCATTTGGTTGATTTGCCTGTTCTTTATGAATTTTTTCAAGTGCTGCAACTGTTTTTGCCGCAAATTCCTTGTTAACAGCAACATAAGCTCGCCAATGTTCGGCAATGAATGTTGCACGATCGGGCATGGAGTGAAACAGTGGCCAAAATGTCCCATTACAACTTCCATTATAGTAAGCATCAAATATGTCAGGTTCCACATGTACAGCGACAACCTGTGAAATCATAAATGTGATATTATTCACGTACGCACTTCATCTTATTTTTTTCGTTACGAAGTACGAAAAAAAAACAAAAAAAATAAAAAAAAAAGATAGCGAGATAAAATACATTGAAGAATGTCAATGGGTGGGGTCGAATGAAACACAACAAAATAAAACTGATAAATAGCATTGGACCCCCTCTAATCGGAAGTGAATAAATTCCAGGGTAAAATAATAATTAATTAATCGGGTATTTGATTTCTATTGTGAATAATGTTTGTGCAATTAAAATAACACTATTAAGATGTCTTGGAGTATTTTATTATTAATCAACTTTGTATTGACGTTTCAAATCATTCGAAAAAATACGATGGGGCTCGTCCATATGATATGTTAATTAATTTGCTGTATTTAATGACATTATGGAATTACTGATATGACAATTATAATAAATCGGAATGTATGTGTGTTTGTGTGTGTATATAAGCAGTCAAGAATCAGGTCGTGACAATAATAATCGTACAAAGACCGTGGCAATCGAAGAATAACAGTTTAATGATGATTGAAAGAGGGAACAAGAAAAAAAAAGGAGAACAAGTATTTGATATTAACCGATGCGACAAAAAGAACAAAAAGCGATCGAGTGACCCTTGACACATGTTGCACATCAACAAAATCAATCAAAATATGTTTACTCTATCTTAGTAATATACATAATGATTATTAAGGTTCTTGCCCGCTGTTATCACAAAAATTTTGTAGTTGAAATGTAAATATGATATTAAAATTCCTGATTTGACATGTTAATCAGAATTTACAACTTTGTTTCTTCTCTCTATCGTCCCAAATATTTCTTTTTTCACTTCTGATATATACAATCGATCACAATAAAATTATTTTCCTGATAAATTCTGACCCAAATAAATAATCAAGTTTGCCGCCTTTATGTTTCATTTTCTTTTGATCGGATGTTATTTTCATTTCCGCACTCCTGTTATCCAACGGTACGATTACTCTTCTTCTATCATCATATTTTTTTCTTTCTGTTCTATTTTCTTATCAATATTTTATTATAAAACCTTGTTTTATGATTCAAATCCCATATGACGATTACTAACTAAGAATTTAAAAAAAATATGTAGAAGACTTTTATGCGATATATTTAATACGTGATAGTGATATGTATTTTATATATACGATGGTATAAACTGTAAACCTGATAACCTGACCCCATCTTTTACAGAGGGAAATAAATGATCATGATCTCTTCAGCTATATAATACTCAATGTGACGATTTCACTCAAATTAATTATTATCTATCAGCTATTAATGATTATGTCTAATAGTCTGAAAAAAAAAACAACAACATTAGTAGTGATAACACTAAACTGACCCACTGGATCTGTCAATATGCGTAAGTCATCACGCAATGCATTAAACAATTATTCAATACAATCGCATTATTGTCATTAAGTCATCATGTGAACAGTGAATGATAATTATTTATCGATAACAATTTTATAGAAAAATATTTATAACAGTTCAATAAAATTATTATTTTTTTTTTTTCATTTATAGGATTATATTGTTTGGATTCCTGTATCGATGATGATGATGATGACGAATCAAATATTTCATTGCAGATATGTACATACTCTGAGTGTGCAATGCCAAGGTCACTAAAGGTAACTAAAATATTCACCTACATAATTGAATATATATATATATATATGTGTGTGTGTGTGTGTGTGTGTGTGTGTGTGTGTGTGTGTGTGTGTGTGTGTGTATGTGTTAAGATATTTATTAACAATATGCCTTATTAACACGTGCAATTGTGATAATAAAGTTAAATATTCTAGTCTATTAATTATGATTTATCTTATTTATCAATGAATAATAAAAAAAAAAATTATTCATTCTCACCTTATCAGATAGCAATCCAGCAGTTGGTGTTTTGTCATTGGGATTTGATTCAGGAATTTTTTCATTTTTATCCTCCATGTGCATTCCTGGCCATCCCACCCATATTCCATTGCCACTTATCACCACAGGTGCTACAGCAGTCACTAAACCTCCAGCGCTAAAAAAAAAAAAATATATCATCATTCATATAAATATTACATAATAAATAATAATAAAAAATTATTCATATTTTATTTTCAAATTTAACAAAAATTATCATCACACAATTTCAATTCATAAAGTTATTATCGTTATCTCTTAATAAATGACAGAATATTTTTCATCTTAGACACATAGACAATCTGAAATGAGTGATATAATTCTCTTGTTGGCAAACAGTCATGAATCAATCATATTATGGATTTGTATCTCACATTGTATTCAGTCATTGTGACACAGAAACAAATCTTTGAACAAACACATCCTATTCACCTTGTCACGTAAAAGCCTTGTAGTTATTTTATTTATTCTTATTCTTATGATTATTATTTTTTTCTTTCTTTCAATCTATAATCCACATAATATCTATTCATACATATTCAAATACGTATATTAAATATTTTAATTATTAATTCTTTTTTTATATCATATAAAATTATTCATTCGTATTACGGATAATTAAATGAGATAAATCTTTTTGCAAATATAATATATTATTAGGGAGGTCAGGCAATATTTTGACGTGATAACCCTTCGCTAACAGTTAATTCTTTTTTTTTTCTATTTCTCTTATATTATTTTTTTAATAATTTATCATTCAAAAAAAAATGTGTGACAACTTCACTGTGAGGGAATATTATTTTCTTCGCATTAACTGGACACACACATTCAATAAATTTTATTTCCCATGTCCTGTTGCTTTCACCTTGAACTACAATGCTCAATAAAGCCAATGTACTTGGCTGATATATTTCTTTTATTACTAGTATTATTATTATTATTATTTCCTTATCTATTATTATTTCTTTTTTTTCTTTTCATTTCATTTATGCAACGTCAATAATAATATGAATGCAGATATAAATACATAAATATCTGTCAGTAGAATTATTATTATTATTATTTTTTTTTTTCTTTTAAATCATTTAATTACAACTTACCTGGCCTTACGCTCAAGTTCACCACTTTCCTCGTTTCTCTTTAGTACAAACGGCAACCTGTTGCTCACCACAATCATACTACCGCTTGATGTATAGGTACGTGATTCTGTAGACATTTTCATGAATTTGTGTATGAAATAAATTTTTATCAATTTTATTATTTCTTTTTTTCTTAATTTATCAACACTCCCGGCCCTCTACTATAAATATTTCTAATATAATTCACCGTGAATAAAACAAACAAAAAAATCCACTAATCTATGTTCATCTGTGTAAATAAAATAATTTTGTCGTGATAACAACAACAATAATAATAATAATAACAATAACAAATTTTTTGTTTTTGTTTTTGTCACTATTTTTTATTTTTTTGTGTACCGCTAAACTGATTAAAGATTCATGGCAATTAGCGCGTTGATGATTGTGTCGTGATCGATAATGAGTGTCAAGAAAAATAGTGAGTCAGGGAGAATAGGGGAAAAAAAAAAAAAAAAAATAGTATTATTTAGCGGGATGATATGTTACGGTCGGAAATACCGAACTAGCACTGAAGTAGCAATGCTACGAGCACGTCAGTTTATTCGTGTTTTGTCGTAACGACGAATTGGTCCAAAGTGCGCTTTAAGCGAATGGTATCATCGACGACGAGGCCACGACCCGAGAGGCATCATCATCGTTCATCCCTTCACCTCCCCTTGCGCCCTCCTGTCATCATATAAAAGCCGCACTACCCACCCCCGATCTTCTTTATACACACCCGACCTCGTGGGTTATCATATTTATCATTTAATTTCACGATAGAAAAATCTTCTTGCACGTTTGCCTTCTTTATAATTCTTGCGGGAGGATATTTTATAAAAAAAAAAAAAAAAAAATAAATAAATAAATAAATAAAACAAAACAAAAACAAAAATGCCAAATTAATCATTTACACCGACAATGAATTAAAAAAAAATAATAATAATAAAAAATAAAAAGGAAGGAAGAAAAAAAAAAAAGATAATTCATTAACTTTTTTTTTTTATATATATAATAAAATTCAGTGTGATAATTTTCATTTACATATGTGGTACTTTGTATTACTTCAAATATATTAAATGATTTATTATGAGATGTGACAGATTTTATTTATCATTTAAGTGACAATATATAAATAATAGAAGGCCATGGATAGATATTATATCAACTAGAGTTTATGAATTTTTCATTTGTCTGGTTAAATTTTGCAGTTCATTAGCCGATAATAAAATGGAACACATACGAATAAATATGTGAATGTCATTGCAGTTAAACGTCAATCATATTCTGTCGAAAAATGTCTTTATGAGTTTTATGACTTCCTCATATACCTCAAGATATGTCAAATTGCGATAACATACGTGAACGACACGTGCCTAGTGCGTGTAGATTTTATGGAAAATTCATATATATTTATATATATATGGCCGTGAATCTGTATTGGTGACGTTTTATAAATAGACATAATCCTCAAATTGTTTACTCATAAATTTATCAATTGCAATATATCATCATCTAACGCAATATCGCGGTGATCTCTGTTGGCATTTAATCCCCGGAAAACAAATTACAGAATTAATATGTTATATATTGTCTACATCATTATATGATCATGATTTTACCGTGTGACTAAAATAATTCCTCGTAGTTTCATCTATATTAAACTGTCTAGCGCACTCTGGTTTTTCTCAGTATTTTCACTCACAACAAATTTATTTTTTCTTCATCACACAGTGTACAGAAATTATATACAACTTAGCTATAGTCTTAACACTGTTTGGGATCATATTGACACGCGGTTACCTAACTTTTACTGTGAACACAATCACTATCACAAACTCGACGTGGCATATATACAAATTACCCGGTACATGAGAGGAAAAAAAAAAAAATTAATGTAGTAAGTATGAGAAAATTTCTAGGATGATCAATCGACAGTTGAAATGTATCTGAGTTAACAATTCACAATGTTCAAAACAATATAAGGAAAATATTCTCGATTAATAATTAATTATATCCTCCATATGTCAATAAATTATATTTTTCATTATGTTCTATTAATTTGCTTACAAAAAAAAAAAAAAAGGAAAAAAAAAAGCACAACAAAACAAAACAAAACACAACAAAAAAATATTTTTGTAGACTAACTGATTTTTCGCAATTTCAATGACATTTATAATGAATTCATAATAGTAACAAATGCACAATTAGATAAAATATAAAGCATAATGTGAGTAGTGTAAAATTTTCTAACGAGAATAATTCGTAAATACTTCAGTGATTGATGTACAGTACAGACTTTCAATATTGATTCGAATTATTTGTTTGATACACACTGTAATATCGAAGACGATTTGTCACTGATCTGTATGCACTGGATGCGATGGATCCACCAATCTCCATTTGCACAATGTTAAAAATACGTGTCGTAAAATTATATGCGAGATTGAATGAAAAAAAAAAAAAAAAAAAAAAGAAAAATATCACTGTGAATTCAGATGCTATGGCAACTCAGATATTACTCGAGTGAGTCAATCTGTTCTCAAATGGATTATAATTGATTTCACACAGTTTCTATTTATACACTTACTTTGAACGATTTGTTTGAAACCTACGCAACACAAATTTCAACTTCACTTATATATTTATTATATAATTTTCAAAGCTCAATGAAACGTAACTAATCAGAATACAAACGCCGGTCGGATTAAATGGCGTAACTGGTTGAGTTTTATAGAGTTGTAATATAAATTCGAGAAACTACCGGAACATGCGTGTCACGTGTGAAAAATATTTGTCACACAATCTAATGCGCAGTATTTTGATTGATACAGTAATGTAATTGAAATGATGTAAAAGATTGCGTGTAACGCAAGGCGCAGCTGCTGAAAGGTTTATTGTGTAAATTCTAGAAAAACATGCATCTTTGCGCCATCTCTGAACGTAGCGATGCTGTCTAACCGAGAGAATAGTACGCTGTTTATTATATGATATATGAATCGTAGTAGTTGAGGGCGATGCCACTGTAATTAATAATTATGATTTATGAATATGCACAGATATTGGAATAAAATAATGATTGAGACATTATAAAAGAATTTTATTCAAGTTTTGAATTAAAGACAGGCAGCCATTAGACCGGCCACATTTTCAAAATCAATTTTTTCTGTAATATTTTTTGTTTTGATGTTTTCATCTTGATTAGCGATGAATATAACATTTTTGCTCTGCTCTTGCCAGCCATATTTTTTCACCCAGTGTTTCAATGTGAGTTCTGTAATGGAGAAAATATACAATAAAAAATTAGTCCTTAATATCTTCATATTTGTGTATATAAAATAATTTATCCTTACCATCCACACTGCCAAGCAATTGTGCTAAGAGCGTTTTATCTATTGTTTGAAATGTAATACCAACAACATGACAAACAAATTTTCTTATAGAATCTTGAAATCCAACAATTTGATCACAAAGTTCAGACATAGGTATCATTCTGTCCCAGAAATGTTGAAAATCGCATTGTTCCAAAATATCACCCAAATACATAATTTGCGCAATTGATTCTTCTGCCATCTAAAATCCAAATATTATTTATAATAAAAAGTTATCATTAAAATTACAGAATACTCACAATTTTTTCACTGAGAAGACATTTGCAAAGGACAAAATCTGTATGTGGCAGGTTTGTCAATGCTTTTAATAATATTTGACATGTGATATCAACTTTAAAGTTCTGTGGATTTAATTGATAGAGTTTGAGAACAGCTAAATTTGCCTCCAAATCATAAGTATTTTCTCGAGATTGTGTTCCAACGTAATTTTCTAAAGTCGTTAAATTTTCAGGATTGTATCTGGAAATCAATATATTATTAACTATATGAACATTGTGCTACATTGCAATGAGAAAGAAATCATCTTGATAAGATTTGAGAAACATTTTATACCTTTCGATACCCTTTAACATCTCAGAGATATTTTGACGCATAGTTTCAGCCATTTTTTAATAGTATATTAATTATAATTTGAGAAAGATTTCTTCAGAGTAAACGAATAAAATAATTGTCTCAATGAAGAGGTTATATTTTTTTTGAAGCGTGTGAATTACTCACGAATAGCTTACTCTGAAGGTAGTTGAAATCGGATTGAAATATTTATGATCAGAGTGGCCTTCGATTTGTTGGTTCGAAATTTTACCGTCATAACGTCGCAAAATCTTCATATAGAAGTGGTGGCACTACAGTCAATCCTGAGTCTCATATTACAAGGTGAACCTAGCCATCCTTACATACGTAAATATATATAGATGACGTAAAATACCTATATCGACTATATTCACACAAGTATGTTTATAGTATTTGGACGCATGCGTATGGCGCATTGAAAGAAAATTTTATATATTGGGAGTCGTTAGTTAAATTGTAACGATGTTTGACAGTTTATTCATAATAAAAGAATTGTAAAGTTATAATTTAATTTTTTACGTAAATTATTTTAATCTAATTTCGTACCATAGTTTGTCGATATTCAAAAACATATCATACTCCCAATGCAATTGAAACTAATTCAACGAGACTAGTCTATTAGTCATCTATAATAAGAACGTGGAGGAGATTATTATATTGTTGTAACTTATTTTGCCAGTTCATCATGACACGATTGAATTTAGGAGTTAAATATTTAAGCCAAGATCATCTTACAGGTTTCGAAAATTACAAGGTAAAAAAAAATATTTTAATTTGTTTTTATTATGTACTTGATTAAATTATTCGAAATGTCATGTTGTCATTATTTTGCGGCATCAATTCGATCGGTGATTTTTCGCATCTTCATGCATAGGTCATGAGGTCATCAGTTTATGTATACGACTGATTTTAGATAAGTAATTAAGACTAAGGTAAATAATTATGCCAGTGATGAACAATTATTATGAAGTTTTTAGTAAACCCTATAATATAGAGATATACTATTTACTACTGAAGACATTCTTAATAAATTCATAAATAATAATAGTGTACAATCATTAAAAAGTAATATGGCATGCCCGGGGAAAAAAAAAAGTAGTAAAAACAAATGAAAAATTAAATAAAATATAAATTGTAAACTACGTGTTGTTTTTCTTTATTGCAGTACAGCTCATTAGATACGAGCCCATTAAGTATTTATGTGATGCACCCATTTTGGAATAAAGTTGTTGAGGTATGTAGATAATAAAGTTTATTGAATTTTTTCAAAAAATAAAAAACATGAATAAACAAACAAACAAAATATTAATAAAATTATTTTTAATTTTCAGTACTGTCCAAGATGGGTGGCACCAAATGTTTTAACATTCTCTGGATTCCTCTTTACGGTTCTAAATTTTTGTATTTTCGCACATTACGATTATTATTTTTATGCATCAAGTGATGATCATCCTGAATACGAATCTATACCTCGATGGATATTTGCCATCGCTGCATTTAATTTATTTATGGCTTATACTCTGGATGGAATTGATGGAAAACAAGCAAGGAGAACACAAACTTCTGGCCCACTCGGTGAACTATTTGATCATGGACTGGATAGTTGGTCAGCCATGTTGATAACTGTGTGCATGTACTCAGTGTTTGGTCGAACGGATCACAGTTTATCACCATTGAGAATGTTTTTCGTTTTATGGAATATATCTGTTAATTTTTATCTAAGTCATTGGGAAAAGTACAATACAGGTGTCCTTTTTTTACCATGGGGATACGATGCTTCAATGTTAGCAACATTAATAATATTTATTTTGACTAGTATTGGTGGACATGAGGCGTGGAAATTTGAATTACCTGGTGGATTATCTGCGGGGATTATGTTCGAAATGTTATTATATGTTAGCGCAATCGTATCAAATTTACCAGTTGTATTATGGAATATTTACAAATCATATAGAGATAAAACTGGAAAAAATCGTACATTTATTGAAGCTGTAAGACCGTTGGTGCCTCTTATTGTATTATTTTCTGTAACAACATTCTGGGTTACACATTCAAAAAATAATATATTAGAACAAGATCCGCGGATATTTTATTTTGCAACCGGGACAATATTTTCAAATATATGCTGTCGGCTAATTGTATCCCAAATGAGTAGTACTAGATGTGAAATTTTGCCATGGATTTTATTGCCAGTGGCAGGGGCAGCAACTTTTTCATATATCTTGCCACAATATGACCTTCAAACAATGTACATTGTTGCTATCTTTTCATTAGCCGCCCACATACACTATGGTACGTGTGTGGTACGTCAAATGTGCCATCACTTTCGTATCAATACATTCCGTATAAGAGAACACTCAGAATGACTACTTGCCGACGATACATGTTAAAAACGGATTTTTTTTTTTTTCCTCTCTCTCTCTCCGCCCTCTCATTCAATGGTGAAAGGGAGACGAAAAAAAAATTGAAAAAAAATGGGATTATAGATCTGACACACAATTATTATTGAGAATCACTAACAAACTAAAAATCAAATTGAAGTCTCATATCAATTGTATTTTAACGAAACATAAAAAATTTATTCATCATTGTCGTGGCATTCAAAAATTTGCATTATTTATTTCTAAAAACCGGTCAACAAAACTATATATATAAACAAAATTTTACCATCATATATTTTATTAATTTATCCTTGGTTTTTATTATCAGTAAAAAAATTAATTTGATCATCAATTTTTTGTTAAATTTGGATGGTGTGTAGATTTATTGATGTTCCATCGTTTTTATTATGTATCGTCCCTCGGACGTATTATACTATTTTATTTTATTTATGGCTTTGTGCCTTAGTAATTATTAATAATAATATGTAGATCAGACATTTTATCCGATGAGACGTCATAAAATTCAATGCGTTATTCAAATATCATCTTTAAATCACCATTATTCGACAGAAAATGTATTATTTATATGATCTGTTTTATATATTTAGTAGAACACATAGACTTTATATTATACATATATTTTTTTCTCTTTTCAATTTATGATAGCATTTATGAATTTACATGGTACAATACATTGGAAATTCAAAAGTGGGACAGTTAATTATACGACATTGTAAATAAATCGATATACAAAACTCGTCCCAAACTTAATTTTTAAGTGATGTAGGACTGCTAGTACCTCGAATACTATGATAATTCATATGTACCCCAAAATATTATTGTAATAATCACTAACGAAATTACTCATATTTGTGTGAATTTTTCAGCACTATCAAAAGTACCAAAGCATTGATGACAAGGAAAAAAAAAACAAAATTATTACATAAGAAATTTCATTATATTTAGTTAATTATACTTACATGTTTCATATAAATGTTAGGTGATATCTTTTTAATTGAATTATTGTATTACGAATTCTATATATTCCAATGATGGATTAATATATTTGTCCTAGTGCGCCCTATTTTTGAAATGTTCTGCTTTTATTTTTTCACGTTCCTCTGGCGGGGGAAGAATCGGAGTAATTTTTTGTTTCCGCCGTTTTGCTTGCACATCATTCTATGATAAAATATAACCTCTAAATAATGAATGAAATCAATACATTTTCAGTATATGATAGTGAATTTATCTTACCCAAAATTCATTGCACATGGCATAATTATCGAAATATGTTTTACATAGTTTTTTATCATAATTATTTTCGCTAAGACACTTCAATGACAAATTACCTTCCTGAAAATTATCACAACAATATATTTAAATTATAACTATTTAGATTTTGTTTAACATTATCATGATTTTTAAGAAAAATATTCAAATTACCTTCAAACATGGATTAATATCATCAGAATTAAAATCTGATTGTTGCTGTCTTCTTGTATTTTTGTGCATTTTATTGTATAATTTATGTATCCTTTAACTGTATGTTAAGTACAATATAGCTGGAATTGAGGTTAAAAAACCGTGATGAACTAAAGTGTATTGGCGCGAATTACTATAATACAATGCCGGCGAATATATCTATATATTTATATATAATAGATAATAAGGTGTAAATATTTTATTTAATTCAATTACACAGATTATACATGAGAAGATTCGTCGCCAGTATCAGCTGCCATGGCTTCTCGATTTTCGTACGCCCAAAAGCCGTGGAACTCGATCAATATACTGATCATTGTATCCCCCTGACCACTATAAATTAGGCACATAATTAATTGTAAATTTATAAGGATGTATAATGTGATAAATTTATTTTGCCATACCATGATAAAAGATCTTGCAATGTTATTCGGCATAAATCAGCTGGTTTCACCATATCAAATATCTCATCTTTAACATCTTCAAAACTCACTGGTTCTTGTCCGTGTTTTTTCATTTGCTGTTGAATTGCACGGAAAAAATAATTGAGACAAAAAGTATCAAGATATCCACGATTATTTATATCCAATATTCGAAAGAGGTAATGAAGACTTTGAGGCTCATGCCGATTTTCTAATGCGAGAACAAAATCTAAATATGTTTTATAGTCCATCTCTCCTTCGTATGTAAGGCACTCTTGGAAAACTCTTTCCAAAAATACACTCGTCAATGTTCCAGTACCATATCTGTTAATATAAAAATTTTGTGTAAAAATCTTGTATATTATAGAAATATAATATTGAATATTTACCCAGACAATTCTTCCTTATTCAACATTCCATTGTGATCACGATCTAAATTTAGATATTGACCATAAACTTTTAAAGCTGATGGTGCTGAAAACCAATTGGCTTCTTGTAAATCTTTTGGTAGGTCTTCATCTCTCAATTCTAAAAGGTCATCCAAAAAACTGCAGGCCAAAATATCTTGAATACGTACACGACCGGTTCTCAATGGATCCAGGAAAAATAAAAATTTCCTTACAGCTGTGCAAACATAGAACGAGTGAAAAGATTTTTCCAATCCTTCAAGTTGCGGCAGGGTAGGAATTAATTCGAGTATATAACTCTCCAAATCCTGCAATTAATTAAATAAAAATATTTCATTTAACCACTATATGATGTTACTAATATATTGATGAACCACTGGTTAAAAACGTACTGATTCACGAAGATATCCTTGACCCGTTACATCATATAAAGAAAGGCCTATTCGTGTTTGATGTAGCCAAACTTTTCTCATCACATAATTAAATAAAGCCATAATACTAATTCTACCACGTAGATCCCCTTGTTGTAATTTAGCAAAAACAACAGCAGTGAAATATGGTGCACATTTGGGTCCTGCTAATTTTCCTACTTGTTTGAAATCTTCATAATTAATAAGTTGTTCATCTCCAGACAATGGTGGACTATGATTTTTATCTAAAAGAACCCAGAGAGCCTTTAATTCACTATTATCTAATAATTGACGAGATCGTCGTTGTAAAAATAATGCACGCGTCTCTTCTCGCAATTTTTGCGGCAATATTTCATCTTCTTTTGGCAGCTGTAATAAATACTCTATAAATATTTACAATACATTACGTTAATTATGACATTGTATACCTTGAAATAAAATTTTGGGATGACTTTATAAGTGGCATCGTTGTCTTCCACCTTTGAACCTTTCCATTTCCCATAAAATGCTCCAAAATGTTTCTCCTCTTCCTTTTCAATTTCAGCTAAATTTCTTTTACCTAAAAAAAATATATCATATTATTATGTTTATTGAAAATATTCATGTCAAGTTAATTTATAAAAACAATTGAAAACAACTATTGTTACCTTTGTTTATTTCAGCAGTCTTCAACAATAGTGTTTTCAAGTCCATAATCACTGGCTTATAATTATCACCAATTAATTTGAATGAACACTTAAACTGCCAGCATCCATTTATTAATAACAAAAATATTCAAATATAATTTATTTATTCCACATGTTTACATGTTATATGTCGCTTTTGTCGGTTATATGACAAATTACTACAATTTTTGTTTGGATCTTTACACAAAATAATGGCGGTTGTACAAGCATCACTCCATCTATAATTTAAAAAAGTTTATTCGCGTAAATATCAATATAGATGACACTCGTATACTCATGTCCGTCTTATTTGAAAATCTATTTCATATGTTTCCAGGACAACAAACTCAATTTTTTTGTTTATTCATTATATAATCAATTATTGAAAATTTTGTAATAAATTAGTGATTACAATAATTTATGTAATGTCACAAGATTTTGATGATGTATTACCCTCATGGGAAGTTGAGGCTATTATTGAACATCTTGAAGCCTCCAATTTAGAGGCTGTGGGAACTCAATGGTGGTTTGAATATCATAGAAAATTAATACAACTAAATCAGCAGAGCACATTTGAAATAAGTAATATGCGAGAAGAAATAATTAAAGAGTGGTTTGTAAATTTTCAAAAGGTACGTTATTTATTAGTAAATCAGTATGTAACTGTTTAATTATTCATATTAACATTGTGATTAATTTTACTTTTAGATTCCCATTCTGATTCATGAAGCAATACAAATATCCATTTGGAAACAGAAAGTTTTTCCATTGCTACTTGAATTAAATGGTGAACCCGCAAACACTTTTATGCTATACAGTGTTTTTTATCATGAAAATATTGCTGTTTCACTTATGGAAAAGATATTATTTCACTATGATAGTTTGGAATCAATGGATGATTGTGCACTTGATCTTATTGATTATGCTATAAATAATATAACGCCAATAATTTTTTTGAAGGAAAATGTGTATACTGAATCTTCTGATACTTCATGCATTGGTGAATTATTGCAAAAAAAGAGTGAAATCGAATTTAATATTGGAATCATGTCAATTTCAATTATTGGATATCTTGCGACTTTTGTTGAAAAAATGTCTTTATCAATATTAAAAAGATTATTGGATACTCATGATGTACCTTACTTATTCGTTCAATTGATTGAGAAGAGTCCGTGGAAAAAGAAGAATTCAGATGGTGAAGTAAAAAATTTATTCACATGACCATAAATAATATAATTACAATTTTATAGGTGTGGATATGGTATACACTTCATCGTGGGAAAAATTGAAACACAATGAGCAAGATAAAATTTGTAAAGTCGAGGGACAAGTATGGATTGGTCTCAGAGAACTCTTATTGAATCCCAAATGTGCTCCCTATTATCAAATTACTGAATTTCGTTTGTCAGAATTGAATAAATTACAAAAACGAATGCACGAAACAGTTTTGGATCAAATTGCACCTTTAATTGATTTGCGTAGATGGCTGAGTTGTTTGAATATTTCCTCGATACCTGCAGATTCAAAGCCATCTATTTGTGTTGAAATTATTCCTCAGGTGACAGAATAGTTATAAACATTAAATTAAAATATTCATTTGACATTTGTATTATTTTAGATTCGATCATCCATTATAGAAAAATATCGTAAAAAATGGAAAAAAATAGCAAAATTACAAGGAGAATCTCTTTATAGAAAAGATATGGAATATCTACAAAATATGGCACAAATTTTATCAACAGCCTACGATTTTGATAAAATAGATTTTCAAGAAAAAAAGAATTGTGCGAGATGCGGAGATCCAACCACAAAACGTTGTTCAAACTGCAAAAGTGCTTGGTATTGTGGAAGGTAAGTCCCTATAATAATTTAATTATTATAAATTGATTTGGAAATTTATTCAATCTAGGGAATGTCAGGTGAATGATTGGTCGACTCATAAAACCAAGTGTGATAAAATAACGAAAAAAAATATCAATGATGCTAAGGACTAAATTATAATGTACAGTTATACTGTCAATAAAAATAAAGTCATCATAATTTATTATGTCGTTTTATTAAAAGTATCTTAATGTGCAGAATTTTGTTTAAGGTATTCCATCAAGACATCCCTAGCTGGTGTTTCCTCACCGAAATCCTAAAAAAAAACAAAAAAAATTTTTTTTTATTATATATGATATTAATTTTTGAAGAGGTAACAACAACAGTCAACATTAAATATCATTACAGCTCAAGTTTTCAAATTGAAATCGTAAAAAAACACTACAAACCTTAATAACGACACACGAACATCCAACAACTTTGCGTGCTTTGCCTGCATTATCAATTTTACAAAGTCCAGCCCATTCTCCAAGTTTCTTGTTGTTATCAACCTTGATCAAAGGAATTTGATGTTCATTGCACAGAGCTTGCACAAGTTTTTTGTACATTGGCTCGTCACAATTGTCAGCAAGAATGCAGAGCATTGCCTGTCGTCTAAATATGAATGAATTGTGCAATTGAATTAATATATAATTAGAAAATTATCATTGTTTGAAATAAATAAAAATTATACATACTTGTCAAGAGCCTTAGCGGCTTCATGGAGACCATGTACAACACCATCATGAATAAGAGCAGTTTTCAAGACTTCTTGGAGAGCCTGATTCACGTCCATGGAACCTCCATCGACTGCCACCGAAGGTTTATCATTGCTAGAAATTAATGAAAATTCATTGAATTTTAGCATGTGAGTGACGCGACTATTTAAAGGTTAGACGAATCACCGGATGGGTTATTAGAAAAATAATTTTCCCCGAATCCAAATAAAAATAATACGATTCTAATTAAATGAGTATCAATGATAAATATTATTTATATGTGTAAATATATTTTTGCATCTCATACACAATTATTCTATATAATAAAATTAAAAAAAAAACAAAACTCGTGGGTTGTTTAAAACTCAAACAAGACTTACGTTTCAACGTCTGACATATTTCTGCTGAATCCGCCTGCTGAAATAAACAAAACATGTTATTATTCACAATGTATACACCACAATTAATTTTTTTATTTTTGATAATATTCAACGATGTTATTGATATAAACGGATTTTGAGCGCGATATGTATGAATCGTGTTGCATATACCTTTTGTGAACAAGAAAGAGAAATGGCATCGAATCCGACTCGAAACATATTAATTTTCCAAGCTCAGTGATTGGTTAGAAAAAAAAACGCATGCAGCGCAGTCTATTGACCGAAATAAATAGCAAAGTGTAGTTGACAAACGCGGAAGTTTAGATTCCCGCGAACTACACGTATATTTTCAATTTTGATTAAGAAACATACACAACAACATAAATTATATTTATTAATTATAACATATCAAAGATGCATTTACAGTTAGTAATAATGAAGTGTATACACTCAACTTTATTAATTAATTAAAAATACCGAATCGTGAGACTGTCATATTTATTATTACTATTGTTATTATTTTTTTTTTTTTGTTCAAACTATTTTATACTTGAGAATTATTTTTAATTTGACTGTAGATTCAGGCCAGATATGTTTAATATTAATTTAAATCCCACAAGGTCAAACGCTAAGTGTGCACAACGGGATTGCAATTTTACACTGTACAGTTGCGATGAGATAATCTTAAGTGTGAATATCAAATGTGCAATTTATATTCACAAAGTTCATTTAATGCTTGGATAGCGGAAGGTATTTCTCTAAACATTATGGATAAATGTATACGATTTAAATTAATTTTCTCGTCGACACAAGGCACAATAATAGTGAAGTAGCGGGGGTAGTGGAATAATTATTATACCGTTGGTGAGCGGTGACGTGATGTAGATGTGACTATATACAGACGTTTAGTACTCAGTAGTTTTAAGTTCAGTCATCATTGTTACTTCAATCAGACAGCATCGCGGGGGTGGAGAGGACAATATAAAGTTGACGTAATTACAAGGTATGACATTTTTAACTGGTTAATTGACATTGTCTTAAGTATTTCGGATTATATCATATATATATATTTTTTTTTTTTAATTTCAACTTTTTTTCGAAAATCGTCAATTTTCTATTTTATCGTTGAATTTATGATGAACGTAAATTTTCGACAAGGATAAAATTAAAATAAATATATTTTTCTGAAGAAATAAAAAAAAAATTATTATGAAGAATAAAATAAATTATTTATATTGTTGATGAAAGAGTGAAAAAATAGTATGTAAAAATAATAATTTTTTGTCAAATGTCATACACCAATTCTTTGGAAATTTCATGGCAATTAAAAATTTTTTTAATTGTAAAATCGTTTCGTACATTGAACTTTGCATAACGGTAAAATGTCTGAAACTGTTAACTATATAAACTACACAACGGCCAATAATAGTCATATAAAATGTTTATTTGTTTCTCACAAATATTTTGTTCCGCTATCTGAAATATTTCTCATTTTTTTTTTTTTTTTTAAATTTTATTTCCTAATTGTCGCATTAGATTTTCATTTTGTCAATTGTCATTCACAAATATGACGTGCAATTGTGAATAAATATTTCTGACAATTTTTATTGTTCAAATAAAATTTTACTAGATACCTAAATACAATTTACATTTCGACAGGGAAATAAATCTATTGATGTAAATTGATTTTTAGTACGACAGATTCTCGCGAATTATACCGGAACACATGAGCCGGATCTCGGGCTCGGCGATCTTCCGCCAGAAGTATAAAAGCCACGGAAGCGCTTAGGTAAATTAAATTTGTCACACGACTGATGTTGGCAGGGGTCACAATTCGATATGGTGAACGAACATATACACGGTCAGTGCATTGTTTGTTTCACGGGAAAAATAAAAAATAAAATAAAATAAAATAACAATACTTACCGTGATAATAACTACTGTGACATTTACGGTCAAGTAAACACCCACACTAAATTCACAATGTCCCTGTATGTTATAAAAGAATAACAAAAAAAAAAAATTCAAACATTAGGATTGCTCTTTTTTTGTTTAGGATTGCTCTTACATCGAAATTTTCTGTTATATTATAAATATTTCAATTATTATTTTTCATTTTCAGATATAAATATGATTGGATTGGTGACAATATTAATTAGTCTACTATCAAGCAGCGTAGCAGAAGGAATTGGCAAAGCATGGGACATATCCCCAGGTCAGAGTTCAACCACTGCGAAGATTGTAAATCCATCCTGGCCACGATTAGATCTATCAGCCTTTGAAGTTCGTAGTATTAGTGGTATTGGCCATTTATCCACACCAGAATATTTTTCACCATTGGCAAAAAATTCTGATGTTCAACCTAATCGTGAAGAAATTGTCATATCTAATGAATCAACAAAAAATAATATTGCCAAAGAAGTTGAAGATATGGAGAATAGTTTTACACCAGAAATACTTTATGATCATCATCCAATATTTACAGGTGTAACAAAAAATTCACGTAAAGATGTGGAAATATTACCGGGTACTTGGGAAAGATCACAAAGACGTGGGAGAACTGGACGTAATCGTGGATATTGTCCAGAGAGTATGGATGAAGTTGA
This sequence comes from Dinocampus coccinellae, assembly GCA_963920625.1. NCBI lineage: Eukaryota > Metazoa > Arthropoda > Insecta > Hymenoptera > Braconidae > Dinocampus > Dinocampus coccinellae. Next base: position 5,427,581 of record OY987185.1, on the reverse strand, counting down.
TGATGATAGCAGTATATCGGAGGATGTTGGTGAACGTCCACGGGTACGACGTGAAGTTGACGGGACAGAAATGGAAAAAATATCAGGAACAAAAAGTATCCGTGAACCGCGGTTGAATTCACCTGAATCGTGGTCTAAACAGCCATTATCAGTTGAATTTCGTCATCGAAGTAATCTCGATAATGTTGCCAATGATGAGACCGAGTTGTCGAGATCAAAAGTGATGAATAATCATCAATTACCACAAGCTGATTTTGTCACAGCGAATAGACGTAGTTATACTGAGGCTCGAGAGTCGCGTGATTTGCCAATGTCTCGATCATATGACGAAGGCTCTTATAAAAATAATATACGCGATCGTGACTTGGACCCGTCATATCCCAGGGGTTATTACTATCCAGATAATGTTAGAACTGAAAGGGAATATTTTATTCGTGGATTAAATGAACCATCGGCTTTTATGTCTGAACGTTATCGCATCGAAGATTTTGATTTGTATAGAAATAGACCGACACCCAAACCCAAACGAATTATTTATTATGCAACATTACCAGAAATTGTTCGTAAACCTGTGGACCTTAGAAATTATATCAGACCTTATGATACCATGGGGAGAATTTCTTTGCCACCAGTAAATCGTGATGGAATGTATAAACAAGTTCCAAGTATGATTGATCCTAGACATCGCTACAGAAATTATCCTTACAGTGGTGGCGGTTATAATTCCTATGATTCGTATATGAAAAAATTGACTTATCGAAATCGTCCTCTTATACCTTATAATGATAGAATTGATGAAGATCTTTATAGAGAACAGGATTCGGATCATGCAAGCTTCAAAGATGCGGCACGAACTGCCGAAGTAACTGATCCAAGTTCAAATGTCGTTGGTGCAAGACGAGGACAAGATAAATTACCGTGGCCTGTTCAAATTGGAACAGAGATTAATGTGAAGGATAATCAGAGGGTTACGGGTAGAAAGATATTTGGACAGCAACAAGAGTTTGAGAGATTTCGTCCCAGTACGAGGATTGAGCGTGAAGATAATGGAAAGTCCAACAGACATGGCGATGACAGAAATTGAATTTTTAAATTTAATTCATGATAAATTGTAGGATTTATTGTAATATTTGTCTGCAGGTAAAAAATCTCGAGAGAATTATTTTGAATGGTGATGGGAATTCGTTAGGTATAATTCGTTTTTTTTTTTTTCTTAGCTAGTCAAAGGATGGGATTGGTAGCTTTTTTTGTTTCTTTTTTTTTATTTATTTTTTTTTTATAAAAACTTTGCAGAGGAGTTGGCGAAGTATTTTTTGCTCTGTGATTTTGTGAACATTATACGTCCAGCTATCAATATAGTGAATGAATATATAAAATTCAAATTGTTTTTATATCTAATATTAATTTTGAAAATTTATCATTTGCTATCCTATTCAGATACTCTTTAAAAAATATAAATAACTATTTTTATAAAAAAAAAATTGTATCGACATTTTGATGAGTTTTGCATTTACTTGCTTTACATTAATCTATAATTTTCAGAGCTTCAAGCTCTGTATGATACTCATTTATATATTTAAGAAATTTATAAAATTAATTTCATAATTTTTAGATATACAAAATAATCATGAGTAATGTTTTATCTGCTGTATTTAATTTTGAATCCGTTCTCTTTTTATTCAATACTATAATATTTTTTATTATATTATATTTATCATCATCAGCAATAAATGCTCGTATTATTCCATGGATTTTGTCTTTATTCATAATTTATTAGTCAATTTTATATGCATGGTAAAGTGAAATAAAAATTAAATATATATATCTAATAAAATTATATAAAATAATTGATTTTTACTTGAAATATTTATTTAAAATTTTCCCTATTTATGAAAAAACATTATCATCAATTTTTTCCCCACATTTTTAAAATGTTCCTTCCATAAATTATACTACATGGTAAAAAAAGTTATAAGACTTTTAGATCTAACAAATAATGTATAAATGATTTGAAGGCGATCAAATTTTTAAATTATGAATTAATTCTCGAATTTTTTTCCATAAATTTACAAAAAAAAATCTTGATGCACCTAAAAATTGATGAATCCCTTGATTTATTGCACAAACATAACACAGACATTTTTAACAAATTACAAAGTGCAAAAATATATGTACATATATAATATAATAATAATGATAATAATAATAATAGTAACAATAATAAATTTGAAAAGATCCCGCACTTACCATCCCCAACTGAGTCCATCAACTAGCGCTCTCTCGTGTGACTTTCATGAACAATTATACACTCGCGTATTTTTTTTTTGTTTAGTTTCATGTAGACGAGGCGTTCGAAAAAAAAAATATACAAAAATTAAATTCATTATTTTGATCTTGTGCAAAGTTATCAATAGTATCACATACAATAAACAACGAAAAAATATATAATAATAATAATAATAATAATAATAATAATAATAAAAATTGTGAAGAGATCGAACGATCGATTTAGTGAATTGCCTAAAAAAAAAAAATAATAATAATAGAATAAGAAAACAAAAAAGGGCAGAGTGTGCGCGCGTTTACTCAGGAGAAAGAATCGGGGTGAGGTTAGAAAGGGCATTATCAAGGTATTATCAGGCCATATGGAATTTCAGGCCGAAAAATAGTCCCGTGCAGGAAATTGCTAACGACTTAAATATCTGGGCGGTGCTGCGTGGACCTTATTCTCCCGTGGGTCCCGAGTATATACGTTGGGACTCCATCAGTGATGGATGGTCTCTGGCACTATGTAATTTAGAGGCGTTATGTGTGTATCGCCAGGACATGTAGGTGTTGTTTTGCTGGATCGTTCCGGATGACGTTCGTATTTACGTGATTTGCTCACGTAAATTTACCAAAGTGAGATAATACAAAATGCCCCACATAAAATGTACATCATGTATATTATTTTCTTCAAATTTGCATAACACCAATTAATACAATATTTGTTCATTTATAAATGATATTTCAAAAAGAAAAAAAAATAATAATAATAATAATAAATAAATAAAAATATTTGTTTACACATTAATGTTTGAAATTTATAATATACCAATGAATTGTGTAAAGTGAGGTCATGGGGAACGACTCGATCACGATCGACACGTCCAACGATAATTCATAAGATCGTAAATTCAAACGGGGCGACGTTCTATCCATCGAATCGATGGGACGTGCCGTCGGTCAATCGGTCTGGGGTATAACGTGAAATTATTCTTGGATAATGCTTTACTCGACAGAATAGAGTTGGATAGGATAGGCATATATAGATCGTCGTTGGAGCGCGATTAGTCTGTCCAATGGATATTATTCCTTCCCCTTTGCCTCTTACGATATACAATGCACCCGGAGGGTATCGTCGGGACGCCTTCATCATGATGAATGACCAAATATTCTCTCCTATACTTTTTAAAGTATTTTCTCTTTTTTTTTTTTTTTTTTCTTTTTACATTTTATTTTCTTTCATTTATTACATACACATATACATATACATTTTTTTTGTTTTATTTCAGTGAACTACACTCTACGCCACATTCTCTCTTCTCTCATCTTCTCTGGTGTCTTGGTTCGTTCGATGTTGGCCGAAGGTCGATGGCACAATTTCACCGTAAATCACTATAAACGTTGACGTAAACGTCGAGGTAATTAGATACACTTACGTAGAATGGGGCGCGTTTCTTGTGTAGCGTCCAAGTGAACGACTTTGTCCTCGACATCTTCCTCTTTGCTAGTAGTTGTCTGTGCAATATACATATATATTCATGTATTTTGAAAACAAAAGAAAAAAAAAAAAATACAAACAAACAAACAAAAACAAAATAAAAAACTCAAAAAATGAATATAAAAAGAAAGAAAAAAAAAACTTTGTGAAGGTGAGGATGCATTTTTAACCTTTGATACTTCAAAGTACACTAACTTCAAATGCCAAGAAAATAATTCAACAATCATCGCAAACTACCAATAAAAGTCATCGGAATTTACGACTAATAATTATTAAACAAAAAAAAAAAAGAAAAAAACAGAAAGCATATTAATATAATAGAATTTAATTCTACTTTTCTCTTTAATAATAATATTGGGTTGATCTATTGTAGAATGAGGGGCGAGAGCGATTTTACATGCAAATTTCGCGTCACCCTCTGAACAAAAAAAAAACAAAAAAAATTTCCCTTTTTATTTTTTTTCTAAAGCTCCAACACCACCATATTGTTTATTGCCAAATCCTTTTAGCCACATAACAGGCGAAGTATTTTTTTTATTTTTTATTTTTTTTTTTTTCGCCACCATAACACACAGTCCGTTCCACAAGGGAATTAAAAGTCGCCCGGTGTGATATTAAAAACGCTAATCACCGAAAAAATAAGGGATACATATTATATCTAACATGTTTTATATTATATAAAATTCTCCCGTCAGCCTTAACGACATTTGCACTCAGTTCACTTGCGCTTGTTATTCTTTTTCTTTTTTTTACTATTAAAACTGACGTCGCCAACTTTTAATGGATCCATCTTCGGTACAGTGTGTGCGCAGTATTTATTTTTTTTTCTTGTTCTTATTCTTCATCTTCTTTTATCCATTTCCTAGCAAGCGCAAATGGTTTTATGCGTCCTTGGGGACGAGTCCTCGTTAACCCTGCACCTCTATTTTCATCAAGATTTTTTTTTTGTTTTATTCAAGCTGTATATACCAACAGAAATTTTTTATTAGTATAAAATTACTTGATGACTCTTTTTCTTCAACTTTAATGCACCGCCAATGAAATATTTTTCGTGTAAACACAATTGGCCCATCTGCAAAATACTCATTTTATTTTTTATATTTACGAATATATATTTTGGCGATAAGTGAATACCTATAATTTAGTAAAGTTGCCTGGACAAAGCGTACAGTATAATGGAAAAATACGTTCCGGGCAATTTTATCAAGTTGAAGGAAGATTTAAATGTACCGCGAAAGAAATAAATCCATAATAGGATTATAATACATCATAAAATTATATATACTATACATAGTTATACATATACATATACATACATATATATATATATATATATATTTGAATGAATGGAAAACGTATATAGGCGTGGTATATATACCATTTACTTCCTTGAATTATATATATTTTTTTATTTTAATATAATTTTTTATTATTATTTATTTATTTTTTTATATTTTCCCTCTTCATCAAATATACTTATATAAAATTATTTTTCTCACTTTGAACAATTAAACAATTAAATTCATTGTATGATTATTCACGTAATGTTTTTTTCTACTGACACATATTCGATTAATAATGAGAGAGTACATACATAAATTACACATATATATTACATTATAATATTTTTCTATCGTAATGGGAATTATTATTATTCTTTTTTTTATTTTTTCCTACAAATAATTTCACGTGTATTTGTTATTAAATCATGGATAATATTTAATTAACAATAAAATGTGTCAAAGTAGATACATCCACAGATTATTATATATATATAATATCTTTTTCTCTCCTTCTCTCTCTCTCTCTCTGTCTATCTTATTTGGTTTTTATCTCGTACGGCTTGTCGACTTGGGACAGTCAAGTAACAAACTGGGCATTGGGTGCACGCGGACGTAAAGATGTCTCGCCAGTTGGCGTCGGTTATATCTTCATTATAAAACCCGGGCCAGACGCAAGAGTTACGTACTGTGTGTTCACAGAGAGGCGTAATATAAGCAAGCGAGCGTGTGCCCATACACTCATACACACACACACACATACACATTTAAAATGCGAATAAAATTATGTGCGCGCGGGCCCCCAAGGTATCATTCGCCTTTGGCGGGTCAAGTCACCCAAGTAATTGGCCACCATACGTTTAAGTGATGTATTTTTATCCTATCATTCATACAAATATATTTTCGACTCACTATATCAAACATTTATTTAGTATAATTCGAAAATTAAAAAGGAAAATATTAATATTTCATTTATACTTGAACATTTATTGAAATAAAAAAATTAAAAAAAAAAAAACGAAGAAAAAAATTAACCAGAACAATTTGCCGAATAATTTTTTTGTTTTATGCATATATAAGTAAATAAAATGAAGAAGAAAAAAAAAAGGGATAAAAGTATTTCCGGTGAGACTATATTTAGAAATATATTTTGCTCTGACGGATCTGTCGGAAGACGTGAACGTACGTTAGCAAGATATGAGCGCGCGCGAGTTTATACTAGCAGAGGGGAGGATTCTCGAAGTGACTTCCGGTTGAAAGGCGAGCTAGTGTCCCTAATTACCGTGTCGGTTCATGAATACGATTGCGGCGTGCGGCGCACTGCCACACTGACGCGCGCACCGGCACGGAAGTTAGCGTGGCATCACTGGGTTGTTACTTTGCGCTCATGAATTTATGTATCTGCATTCCCTAATGCAGTTCTTGAGGTATCTCCTATCCCCCAATATATACACTCGCATATTCGTATATAAATATGTGGCTTTGACAGGACTCATATATACACCCACATAATTAATTCACCGTCATTTAAAAAGAATTATATACGAGTAATTATCAAAATCACTTGTCGGTTTCCACTGCGATGAATTCAATGAAAAAAAAAAAAAAAAATTGTTTTTTCTTTTAAATTCTACTTCATTGTCTCCCACATTGTTATGTATACATATAAAATTCCATATATAAATTGTCGCAATTGACGTCTGAGTCTTATTTAATGTCGTCTTTGCAAATTTTATATGGATAAAATATACTTGGACAAAAGGAAACCGTCGCGATTTAACATATTAGCGTTAATTAAGGCAATTATGTCTCCGCCTGTGAGCATGAGAGTGTGTCCGTTTGCCTCCGACGTTCATCCATATTCAGTATGTAACTTCCGAGGGTATAAGGCATGGCATATATAGCTCCGTAGAATGAGTGGAGGAGTACATGAATCGGAGTATGAGATAGAGAACAACCGTCTCTATAATCAACAGAATGAGAATTAAACACATGCGGCGTAGTGTCTATATGTATATTTATATAAACACTCGTCAACAATGAGGAATATATATATGAGTTTTTTTTTTTTTTTTTTTTTTTCTATGTCCTCTCGTATCTTCCCCCGATCCGTTGACATACTCATCGTGGGACAATTTTGTTTGAACAAACAATAAATATATATATCCGGGACAATACAAATAATCTCAAAATAAATCTCTTTATATTTCATTTTATATCTCACAAAAAATAATAAAATAATTTATTTCCAATTGATTGATTAATTTTCTTATTTATTTATTTATTTATTTATTTATTATTATTTTTTTCTCGCTTTTTTAATATATTGAAAATTTATACATACTTGTATCGTTTAAATTAATTTTATTACAAATATATAAATTCAGGTGTATACAAATGAAAATATAACAAAAAAAAATAAAAATGATTTTTTATTGAATGCAAAAGGGTTATATAGATACAAGTTTGATAGAGTGAACGAGGGATGTATATACGAGAAATTTGATATATGAAAGAAGAAACTAACAACGAGGGCTTTTCATAGTATACATGAGGGTGGAATGAGAGCGTCTGGTTGCTACTGTTATCTATATATACCGTACTCTGCCTTTGCTGCTGCTGCTGCTGCTAGTACTGCTGCTGCAGCTATGACCAATGGCAGTAGAGCACCGGGGACAGAAGCCCCCGCGCTACACTCGAGTATCGATCTTCACCAAGACAACTCACCAGTGTATAGTTACGAGGTCACTATTCATTCTCGCTCACTCACTTTTTCTCTCTTTCTCATTCTTTCATACTCTCCACTCTTTCATCTTCACTGTCTCGTTTTTTTTTTTTTTTTTTTTTTTTTTTTTTTTTTTTTTTCCTCCTTTTTCTTTTTCTTGTCTGTTATATATCTATGAGACGTTCTCATTCATTCTCCCATCACACCGTACGTTTTTGTATAGATATAACTGCGTGTATATTCACCTCCTTCGTGTCTATTTCACACCCTCGCGATCTCCACCCGCAGATCCATCTTTCGGAATTTTTTTTCTCTATTCGTCCCGTGAGACACGTTACCGATCTTCTCACACAATCATATCATTTTATACATAGAATTTTCTTAATGAAAAAAAAAAAAAAAAAAAAAAAAAAAAAAAAAAAAAAAATTCATGTATAGATATAAATACATTGTAAATAAATCTATCGATCTTGATTTGTTTGATATTTTTTGAAATAAATCTATGTAAGTGAAAAGAAAAAAGGGTAATGTTTGGATGACATTAAAGAAAATTAACTGATAGGTTGAATGTTGATAAATAAAATTTTGAATTAAAATAGGTAAGAAATGTCATGTGTCAGGTGATGTCAATATATAACGCATGCGCGGTATTGTGAGGGTGGATACAGAGGTGACACTGGGACTTGTATATATATATATATATATGAATACATACACCAATTGGTATATTACGTGTATATATACATTTATTCGACCACTGAAAGCGTCGCATGTCGCGCGCACCGGTGACATCGCAAACTTTAGCCGGACATGCGTAATCCGTCGACCTATCCGTGTGGAGGTTATTAAAATTTTTGAACCAATAAGAATCGTCGCAAAGAAGAGGACAACTCCTCCTCAAGTCGCGAGGGTTGACACGATTGGAGAGAGGCAAAGAGCGAGAGAGTATGTACAGTGTACACATTTATATACCGCATATCAACTCAAGTTATAAATCGTATCCATGCAACATAAAAATCCATTTAATTCTTCATTCAATGTATATACATATATACATTGGATATAATCTCTTATTATATTGTTGCACATGTGAAATGTGTATACACGTATATATTTGTATGGGTATTATATGTAGTAGGATGATTTTATGGTCGCGCCTGAGCATCCGATGAGAGAAGCGTCTTGTTGAGTGGCGTTGGTTCTTGTTGGCAGTTGTTGGTTGTGTATTGGAACGAGTCGAGTCTCATCGCTGTGGCATCCTTTTCGCGTATCCGCCCACTCCATTATCCCAGCGATGATGAGTGCGCGGGCGTGTATAGGGTGAGAGGAGGACAAGGAGAGAAGGGTACCTCGTAACACACATCAGCAACGAAGGGATTACTCGTTTGCCCATATCCACTGAAGTATTAACACTGTGAAGAGGACGAATTCTCTTCTTCCTCTTACTCTTTCTCCCACTCTTACTTTTTCATTTTCGCTCTCTCTCTCTCTCTCTCTCTCTCTCTCTCTCTCTCTCTCTCTTTATATATACTTTGGATGGTTCTCTCCCCTCATCTCATTGAGTGTACTCTGCGTCCGATATCTGCACCCACATGGTCTAATGGGCAAAATGATTTGTGAGCCGCGCAAAGACAACTAAAAAAATAAATTGCCTCAGTAGACGTCGTCGAGTTGACTCTCTGTTTATTATCCCATATGGTGTATGTACATTATATCCATATATATACATATGTATATATTTATATTTGAATGTGCTTGATGTATATACACTAGTTTCAATTGAGCTACTGAAATGATTTAGAAACAGGAGAATAATAGAGAGATGAAAAAAAAAAATTATTTAGAACTATTCGTCTTTTGAATGCAAAAAATAAAAAAAATATATATAAGAATAAAAGAAATACACATGTGAATATATATATATATATATATATATATATATATATATACGTAGAGTAGGATTATTTCTTGAATATTACATTTGTGACTCGCGAGAGCGTTGAGGGAGCCGAGATGTTTCTAATTTCCTTCGGGAAACAGTACAGTCACGTTACTCAGACACTCCAATACATTATTTACCCGCACGATTTTCATTTTCCTTCAGTAAGAGAAAAAAATAAATATAAATAAGAATAAAGATATAAAAAAAAAAAAAAAAAAAAAAAAAATATGAAAAATATGAAAATTAATTTAATTTAAAATGGAAATAGCGAGATGAAAGTGAGACGAAAAAAAAAAAAAAAAAAAATGTATATATATTTTTTTTCTTTTTGTTATTTGAATACAATTGATAGTGTGATCAAGATACGTGTGATTTACTTTGTGTTGTAAACACAAAACTCTCCCCTTTCTCCCACTTTTCTCTTGTTATAAGTTCAAGTTGGTTGGCGGGATCGAGACTGATTATACTCCTCGTATTTCTATTTTGATTCTGTTGCAAGGCGCACGTATTAATTATGAATATCATTAATATTATTAATAAATATTTTTAAAGTAATCATTTATATTATTGATTTTGTAATTTATATATCTAAATTAATATGAAGTAAATATATGGATGAACAAAAATATATGAAGTTAATATACGAAGTTGTTGTCCACAGTGAATACACATTTTTATTTACTGTGGCAGCAAATTTCATTAACGCGTTCTTTTACATCCCTTGTGGCTTCTGTACTTGTCAGTAAAAAAATTGCCGACGTAAGCACTTAAAATCCTCAAGCCTCAATTTCCATACATGCTCAAACATACGCACATACGCATACGTTATTTCATCACTGTCACACAGTGTATGTAAACATGTAATTTCTATATAAACAAAACCAAAAAAAAAAAAGGAAAAAATTTTTACACTATTAATTTTTTTTCCCTAAAAAAAAAATCAGTAGGTAAATAATTTTTTTTTCACTCTCTCCCTGCCTGTCTTTCTCTATAAATATATTTGACATGAACAATATAAATATATATATATATATTTTTTTTCTTACGTATATGTATTTTATCGTTACAAATAGTCTGCAGGTCAGAGGGTGGTAAAAGAGATGGAAAGAAGGGTGCGCAAAGTCTTTGGGAACAGCATGAAGTTTGTCAGCACACGAGGCAAATGAAATTGTATTAAAGTTTCACCTCGTAGACTTTCACTCTTCTTCTTTGTATTTTTATTCTTCATCTACTCTTATTCACTTTTATTCTGTTTTATTTCTTCGTTTTTTTCACTTTATCTCATGGCTATTTTCTTATACGAATACTCCCAACGGGATCGTTGGGATATTAAACTTGTCGCTTTAACGCAAAATGAAGCGACGACGGTACGCGGCAAACGACCCCCCTCCGCTTTATACTTCGTTTTGCAATAAAGCCACGTGTATACACACAAACACACACACCTATATATATTATAACAGACAGAGGACGTTTTTACATGACTTTAAATCCGCTTTATGATCGCAAAATTTTTATCTATACGCACAAACCCAAAATGAGATTATTACTTAAATAATTGACAAACGGTTTTATTCATCCGTAAATTTATATAAATATATTTATAAATTTTCGACATAATTCATTATTTTCTAATTGAAAAAAAAAATATATATATATATAATATGAAAAATTATATTTAAAGTCACTTCGCATTTTTTTTATCAATTTCATACAATACAATTTTTTTTTTTTTTTTTTTTTTCAATTTTTTCATCATTTACACACGACATTTTATATACATATATGTATATTTTTTTTTTTTTCGTTGTCAACACGTGTATAATATAATTCATATTTATACACAGTTTTTTTTTTATATTATCTCAAACAAAAATTACTCCCGAATATCATGAGTTGTGTATACATTTTACATGTATATAATATTTGAGAGTATTTATAAGGAAAGGGAGACATAATACGCAATGCGTAGGCACATATATCTATATACATTCAGACACGTCTGTGTGGAATTAGAGAGAGGGGAGAACAGGTCTCTCTTACTAACGGACACCTTGGCTGCCAATTTGCCGGGCGCACGCAACTAGACGGTCATATTTTATTTACGATATAATTGAGATATATTGAAACGTAAGATATACAGACGTCCAACTGAGTGTACGTGCAAATATCATCTTAGCATGTATAACTATATACGTATATACATTTACCAAAATATAATTTTCATATATACGTAGCTACATCTATATATATTTATTAATTTTTTTTTTTTCCTTTTTTTTTTTTTTATTGCAAACATTTTATTATTTCTGTTGACAACAGAGTAATGTAATTACGATAAATTATGAAAATAAAAATAAAAACAAATTTATAATGAAAAAAAAAAAAAAAAAAAAATTATATGAAATAATAATAATAAAATAACTAAAAAGTTTTAATACGTTGAGAAATAAAAATTGCTATTTAAAAATATTTTGTTTGCCAGGTGTGTCGAGCTACAGGAAATCCTTCAGGTAAATTGTGTGGCTGTCGTCTATACTAAATTGCATCAGGGTTGAAAGTAGGAGTTTAGATTACGTCTAGGATGGAATGGAGGGCAGGGCATCGGCTACCGCGTCGAGAGATTTATCCACGTGTAATCACAGGGTTGGTATTAAGGATTGTTATTGGCGTATTTTAATGCGAATGCGAGAGTGAGAGGGATATACAGAGAAAGATGATAAAGGGGATAAATGTTAGAGAGAGAGAGAGAAAATTGTGAGAAAGTGAGAGGCAGAAATACAAGAGGGAGGAAGGAGGAGGAGGAGGAGGGGGGTTATTATTTTTGTGGCTTTGCGGTTGTCCGAGCAAATTAGCGGTTCGCCCAATACTCGCGCACGGGCCAACCCCGAAATCCATCTGTCATATACATATAGATAAACAAGTGAGGGGTTGTCTAAAAATTTATAAATATATACACGTATCTATCCCAAGATACAGAAATACAATGAAAAAAAAAAAAAAAAAAAAAAAAAAAAATTTACAAACAGTGCACGATGTAAATTTATAATTAAAATTTAATGTCAAAGTATTCATCTAGAAAAAAAAATTTTAAAAATTAAAAATTAAATGTAATAAATAAATAAATAATAATAATAATAATAATAATAATAATAATAATGTTAATAATAAAAATAATAATAATATACGAAAGTAGTTTATCTGGGATCAAAGTGGATTCCATAGATAATCTAAACCAGAATTGAATTTTGAATTCTCTCATCAAGATGATGATTGTCTCGCTCTATTCCACCTTAATTACATAGCGTTGGATCGTTGATAATGGCCACCTTCGAAATGCCATAACAACCGCGCACGTCATCGTGATTTATGTCCGGGAAATGGGACGGTGCCTCCCAGGCTAAACTGTCTGGTCTCACATACAGAAAACGGTCGTGGCGATTCATTAAAAAAAAGAAAAAAAAAAATGAATCCTTTTTATTTTCGTTCAAATTAAAAATAACATTTATATATACTAATAATATTAAAAAAAAAAAAAAAAAAAAAAATATCGATTAATCAATTTCAAAAATTATAAAGAATAATGTCAATATTATCAGATAAATGCATTAATTATTATATAACTAAATATAAACATGAATTTTAATCCATTAATAATCTTATCTACAACACTAATCGTTCGGATTATTAATTTATTTTATTTTGTTTTTTTTTTATTTTTTTTTATATATAGAATAATTATTTCTATAACACAGAATAATAATATACAATATGCTTATATTGACGTAGGTACATCATAAATTTTTATTTCATCATTGTGTCTATTATATGTATTATGCATTCCTTGTCCACCCGTAGCAAAGGTGAAACAGAGAGAGAGAGAGAGAGAGAGAAAAAGCGCGTCTACGATGATACTGTCAGACCGTATTTAGAACTCCTTGACAATTATCTTTCCGGTGGGGTAAAGACGCATGTAATATTCATGTGAGCGTCTATATACTATAACTTGAGTTGAAATAAAAAAAAAAAACAAGAAATAATGTAAAGAGCAAAATTACGTATACATTTATATACACATATAGAATATACTGACGACAACGACAACGATATATACGACGCTGTAGATTTTGCGATTGTTCATTCACCGTAAAACACTAATATACATCGTCCAGGAAATGAAACAAAAAACGAAACGAAACAAAAAAAAAATCAAATTTTTAATTACAACTGTCGGCTATGAAATAGCAACATTTGTATGTACATACTTCAATTTATGTAAATAACAATTTATATATTTTTGCTCTTTTTTTTTTTTGTTTTGTTTGTTTTGTTTGCTGTTTCAATTCTCTCCATGTGAATATATAAATGTGTATGTATGTAGAGTTGAGAAAGGTGCGAAATGACTGTGAATTGCATTGGCCATATCGTTGTAATCGTCATTTCTCCCTTTGCACGCGGCCTTTTCTAATATTACACCGCGGGTAAATCACGAGCGGTAACGCAGTGGGGTGTCCACCATATGCGCGCACGCAGGATCGTACCTCATTTCAAGTGCGCAATGCAATTACAGGGATGCGCGCACACACATAAATATATATATATGATGATGATAATTCTTATTCCCTCAGTACATCTCATACCATTTTCTTCTCACTCATTCCTTGTATTTCATCGGTGGAATAGCGTGTCTGCCAATAATATTATACACTTCGTATGATCATTATCACATTAATAATACTGATAATAAGAGCGTGACGCGACACAGAAGAAGTAAACTTGATGATGGACACGTGTGTTAATAATTTATATTTATCTATTTTTCATTTATTACTATTATTACATATCCATTTTATATATTTATTCATTCATACATTTATTTATCTTAATTTTTCACTGTTCCGTTTCTTTTCTTTCATTATATTTTTATATTTATTTATTTATTTATTTATTTATTTATTTATGTATTTATTTTCCTCTTCTCAACGTTAAGATATAAATACATATGTTTTATACACTACAGAATTATATTAACTTGACAATATAGAATTATCGTCACACGCATATGTATTAATATGTGCGTGGTGTGGACGCGAATTCATTGCAAAGCAATTATAATTCTTGGTGTATCGTCGGGCGTTATAATTGAACGGCGGAGACGTTCGATAATGGGGGTCCAAAGATGATTAAGAATAGGATGCAGTGTCGAGGGGTTGGGTCAAGAGAAGCAGCAAAAGACAATATATATATATGTATGAAGTAATGGAAGAGAGCAATGAGAGAGTGGGGGTAGTTGGGATACCCCTCAGTAGTCTCGATGACTTATGTGGCTCTGACGCTATCAGCGAGAGGCCTCGAAGGAGTCTGGTCGCTTGAGCCCCAACGACGCCGCAACTCGTAAATCATTGCGATCCACCCACACACCTCACTACTATTCCCTTTACCATCTCGTTCATTCTCCCTTTCGCTTTATCACTGTGTCGTTTTCTCTTTTTTCATCTCTTTCTTCTTTCATTCTATATCTTTACTCTCACTACACTTTTTTTTTATTATTATTATTTTTTATTTTAATATATTTCTATATGAATTTTATTAGTGTGTGTGTGTGTGTGTGTGTGTACACAGTCAGATCTGATATGACAATTAACGGGGTCAAGGGGTACGACAGTGCGACTTGTTGACAGGCAATTGAATAATAGTCAACAATAATTTTTTTTGGGAATAAAAAAAAAATCGTATTTTATTATTATTATTATTATTATTATTTATATGAACTAAATATAAGTAATATCTGATTTTTATTTGTGTTTTTTATTTTGTTATTACTATTATTATTTCTTTTCTTTTTTTTTTTTCTTTTTTTTTTGCTATTGAAATTGAGAGACACTTGAAGTCAAATTGTTGTGTATACAGTCACGTGTATTCACTCGCGCACCCCTGCAGTGTTACGAATGACAAAGATATAGGGCCAACGCAGTGCTACTGTATTCACTGTTATCACCCACTGCCATCTCGACTCGCGAGACCATTCTTTTTTTTTTTTTTTTTTTTTTTCCAACTCACTTGATGTCTACCCTTCATCTCACATACACATGTATACATATTACATACATATTGTATATCATTTTATATATATATATATATATATTAGAGGATTTTTATTATTGTGATTGTATTGTAACCGACAAGTGGTTTTCATCATATATTTGAATTAACCGAAGAATTTATTCTTTAGAAATATTTTTATCGTATAAAATTTGTTAATATTTATATATATATTTGCAAATATCTAGAAAAAAAAAAAAAAAAAAACAAAGAAAATGTCTGACATGTTGACAAGAAAAAAAGAAAATGAAAAAATTAATTCGTTCCTTATTTATATATATTCATTTATTTATTTATTTATTTTTTTGTTTTATAGTGATGCCATATGAGGATTTCGCAATGCACACGTAACGCACGACATGGCGACGAGCAGAATACTTTGCTATTGCGTTGTATATATATGTAGAAACTGCGCGCGTCCAACCGAGAGATGTCCTCAGGATAAAACGCGGTCTTTGTTCAGTGCTTATGAATAAAACATTCGATAACGCATCTCTCGTCGTGGCGTAAATATATATATATATATATATATATGTATACCAGTGTGGTGCATCCACGCGACAATGGCAGAGGGGAAGGGAAACGGAGTGTGTGCAAATAGGTATACAATACAAATACATATATACAATGCCACCTGCTCAGGAAATGATTACTATTATACTTATATATACACACATTTACACTCGTGAATCTCATTTTCATTAACTTGAACATTTTGTTTGTTTTTTTTTCTTTTTTTTATTATTTATTATTCTTTTTTCTTTTTTTTTTTTTGTTATGTCACTTGAGAAATTGTACAACGGTGATTGCGTGGTGGTTTTATTACCTCTCGTTAAAATATCATTTTTTATAATTTATTTAATTCAAATGAATTTACTTGAATTTTTCTCTTTTTTCGGTTCACGTTCTTTTTTTTTTTTTTTTTTTTTTTTTTTTCATCATCACAACTTGAAGATTAATTCGGTTATATTCACAGAAATAGATATTTGCTTGTCTTATATTTTACTGTATCGTACAAAATTTAAGAGAAAACATGGGAATGCAAGTGAAAAAACGGGGGTGGCAAAGATGGCGAAGAGACGAGGGAGAAGTAGGTGGTGAAGATATAGAGACGAAAAGTTGTTGTGCGAGTCTTGTTTCTCTTGTTCATTTTGTTGTTTTGCTGTTGATGCTTCTTCTACTTCTTCCGTGTCTCAATGTCTCCCTGAAGGCGCGCCCAGCAATTTGTGCTTTCGTTCGCACAAAGCAACGCCGTGGAAAATGCCGACATAAAAGAGAAGTTAAAACTATGCCGTCGTTCTTATTACTGCCTCAAGCCACCCTCCAGCCAGAACTCTCCGGACTCACCACCATCACCACCAACACTAACACTATTGCTACACATCGCGTCTAACCCCGTCCACAATGAACGATCTTGATGTTTGTGCTGTGCTGCTCTGTTTATACTGTTCTTGCCGCGCACTCCCCAACTTGTAATGGGGGTGAATATATATATATATTTTTTTTTTTTGTTTCGTACGAAGCAAAAGAAACCCGAGCACAAGACTTCTTGATTAAATAATTTATAATCCAGTATATACATGTATATATATTTATACATTATATTGACAATGGTATTTTATTTTTTATCATTAAAAATGCTGTCATTAATTTTTACTGTAAATCGTATAAATGAATATTTAGAATTTCAAAAATACATGAAATATATTTTGAATTACGTCTTGTATAAAAAGGGCAGGAAAGAGAAATGGAAAAAGGAGAGAGAGAGAGAGAGAGAGAGAGAGGAAGGGAAATAAATTAAATGTGTATGTATGGAGGGGATATACTGAAATAGTTTCATTGCCACACGGCAAATATGTCAAATAACTTTGACTCTTTCAAAAGGTAAATGCCACACAAATGTAAATTAAACAACAAGATAAAGGAAAAAAAAAAAAAAAAAAAAAAAATTAGAATTATAAAGGAGAAAAGAACAGGAAAAAAATTAAGAATAAAAAGTATCGTCCGCAAACGCATACTTGACGAAGTTTGATTAAAATTTGATATTTTACCTTCGGCCCTCTCCCTTTTACCACAGTTGGAATTCACAAAGTAATTCTCCTTTGTTTTCCCTACTGACAACAACATATCTGTATAAATATATGACTATACTGACCAAAGTCTTTATAGTAATAAGAAGGGGAGAAAAGTGTAAATATTATGAATATAATTGTATTTAGTGTTTGAGGTGGTGTATCGTTATACGATATCGGAGGACAAAGACAAATGTTTACATCAAATTGACTATATCTTTCTATTATTTCAATTATTTAATATTAATATTGATATATTGATAATTTTTATGATATATTTAACAGATAATAATTGATAATTAACAATTAATAATTAATAATTTATAATAATTCACTTATTTGTATTATTTAAAAAATTTATAAAATAATTAAAATGATAAAATATCGTAATTTATTGAAATTTTTTATGCACTTTGTTGTACTGTATTATGTAGTGTAGTGTATTGTGTGGTATATTGTGAAATATATTATGAAGTGCAGTGTATTGCATAGACAAAAGAAGCAAAAAAAAAAAAAAAAAACAAGAAAATGCCAGGGTTATCCTCCATCACATCTAGAGACAAAGTCAACCATTACAGCATTGATAAGTACACATTTATTAATTGATTTGAACTAAAAAAAAAAAAAAAACGAAAAAAAAAAAAAAAGAAATTTATATTTTTATCAATTCGTCAATATACGTAACGAATTGATTTAATCACTGTCTCCCGTGTCTCTTTCACATCGATCAAGTAACGCGTTACGACGAAGTCCAAGAACTCAGTATGACTATGCACACTCGTGACACATTGTGTTGACAAAGAATGATCGTGCCGTTTTTATTCAAATAACATTTTATATATACGTACATAACAAAAAAAAAAAACTAATAATAAAATATTTATATAAGTGTGTGTGTGTGTGTATGTTTAACCTGCATGATTACAAGAGAGGTAACATCGATGTCTCAGCCCATCGAATGACAATCTTGAACATTTCTGATATAATCTTAAATCGTGTTCGTGTATAAAGGTACGTGGTCGTTGCCTGACATGTACGATAAAGTCTCAAGTCAATTTATATCGAGAGTTAAAGTGTGATTAAAGTAGGATATATCACTGATACTAACGTAAATGCATTTATATACGTGAATTTATTTAATGTATAGATCTGTAATTGAGTAAAAAAAAATTTTTTATTTTATTTATTATTTGGGATATTCAAGTAAATAAAACTCATGGGAAAATAATTTTTTTTTTTTTTTTTGTCTCTCTTCGTGGAATATAATACAGTGAAGATATGAGAAAGAAAGAAAAAAATTATATTTCAATTCACATGCGTCGTGCACGAGGAGACATTAAAAATTAGTACGTTTGCAATCCGAAGCTTTTGCGTTTCCACTTGGAGTTGAAGGTAAACTGGAGTGTAGAATACTTATGTTTACATGTAGATACAATATACCAAGCGTAAATAGATATGTATCCGTTTTGTGTTTATATGCCTACACACTCGCTGTTATATTCAAATTTGGTTGCTTTGCTAGTCCATGATTGGGCCGAATATTCCAATATACATTTTGCTTTCTAACCAACATCGTGATTCTATTAAAATTTTTATATTCTAAACAATCAAATCCCACGATATTTACAATAATAAAATACTTTGTTGCAATATATTTAAAATTATTTCACCATTGTTACTTTTATTAGTTGATATTTATATTTATATTTTATCTTATGGTAATTTTTTTTGTTTGTTATTTTTTTTTTTTTTTCTTGTTTATTACTATTAATTTATTATGTGTAAGTGCCTTTTTATACAAAATAGATACAATTGTTTCATGTTTATTGATATATAAAAATTATTTATACTCTAATCAATTATCTAGTGTTGATTCTGAGTATTGACTTATCTAAAAACATGCTCATGGATTTTAACTTCCGGAATGGTAAAATAGATACAGGTTGAGGTTAAATCCAGCAGCTGTGATGGCTATGGTCGAGCAAGTGTATATATATATACATATATATTGATATTGCGTTATGTTACATATCAAAGTTTACGATTTTACATATATCCCTAAAGCGTTATCGATATATAAATCCACCGTTGGACGCTAATGGTCGAGGGCATTTCATTCTGGATCTCTCTCGTCTCGATTTACGATGAAATTCAATGCGTATTATACGAGTGCAAGTATGAACGTGTTCACCTGCAATAGTTATATTATTTTTATCCACCTGTTTGGCAAAATTTGCCAGAGAAAAAAGAAATAAATAAATAAATATATATATATAAATGAATAGAATATATTATATTATTATTTAAGATTAACTGTATTTGGAAGTGAATTTCTGTTTTTTTTTTTTTTTTTTTTTTTCAAATTTATTTATTAATCCCCACTGGCACAATTTGACATTTAATTAAGATGCTGGAACTTTGGCTGTTGAAAGTTAGAAAGGATGAGTGAATATATTTAAAGTAATTAAAAATGTATCTGTCTAGTGGTTGTATATAATATATTTATGTAATTTAAAACGTGGCATTTTCATTGCCTTTTACAAAGGAGATTTACTTAAGGAAAGAGTTGTAAGAGAAAAAAATAAAGAGAAAGATATTTAATCCTTACACACAATTTTTTCTCTTTATTTATTTATTTATTTATTTATTATTATTATTATTTTTTTTTCTTGACATTTTTTCATTGTCGTTTTCTCTTTCTCACATCTTAATTTTATATCTTGCTACTACTGTTTTTCGTTCATGTTGGGAGATACATGATCTTTCCCTCGGTCTATTTAATTCGTCTGCCCTCATATTTTGTGCCCGCCGGGATCTTCTTGTCGCTCTTCTACACTCGTCTTCACTCGCGATTGGACCGCACGGGGTAGTAGAAAATTCTTTTAATCGTTTGATAATCTTGTTTAAAGCTGTTGAGGCCCGCGGCTTATTTTTTATTTTTTTATATTTTTCTCTTTTTCCCTTACTTTTTTCTGAATTTTTTTTTTTTTTTTTCTCTTTTTATTCTTTCATTTCACGTTCTCTTGTATTGCACTCGTTTATTTTTTTTAGATTATTAGTGCTCAGGGTATTCGAGGATTTAAATGAAGCGAGAGGAAAGGGAGAGAATAAAAAATATAAGAAGATTTAATACATTATACGTAAAACGAGTCTTTGTTGTCACATTGCCGCAAATTTTTTTCTGTTTTGTTTTGTTTGTTTTTTTTTTTTTTTTTTCAAAACATCAGGTCGGAGGCGAATTCACATCTGACAACATTCTCACAGTGTGTGGGAATGGCGTGGACATTTTTGCCTATCGCGTCGTCATCTACAGACGTCTCCACGGCGCCGCGAGGGCGGTTTCACCCTTTGTCTTGTCTTGTTGGGTGTGTGAGAGAGAGTGAACATGTTCCAAGATCCAACACAAGACCCGTTTTGTTTAGACACAGCCATGAACCCGGCTTCTGTGAAAATGTTATTTTGATATAGACATAGCAAACAGCGACGCACGTGTCCAAAATTATATTCCTTGTTAATTTATTGTTATATTATTATTATTTTTTTTTTTTTCTTCCGAGTGGAACTGGTGGACTTGACTTTTTCGAGTGTAATTGTTAGATTTTTTCGGCGACATGGAAATGATACAAGAGGAAAAAAAAAATAATAATGGACAAATGATGAGAATACAGATGAATTTATTCATTATTACACATATATTTTTGTTGTTTTTTCCTATTTATTCATACGGGTATTTTCACTGAAATAATGAGTTTATATATATATGTATAAATGAAGAATAAAAGTGAGTGAATGTTTAATTAAATCCCCCAGTGAGTCATTTTTATTGCATAAAAAAAATATATAAATTTCTATATTGTATTAATCGCGTTTACTTATTAAAAAAAATTTGTAAAATTTTCATCCAAATAAATATGTAAGTTATATATTGGAATGAATATTTGATAAAAAATAAAAAATAAAATTTATGAAGTTAAAGTGAATAGTTTATATTACTCTCATAGATTTTAAATATACAAAGTACATGTAATCTGCGTGTTGAAAATATTATAAACGGGGAGGGTACATATGTATATATATCGTGGTATCAGTGTAAGAGCTTATAGTAGGAAATCGGTTATATCGCCGTATGTGTATACATATATGTGTTGGTGCGTATAAGGGTACGATCTCGCGCATGTAGCTTTTTAATTAAACGGCAAAGGGTAGTGAGAGAGTGAGAGAAATAGAGTGAGTATAGTGCAAAGGGGAATATATATATATCCTACCGGTTTGAGCGCGCTTCCAGTTTTGATCCCCGTGCTCCTCTCGCGTGAGTTCAAAGCCTGCGCCTCGAGAAGTCAATATCAAATACCTCGAAGCTAGACGGAGTTGATGCACACACACATACATATACAGATACACAGTGAAAGAGCAAAGATGAGAGAGAGAAGTAGAGAGCAAACGGATATCCCAGGCGCGACGTTGGCAGGCAGTGCCGCTATGAAAGACAACCCACCCCTTTAATCTTCATCTATTATGTATATATTTATATATATTTATATAAGATGTTGAATAGAATTTAACAAAGTGTGTGATTTTCAATATTGAAGCTCAATGAATTTTTTTCTCTTTACGAATTTTCGTCATTGTGAATTTTTTCAGTTATAAATATTTTTTTTTTTGTTTTTGTTCATTCTGGATTAGATTTTTATTGGATTTTTTCTTTTTTTCCTTGTGTTACTTTGTTGTTGTTTTTATTTCGCTTTTCACTTGTTCTCCTTTTTCTTCCTCGTCTTCTTCCACGTCTTCTTCTTCTTTTTCTTCTTTTGGTGCATCAGCGTGACGACGCTGTGCGAGGTGTTGCCTGGCGATAACGTTAACGCCCCAAGTTGATAACTGGTTATACGGTAATGACTCCGCGACACGGAATGACTCTCACGGCTATTTGAAACAAACAAGTGTTGGATATATATAACCTACACCACAAACGCAACTATTGTAACCACCATCTCTGCTCCCGCCACCACCACCTCCATCATTATCATCATCATTATCATCATTATCATATGGTTATTCGTTACTTGATTATCTGATTTTCACGATTACTCCAATTACTCGAACAAAACATACTCGATATATAAAGGCACAGGTATATATACTTATTTATATTTGAATTGCTAATAAAAAAAAAATTTCGATAATAATAATAATAATAATAATAATAATAAATTATAAACGAATAAAATAAATAAATAAAAGGTGTTTCTTTGGTTTTCAGGGATAATGTATATCGATATCGTTTCTTTGTATATTTATTTATTTTTTTTTTTTATCGTGTTTACTCGCGGTGGACGCAATAGTAAGAATTTATTTTTGATTTTATATACAGTGAATTCGTGTGAAATAAATCGGGAGTCGCGTGCGCGTGTAATTGGCACGGAAAGCAAAAGCGATGATTGTCGCCATGAGGTCGTAGATATACATCGGTTGCGACCCCAAAACATTTTTAATACATAAACGTATATATATACACACACATATACACATGACTCGCGTGCAGCTCCGGATCTCTCTCGGATTTGTTCCTACAGATATACGTATATGTCTGTATATATATATATATTTATTTTTTTTCATTCACTAAAGAGTGAGATCGTTAGTTGGAGACGCGTATAGAAAATCTCCATTCACGGAATTGTGTACAAAGAACATCCCACGTCAAACAAGAAAAAAAAATTCTCTTTCACTCTTTATACCTTTGTACATACATCTCGATAGGGATATTTATATATATATATATGGACAAAGTATCGCTGTGGTACATCGCGTGATGCAGTTGTGTGTCGTGGAAGTGGATATATCCAGAAAAAAAAAAAATAATAAAAAATAAATACCACACACAGGCAGTGTAACCGATTGAATTTTATATACGCGACTAACGAGTGTGCGCGTGCAGATTCCTGAATGATGGCGACAAATGGCACCGCGTTTATAGACTAGCAGTTATGTAATTCTTTTCGTGTTTACTACTGTGTCTACATGAACACCATGACAGTAATGAAAAAAAATTAGAAAAAAAAAAAAAAAAGCCAAAAAATAATAAAATATATATAAATAAATGAATAAAATTGAAAAGAAATATGTCAATTAATTACAATAATTTTGAGTAAATTGTCATATCGATAATGACAATGATAATGACGATGATATAAATGATTGAATGAAAAATAAATGGATAATGTAAATAAAATTATTTGTTGAGGACATTGCCCTGATAATGACCTGGGAAATATTTTCTGTGACTTTTATCTACTGTATTGTTGCGACCCCCCTCATTTTTACTCGTATAAACAGTTGAGTGTAGTTATATACTGAGCAAAAACGAAATGGAATCTAATCTGATGGTGCCCTGGGTCCACCTAATGGGCAAGCCGTGTCCGAGGTGGGACACGCACCACCGAGAGACTCCCGATGGTACCCGTCTGTGTCTTACGGAAAGCCAAAGTCGTGTTACTTGTATCTGTTTTTGCGGTGACGATATCGTGTGTTGCACTGATGATGCCAAGGGATTCGTTTGTATATAAAATGCCGCATCACCATCTGCTTGCTTGTTTCATGAGTACTGTACCATTAAGTGTATAATCGAATTTTCAAATATTTTTATTTGTATTTATTTATATATATATTTTTTTATCTATTCCATTTAATAAATATCAATTCATATATTTTTTCTTTGTTTTATTTTTCTTTTTCTTTTTATTTTTTTATTGAATGAATATAAAAAATTGCGAGAGTTTGTTAGTTATTGGTTGGGTAGTGTGGAGGACACATTTTGCGAAAGAGTATAAAATCTAGTGGGAATATATGTAGGTATATATATATACATTTATACGTGTATCGTATACGACACTGGACGATAAGGGAGCATTTCACAGAGCAGACCATCAGAGCGATAAGATTAAAGGATAGTACAGGAGAAAAGGAATGTTCTGTGAATAACCTCAAGACCTAGGTGATTATATATGCATATAGTTATGTATATATAATTTTTTCTTTTCTTTTCAATTCAATATAATTGATTATATTTAGGTGTAATAAAGTCTCGAGATCGTATTAATTAATCATTAAATTCATCGATGTTAAAGTGTTGTCGGTGAAAAAGGAGAAAAAAAATAATAAAATTTTTTTTTTTCTTTAATTACATTCAATTATAGAAGAAATAAAAAAAAATATTAAAGAAGATAAAGAAGAGAAGAGATATATTAATTATTTAAAAACTTTGACAGGCATTGAGACAAAATTGGGTAATAAAATTCAGTCTCATTATTATTTTTCCGTAGTGTCTCGCAATTATAACACGTCAAGAATTGCATATAATTGCACTCTGGCATTTCTTACACTCGCGATGATAGAATAAACAAAAAGGAAGTGGGGAAAAAAAAATATATATATATAATAATAAAGAGAAGAAGGATAAGCACAAGAAGAGGAAAAAGAAGAAGAAAAAGAAAAAGATGAAGACGAAGAATAAGAAGAAAAAGAAGAAAAAGAAAGAAAAAAATGGAGTTAAATCACCCGTCAGCCTTTATATAATATTACTTTATTAAAAACAAAATGGGATAATGCCACGGTGTGTGACAAATTGGGAGCAACGCACGCAAAAGAGGCGCACGCGTATGCGTGGGACAACCTCATGTATATATAATACATAAATATACATATACATAAAGTAATATAGTAGTTGGGGGAGGAGGAGTGAGTCAGGTGGGGAAAATACGGCGCATGGAAAAATCATGAATATTCATGGGCAATGTGAGCGCGTATGTTGGTGGGATCTCGGTTGGTTTGCAATTGCGCGGGCATAAGACCCCGTTCACACGTCATGACAGTGAGAAACTATCATAAAAGTACAAATGTACATATATATATATAATGATACGATTGAATTCAATGTTAGTTAAAGCTATCGAACGTTAATTTAAAAATATATTTAATACGTACATTTATAGTATCATATGTATTTATGTAAACGTAAAAGTTGTCATAATATACTTAATGAAATATTCATTTTACATTTTACACTCATGTATATTTGAATAATTATTTTAGAAAGGCAAAAGACGAGTACATATATGCATACTTAAATGTACAGGTTTTAAATATATCTAGTTTATTGGTTTTGACGATGCCGCGCGGGCTTGCGCGGCCACAAACCCACGTGGATAATTGAATGGTGTCTCCAGAGACGTCGATGTAGTTACGACTCTCTGTATACGCTCTTAAAGTTAGATAGAAAGAGGGAAAGGCTTTGGTATGCTTGATTTTATACCATTCTCGTCTCGTAAGTCGACAGCCCGTGGGAAATGTTGTGCGCGGTCGCTTTCAACTGAACAAAAAAATCGAAACGAAAAAAAAAATAAAAATATATATATATGAGAAAAACAAATAAATTAATCGACAAAAAATTAAAAAAAAATATATATATAGTAATAATAATAACAATAATAATATTAACAGAAAAAAATAAACAAATATATTGTGAAGTAGAAATAATTAATTTAATGATAGAGCGTTAATCCGTCGTAATGAGCGATTGATTGATTAATAGTTTCCAGTATTAGAAATTTCTATAGATATATATTCATTTATTTAATAATATATTTTATATTCGAGTGATATATATATATATTTATTGCGGGTGTGAGCTGAACGTTAAGCCACCTGAGGTACCGAGACGAGAGTTGAAATATAATGTCCGGGTAATGAATCGCAACATTCAATTATGCATTAATAACAAGGCGGTGTGGACGGGATGCTGATTAATATACACAACGTGTGGATATATATATATATATAAAGTCTCATCTACTGTCAGTGATGAATATTTGTTGAATTGATCGATAAAATAAATTAAATCAATTGTTTTATAATAAAAGAAAAAAAAAAAACAAAAACAAAATTCTTACACAACGTTTGTTTACACTTCATCATTTTTCATTTTCTTTTTTGCACAATCTCTTTCACTTTTAGCCGCGAATAAATTTAAATAATTTCAAGATACACTACTTCATCAAAGACCGGTGTGTAATGTACCTAAATGTATATATATATATATATGTATAAACAAGTTTGTTGGTGGGAATAATCGAGATATATTGCTTGAGGCTATACGCGCCATCACACCGGATATCAGAGTGTAATGCGCGAATTATGCGGCGTAATTCAGAGATTGGACGTCATCGGAGTACAAGTCCTGTGCACTGCTGTGTATATGCATATATATATATATATATATATAACGAATGCCTTAGGCCGATATATATAGACTGAATATCAGTGTTATCTTATATACCACCCTTAATGAGACATCTTTGGTGTATTATTTGTCGGCCACACACCCCAGGCCATCTGTCAATAGCTCAAGTAATTTATGATTTTTTAATATTCCAATTTTTATTTTATATTATTTGTACTTTATTATTTTACTTATTATCTTTTTTTAACAGTTTATTTATTTATTTATTTTTTTTTTATATTTTTTTCTTCTCTCTATCTCTATTTTTCTCTTATTCTGTATATTATCAGATTAATATATTATTCATTTGTGTAAAATCTTTTCTTACAAACAGAAAAAAAAAAAAAAAAAAAAAAAAAAAGGAGAGAGAATAATTTTATTTATTCATCAATGTTAGTTATATTCCTTGTAGTTGTGTATTTATTTTCATATATGTCCTGAGTATTTTTGAATTCCGCGCTCGTGCGTGCAGTTATCGTGCAGCTCTCCGCACCTTGGTGCATTGCACTGCATAAGCATGCGGCACGAGCTTATATTATATATTTATATTCATACATTTATATACATATATATATATATTTTTTTTCATGAGAAGTTAGACGAAGAAGTAAACGCATATGTGCACGTACCACGACGATAGTAATTGCACGAGTGAACTGCTCACACTGTATGTGGCCAAGCGAGTTTCTCTTCTCGCAATTATTATTTATTCTTCCTTTATTTAGTCGTTATATTCATATATATTCATATATATGTGTATGTATAAAGAGTTGAGATGTATCGTTGAAATGAAAATTACATGTGATAAAATATTTTGATGATGTTGAATGAAATTTAGTGATGTTTAGTCTATTGTTTTCTCATACTCCATCTCATGATTCAAGTACAGGAGTGCATGTCTGCATGGTATAGATATATATATATATATATATAGAGGGGGTGGATGAAGAGGAGGATGAATCGGGTTGGGTGGCGTGGATCCGTGACGTTTTTCCCCTGGGGTTATGGCAATGAAGTGAAACTGCTGCTACGTCAATTCACAATAATTATCTTGAGGTGAATATTCAAATAATAATAAAACAAAATTGTTATGACCGGAAGGTTGATAGGCTCAGGATAAGTTTTAGAAAAGAATCGATGGCATATGACCACCCGTATAGAATCAATAAATATCATAAATATGTCGAAAGTAGGCGTTTAGACAAATAATACATAATATGATGTTGATTTTCTTATTGAGTGTCGATGATAATATTGAGGTTTAATATACAGTATATAAATATTTATTGTTACATAGTTCAATTGTTTTGTAGTATTGAATTACTTTCTTCTTTATATATATAGATACTTTTTATTTTATTTATTTTTTCTTCCATTTTGATTCTGTATTTAAATTGTATGTTTATTCATGATTTTATGTGGACAAAACTCGTAGTAGAGTGCACGACCCAGTTAAAGCTCTACGCTCCATTGACTTCGCGTGACATTACCTATATATATATGTATTTAGATATATATTAACTGTACATACGTGAGATTGACTAGGAAAATTATTGCATGCGGTATAATAGGGCAAATAGATATCATTAATTGAACGAGACGCGCGCGTTAGGAGAAGAGAAAAGGTGTACACTTTGTCGACACAGAAAGTCAACGATTACTGTTGTTACTCTTTTTTTAAATTTTATTTATTGTTATTATCATTTCTTTCTTTTTTTTTTATTTATTTATTTATTATTTATTTTTTTTTTTGTATTATATTATACTGTTGGATTGTAACGATGCCTTTAAGCACTTAAAATATTCACAATAATATTATATTTTCTCATATTCTATGGATACGAATGACTGAATTGCATAGTTTTATGTGAATAACTCTCATCTTTTATTTATTTTTCTTTTTTTTTGTTATTCTGTTTTTCATATGACGTATAATACAGAGTCAAGTCAAGTTACTGTAATTTTCATGTTACCAATATTATTTTGTATACTGCATATGCGTGACATATTAAATCTGTTTATATAATTTCCTTTCATTCATTACACTATTTTATTATATTATCTCGAGATATATAATTTTTTTTTTCTGTTGAAATATTTTCTTTCAAAAATTAATCAACAATAATTGTGTATATAATTGAATAGGCAACAAGTTTTCTAATTTTTTTTTTTTTTTTTATTTCACATAATCTCTATCAAAGTCCGATAGAAAAAAGAAGAAAGAAAAAAATTACAAATTGTTGGAAAAACAATAATAAGAAATATCTCATAAAAATACAATTCAGTATTTAAATGCAAATAGTAAATGGATAATTTTTTTATTCATTAAAATTATTATTATCTTCTTTGTATATATATATGTATAAATTTATCTGAGGTCATAGAACAATGTTAGATGTAATTTCTCTCTCATCATATATTACAATTTGCTTTATGAAATTAGATATTAATCCATTGTATATATAATCTATTGAGTGCACAATTATACATAGACAGATACATATGTACAATCAATGAGTTTATAAACAGGTATATACAATATATATGTATATATAGAGAGGAAGACAGTGAAGCGATTGAGTGTCTAAAGTGATGCGTTTGTACAGTCACCCCCGTTCATTGGGTTGTGTGACGTTGTATTTTCGGGAATGCCATGAGCAGTAGAATGCTCCCATTGTAATGGCGA
The DNA here is from genome assembly GCA_963920625.1 of Dinocampus coccinellae. NCBI lineage: Eukaryota > Metazoa > Arthropoda > Insecta > Hymenoptera > Braconidae > Dinocampus > Dinocampus coccinellae. Next base: position 5,397,737 of record OY987185.1, on the reverse strand, counting down.
CGTACGCCCTAAGGCAAATCTCTCTCCTTGTCTCACTAACACACTGGTATTTCTATGACAGGATAGAAAGGCCCGGTGGATCAGGGACGTCAAGTTCATATGCGAATGAACATGCCAAGCGTGACACGTTCCATATATACTCGGACATTATATTATACAGAAATACACTCTGAATCCACATATATAAGTGTTGAATTTCCGCATTTCCCAGTGTGTGTTATATATTATATATACACACACAAGTGTGGGCTGGATGTTTCATCGTTAAGGGAATATATATATATAAAGGGCGAGTAGGATAGTGAATATGGGGAATGAGAAACGCGGGATGAGAAGTTGAAAGTTGGAGGTGGAGGAACGCGCGTGGGTGCGTTGCAGTTGTGTAAAGCGGTTATACAGCGAGGCAGGTGGATGCTTTGCCCTGCGGTGCTACCACCTTCAATGCAACTCACATTATATATATATATGTTTCACTATCATTTTCTTTCTTTCGCCCTGTCTTTATTTAATTCACTCACTTCAACTTCTTCCTCCACCTCAACCCATCTATTTTCTTTTTCCTTTTTTTTTTATTATTATTATTTTTTTTTTTCTCAACATCACGGAATAATAACAATCTGATGTGAATGTAGGGAGGATGGTTGAAGGAGAGAGAGAGAGAGAGAAATGGATCATCGCTTTTATTTATTTATATATATATAAAGTATATAAAAATTGATATGGCTCACAGGGAAACAATTAATGCTACTGTGAAATTCAATTCGATATAATTGTATAATAGGACTCGCGGGAAGTGAATAAATAATAATAAATAGAATAATAATATGTAACATAGATGTATAAATATTATATCGTTTATTATATATATATATATATATATATATATATATTTTGAGCGATGAGAAAAAGAGGAAGTATCCACGACGATTAACGATCGCTCATCGAGATGCTTGTGGTTTATTTATATATATATATATAATGTGCATTGCTGCTACAAACGCGGATGTGAACCTGAAGATTTTATATGCCGGACATATAATAATGGATATAGCGGAGTGTGTTTGCTATGTGCATGTGCTTTTGTATATATATACTCATCTTAAAGTGTATATAGTACATTGGTTGAGTGTATAGCAATACACGAGTTTATTTGTATGATGAAGAGAAAGAGACAGCTATGGATAGAGAGTTGAGTGAGGATCAGCTTTGGTTTGAAGCGTGTGCACGGTGATTGCTTATAACCATTCGGGCACGCCTGCTTTTGCCATCCTTCTCTCAACATCACTATATAACTTTAATATATATATATATATATATCTTTAGCTGCTCTCCACTCATTTCTAATGCCAGTGATTCTCAATTTACATTTGTCACTTATTTTATATTTGTATATAAATATAATATATTTATCGTTAATTAATTAATTACATATAGAGATAAAGTTTATATTATTTTTATATGATATTGATTGATTTTTATTGATTCGAAATTTTTATAATTATCACATGGAAATTATGGGATTTATGTGTAGAGACATTTTGATGAAGATATATTAGGAAAAAAATAAATGATAATAATGATAATAAAGAAGGAAATAAAAGATGAGAAAAGAAAGGGGAGCAATTCAAGGGCAGCGAACGGTTCCATCGCGGTGGTTCGCAGTTTTTTTTTTTTTTTCTTTTTTTCCTCGGTCAGCCGCGCGGCGCCTCGATAATGAGCCACTTAGCATGCTCCAATGGAATGCAACTGGTGTGTGTGTGTGTGTGTGTGTGTGTGTGTGTGTGTGTGTGGATGTGTAAATGTGGAAAATATTCTGGTGTCGACATCAACGACACATTTATATATAATCAAATTCAATTTTATTTTTTTTTTTTCATCCTTCATCTTATTATCTTCTATATAAATTCTCGTGCTAAATTATAAATAAATAAATAAATAAAAAATATAAAATTAATTTAATAAAAATAAGTGTGTGAGATTGAATTATTGTATAGATATTATTAATTTGTGATGTTGAGTAAAGAAAGACGATGGATGAAGAATGAGAGTGTATATAAAGTGAGATAAAATGATAAAGCGTGACGATGTGAGAGAACACACCTGTCCAAAACCCGTTTCGTCTCTTTGATTATCTTGCATTATGCAAAATGACTTTTTATCGGTTCTCTCTCGCGGCTCTGCAGTAATAAACGGTTGTCGGTAACGGTTGACATAATGCAAGGGCTATTACTGACGGAATTGAGTCTTTTTTTTTGTTTTTTTTTTGTTTTTACCTTTCTCTCCCACTATCTTTTCCCCTTTTTTTTTTATTTTTTATTTTTTCTTATGTTTTTTTTTTTTCTTCTTGATGAGAAGAAGACACGTTGCACTTGAGCATGAGGCATTTGCGCCCCACGGCTACAATTCACTTATAGTTATACGTCACACGGACTTTTATATACACTCACTTCATATATATATATATATATATATATATATAAACTCACCTTGTCCACGATGAACATATTTATTTTCCATTTATCGCCGCCAAGGGTGGTATGGAGACACTCGACGACGGGTTTAATCTTCCTGTTCTATCGCGTTAACGCTTGTGCATAAGTGTCTAAGTGTCTGTGTAACATCACGTAAGCGTTTCGTTGTCAATCTGTACGATTTGTTAACGTGTTAATCATAAATACATATTAATCATGTATAATAATAAAAATTTCTCGAGATATCATAGTGATAAAAAATAGTTGTATAGTTGGTATTAATTATTATATATATATATATAATTATTTATTTCAATAGTTGAGTTATACGAGTTGGTTTTAATTCGATATATATTATATTTATCCTTGGTTTTACATATCACGTATAAGGTCGGTCATTTGAAATATAGACAGTGTACAACGTTCTATCCATCAGGCTATTAAAGAAAGCGACACTGCATATGTCACAGCGTTCGCACGCCTCGGCGAACTCGCATTAGACAGTCCACCGCGCCTCTCTTCTAATGTGAATCTCCTGTTGGTGATGATAGCCGTTGGCGAATCAGTCGAGTAAACTATTGAAAAAAAAAAATTTTTTAAATAATAATAATTATAAATGATAAATAATTTAATAATAATATATATATATATTTTTTTTTTAATTTTATTGAGAATTATATAATGTCAATGGGATGAAATTGAATTTGTTTGCGTATTGTAAGAGACGTGAGGATGGATTTTAATAGGGTATACAGTTTAAGTGAAGAGTTTGTATTGTATGTTCAGGAAGCGGCACGACAATAGTCCAGAGCATCGTCGTGACTCGCCACCGTATGAAGGGCCAGGCGGGGTTATATACTCGTATAGTGAATAGCCTTAGATATATATATGTATATTGTTGGTAGCTACGAGTTGAGATTGTGACCCCGTCGATGCGCCAAGTGCACATCCGCCTTCCTTGTTGCAACTACTGGCGTGCGCGTGTTATTGCTTTCAATTCACCATTATCTACAGCTTCTAATAATCATATATATATATATATATATATAATTTTACCAACAGTTTATTGTCATTTCGATTTCAAAATGTATTATTGACAGGACGATGGAGATATTGGAGAAAATATTTATTTGAGTATTGATTTTCTCTTTTTTTCTCCTTTTTTTTTTTTTTTTGTTTATTTTCTATTCCAAGTAAATCAATATAGATAAAAATGTGTGTGTGTAAATGATTGGAATTTTATTTGGTGATGTATTTGCGAGATGGAAAGGATTTTCTCTGCTGCGAACCGTAAAATAAACAAGCACAGCAATAAACCCCTGTCCAACGTTGTAAATAACTTGATGCTTTGACGCGAATTTTTATGGAGAGAGAGCCTCTGACAATTCCCGGATCTCTATTTTGTTGATGACTCAATGCACAGTATTTTTTACAATGTACCGTCGAATGAATGAGATAACGAAGAAAAAGATGAAACAAAAAAAAAAAAGAAATGATAAATAAATAAATAAATAAATAAATGAATGAATGAATGAATAAATGGAAAATAGGAGAATAAATAAATATGAAAAATAACAAATACTACGTTAAAATTGCCAAGTTAACGTTTATGATTTGCAATTACTTTTCTTCGTGCAAGACTGCAATATTTATCGTGTATATTAACGTAAGTTGGCGCACCTCCATCTCTTGGCAGCGTCGCGACGGTTGAAAATGTGACGCTTTAGAAGTCTGTTACTGATGTTTAATGCGTTCCGCGGTATTTTGCGACGCAAACTAATGTCCCGACGTTTGAAGTTACATATCTTGGTGCACTGTACATAAATGCATATATACCTAGATGAGTGGATGATAACATATTCGACTACACATGATATGCAGTAATGTTACGTGGTCAACTGTGTATGTGATTATACACGTGTGTGTGTGTGTGCGTGTGTGTGTGTATGTATATATGGCAATGTAAAATATGCTAAGCTACTGATGCGAGTATGAAAAATTCCAGGAGACGCGTTCTCACCTTAATGAATCCACTTTGCACTATACTCATTCATACACGCATACATATGTGCACATAAATATATTTTTTAAATAAGAAAAAAAAAAAAAAAATATATATATATATATATATATATATATATAAGAATATTCAATATGTGTATTAATTATTTATTTATTTTTTTCTCTTGCTCTATCGCGAATGTCGAGAAGGCACTTAATGAAATGTCACAGATGTCTAAAAATTTAAATGCCGTCGGTTTCCCAAGAAATGTTGAAAGAATATATTCAAGGGGCCCGACTACGCCTTGACCATTTCTATTTCTCACATGTCAGATTAATATTTTATGATAATAAATAAAATTATTTTTTATCATACCAATTTTAATACATTCATATCATTAAATTATTTTATTTTATTCTATTCTATTCTATTTTTTTCTATTTATTTATTTATTTATCTATTCATTTTTTGTTCTACGAGGGTGAAATAACATTATCTTATATATTAGAAATTAGACAAAAAAAAAAAAAAAATAATAATAATATACATACAAACAAGTAAATATATATCATATAATAATTTATCAAATCGAAACCTGTCATATTGAGTCTGATGCAGTTTCTCAATCTCACTTATTCTTTTTTTTTCAATATATTTCTCTAGTGAGTTGCACATTGTTCTTTAACTCACTCTCTCTTCGCATATCTCTTTTTCTCTCTTTTTCTACCTTATATATATATATATATGTATACGAGTGTGTGTGTGTGTGTGTGTGTGTGATACTTGGATTGGATGCGCACTGGAACGTACACCCGAGGCAGTGAACATCCACCCACAAGGAAGCGGTACCACACGGCAGGTGAGGTGTCACGAGGCGCGCGAGTAATATATCGTTAGCCCGGGCATTGTATAAGGTGGGTGTGTATATTCACACAGATATAACCAAGCAATACACCAACTTATCCACTGCTGACCGCGATAGCCAGTCGTGCGGGGAACCCCCGTGTCTATATAATGTGTATACATATAACTATACCCTGTATGGACAACGACGAGCCCCATGGCAATCGTCGTTTAAGAGAAAAAAAAATAACAATAAAATAAAATGATAATAATGATAATAATAATACAAAAAAAAAAGAGGGGAAGAAAAATACGGCAGTAATTTCTTTTTGAATTTTTATTTTGCTCTTTATTTTTTCATTTTTATTCATATATTCCACGAACATTAAATAATTTTCATCAATACATTAGTTTGGACGTTTTTTTTAATATTTTTTTTATTTATCATATTTCAATGCAAATTGAAGAAAAAAAAAAAAAATAAATAAATAAATAAAAATTCAATGTATCGATAAATGAATTAAATGAAGAATAAAAAAAGAAACCGATTAATTATATCACTTGTTTATCTTTAGAATAAATGAGTTCCGGGGCGAATTTGTTTATTTTATTTGTATATATATATATATATATAGTGGTGTGTATGTGTTTTTGTATTTGCATGTATGAAATAGATATAGTTGGAACCTAACAAGATCATCGTTCGGCTTCGGCGCTTCGAGATATGGAATAAGGATTTGCCAAGTAATTGGCCAGGATCGACTAATTGGAGGCAGGTCGCGATTTATGCTGGGACAAACATAACATCTGCCCTGACTGCTGCTGCCGGTGCATAACGTCATGCCACATATCATTTCTCTCATTCCTTCTCTCTTTCTTACTCTTCTACATTTTTTTACTTCAAATTATTTTTTCCCCTTTTCATTTCTATTCATATATATATATATATATGTATGTATGTATTATACATACATGCGTACATAATATTTATCTACGAGTGTACTTGGTACATATCGGTATGTCTGACGCATGGATGCGCATGTTTGTCTGTGCCCCAGGAGGATTCCACCTTCATCCGATTACCGCCTGTGATCATACATATTAATAGGCTCTATATAGATTGTGATAGTGACGATGATGATGGTGATGTTGTTGTTGTTGTTGTTGTTACTGTTGATGGTGGTGGTTGTGGTTGTGCTTGTGATGGAAGTTGTGGTGACTTGAAATCGTAACTAACGGAATTTTGTTATGTCTTGTCATTGAAATGACATCTTCCGGTGGCCTCGGAAGTTCAGATAAAAATTTTTCTCACCAATAAATAATAATAATAATAATAATAAAAATATATATAAATAACAGTTTATCTATGTTACCACGCGTAACGTGTAAATTACTCTTGTCGTCTCTGTATCTTTTCCTCTTGTGTTTCTTCTATCAGGGTGGGTTGATGATTTATTGTATGAGACACTGTCAGGGTGCGTGACCGTGCGTGACCCAGAATCGCGTGTTAATGCCATCTTTTCGCAGAGATTCGAGTGAATTGTTCGTTCTCGAGTCGATGAATGTTGAATAAAAATGATATATATTTATATACGTATTATATTAGTTATATACATAATGACCCTTGGCACTTGGTAAAATTATTTTTCATCACACACACACATACACACACACACACACATATATATATATATAATTATACGTAGATTGAGACAAGTACATAAATAATATAAATAATTTTTTTTTTTTTCATTTTTATTTATTTATTTTCTTATTTTCTTTTTACTTTTGCGCTGTAAATCGTCATTGCTGTCGTTGTTGTCATTAATATCGTTGTTGGTGTGTGTCCATTGCGGGTAAATGGCCACGGGAACGTGATATCTATTTCATAACACCCACAACGCGTCCCCGTGTGAACGCAATTATAGTTTTACGTAACAACTGCTGTATAAGTGAGGTCGCCCCAGTGTGCAATGGAATTCGCAGTGTCGTGTGGAAATTTGTTTTTGAAACAGCATGTAAAATTTCACAGACTTTTTTTTGTTTTTTTTTTTTTTTTTTTCTCTTCTACATTATTCAATTTTATTATGATGATTAAATTAATTTTTTATTATACACTCAACATTGGCGAGTAGAATAATCAATCATTGATTTTTTTATTGTTTGTCATGACAACACAAACGTTATACATAATCATGGCGGTTTATGTTTGTATGGATAACGATCGAAATCTCGTGGTGTTAAACGCGAGACGCGAGCAATTCTTGGGACAGAGCGAAGATACATGGAGGAAACGTGTGCGTGCAGGTAGTTACTTTTGCTTGCGTGGTTATACCAATTGCGGATTTAAACTCCGGTTAACGCTGATCAGATCTCACTCTTTCATTCGCTCTTTCTTTCTCACAATTCACGTTGAGTTTGTCCAGTAACACTAGTTACCGCGACTACAAAGTGTTGGCACATCGTGTATTCCGCACGAGCGTAGTAGTCCCGTCATCCTCTTCCGTTTCAGTTTCAAATGTTTTTTTTTTTTTTGTTTTTCTTGTTTTTTCATCATTTTTCTCTATCCTCCTCCTCCTCCTTCACCTCTTTCTTTTCTTCCTCTTTCTCAACGACTTATTCTCTTTATTCTTCTTCTTCTTCTTCTTCATGTGCTTCCACTTTTTATTTCTGTCTCTACTGTCTTGTCAACAAGATTTCGACTTGTAGAATGTTGGAATAAATTTGCCTGAGCACTTTGACTATCACCGCCAACGAAGTAATTTCCATTTTTGTATATATATAAAAAATATATATATCTACAAGAATAATCAAATTATTATCAATACAACCGGGATAATATTTTATATTATTTATTTGAAATTTCATTTTATCCTCGATCGAGTATGGAGTCATGCACGATATGGTTTTAGGTCCTGACTCTCAGCGGTGGTCGATTGGTAGAGGTGAAAGCTCCATGTTACATACACGCATTTACCACACATATATATATATATAAATTCATATACACTTATATTCAAAGAGCGGCCTCTGCCCGCTCCCATCGTGGAGACAATGGAGATCGGTTTTCTCGTACGGACAATGGTCCACGTAAAGTGCGAGAGATCTAAACATATATATATATATCTGGGGATAATATCATTATCCACCGATATTTATCGCGTACTATATTCTCTAGTGTGTACTCAAACCTCACACGCGCATGCACACATATGTATATATATATATAATCAGATAATGAATAATGAACTAAAAGTGACAATTTAAGGGGATAAAAATGATAATATTTTCAGTAATTCACTAGGTTTTTTTTTTAAATTTTTTTTTTTTTTTTTTTTTACTGTATAATTGATTGAATTTTTTTATATAAATAAATTGTATATTGCAGATAATACTTGAACAATGTAATAATACAAAAGATTTATGAACAATTCACTTGTATTTTATTTGATGATTCGTATGTATACATAAAATCTATCTTGAAATATATACATAATTTTCTCGAATTCTCAACGGTGAACGGAAGACAATCGAGCGGAAAATGGAAAAAAAAAAAAAAAAATACGAAAGAATGAAAGAATGAAAGAAAGAAGAGAAAAAAAAAAAAAAGAAATTATATTCATCGTTTAGTGTGTCCATTGTTTCCTCAGTTGCACATTCATTTTACAATATACGGATTATTTATTGAAAGTCTTTTCAATTATTCTTTATGTATTACCTGCGCATTTTATCATATTATTATTATATATATATATATAATATGAAAAGATCTCATTGAATTATTACGATTATAATAATAATAATTTTAATAATGATAATGATGATAATGATGATGATGATGATGATGATGATGATGATTTTACGCATAAGTCGGTAAATACCTGAGCTGGGAAAATTAATGCGCGATGAATTTCCGCATAGTATATAGTAGGAGTGGCCCAAATAGAATGATATATTTATTATGCTGTGTAAAGTTGCAACATGACGTATGTATATATATATGTACACAGTGTATCATCTATCCGTCGTAGAAAGTCACGCGACATGTGCCGTATATATATAAATATATTTTTTTCTGTACATTTAATGTGAATGAATGAATTATTTTTTTTATTATCATTATTATTATGATTATTATTATAATTGATTTTTTTTTCTATTACACTGTTGTCTTACACGTGTATGAATTTGTGTTTATTGTTTTTTTTTTGTTTTGGTTTCGAGTGATAGGATATAATTAAAAATTAATCTCGTATCATAAAATATAAAGTATATAAATAATAAAATACTGTATTTTATATATAAATAATCATTTATGAATAAATTTAAACAATAAAAAAAAAATATATATATATATGTATTTTTATCAATTAAGTTTTTATTATTTTGTTTTTTCCTTCTTTTTTTCCTTTTTTTAACATGATATAAAATTAATAGTGTGTAACGAGGTGGACGATTTGACGCATCAATAAACTTATTTTATATGTATATATATATATATATATATAAGTATGATAATTTGTATATATGTATTTGTATATAGTAATTTAAATGCACGCATATCTGCGTCATTTTATGGCAATGTTGAATTTACATAAATGACCATATGTACTCAAGTCACCACTACCACCACAGCCACTACTACTACTACTACTACTATTATTATTATTATTATTATCATTATTATTATTATAATGTTACAACCATCATCATTGGAATAGAGACTCTTTCTTCCTCATTTCACCAAAATATAAAACAATATTGCCGTTATCAAATGTGAAATCGAGGTTGCGCAATAGATATCATGTGTAACGTGAAACGTTTTGCTGTTAAGGACGACGCAACGTGGGTCGCAATAGGTCGTATAAGCTTTACTAAGTGTATTATATATATATATATGTGTGTGTGTGTGTGTGTGTGCGGAATGAAAAGTACATATAGGAATTGTTCGGTAATGTGAGAGAGGAAGATGAGGAGACTGGAGGAAATGCAAATAGTCCACTTAGTGCAGAGTTTCGTATCACAAATATATGTAATTTTTTTTTTTATACTTTTTTTTTTTTTTTTCGTTTATGTCTTTTGCTTATTCTGTTATCACTGTGAGCTACGCGAATGTCCTGGCGTGGGTGTGGCGAGAGGAGCGGCCCCTGTGGTATAAACGCATCTCAATGTTATTTTCTTTCTTGTGCGTTGTATTTATGCGATGATATGTTGGTGAAGAGGTCGCGTTTACCGTAACAATATACAGATATATATAATATACGGTTATATATTGTTTAGAATAGCACGCGTGTGTCACCCTACGTTGAATATAAAATAGTTACACATTTGTAGAATGAGAATTTTTTGTTTTTTTGTTTTTCAAGTTTTTTTTTTTTTTTTTTTTTTTCGGTTTGGTAAATATGTATTTTGATACTTTAACAAAGTGGAATCCAATTTGTGTTAAAGATCTATTTTAAATGTGTATATGTGTATGTAGTTGTTACGATAGTATAGAAAGTGTCACTTGAGTTGTGCGCGGCATGCGACAAAGGTGTACGCCTATCTCCCGGATAGGATAAATTTCCTCGAGGCGGCAACGGTGTATACAGCGTGAATACGCGATATAATTAGCTATGTAACGCTCAAGATGTATACAGAAGCGGAATCTTGCGTGCGCATTTGCGCTTGGAAGCGCATTCTTCGCTAAGTGACACCGACGCCTTACACAGTCATTGCGGCACCATCCACTCTTTTATCCATATATATCTATATACTATATACTATATACTATATACAAAATAATCAGCCAATTATCTTTAAATAATTAATAGCCAATTCATTCCATATATATTTTTTATACCGATAAAAAAAAAAAAATTATACACACACATTTATATATATTTATTTTAAAAACGATAGATGAACGAATAAAAAAAGAGAAGAGAAAAAAAATTATTAAAAATTGAATGGACGATGTCAGTGATTTTAACAAATATTTTATCGTATCGAGGAGAGAGGAGAGAACATTCTCAAATGATAGTAAATTTATTTTCACTATCGTTATATAATCTTTGGCGAGTAGGCGCGACGTTTTTCTTCACGGCAATGAAGTGAAAGACAAAGAATAAGAAAGACAAAAGAAAGAAGGAGACAGAGATGAAGGGAGAGAGAGAGAAAAAAAAATTTATTATACGGAGGGAAAGAAAGAGTGAGATAGATGGTAAGTAGAAAGGACCACGCCGGCATTATGAAGCACTATCAGCTGCACATCTTCCGCTATCGCTCTATGGTCAACAACCTCTTTACCCTCACCGACTGCGCCTTATATTCCACTTTGTAATATCTTGGTAAGGGGCAGGGCGATACCGTTCACCCAAGAATACAGATGTACATATGTGTGTGTGTGTGTGTGTATATATATGTGTGCATATGTGTGTGGATGCACCATATATGTATATACGGTTGAAAAGATGAGAGTGAGATGGATGAATGTATAGAGACACGAGAAAAGAGAATGGGAGAGTAAAAAAAATATAGATGAATAAGAAGGTAGTGAGACGAAGTAAGACGATGTTTTTACTCTTGAATTACCATACCCGACGGATTATCTTTCGGCGAGCAAAACATCTCCATTGGGCGTTTGTGGGTCCCCATATGAGTAATCCGATAAGCGAATTAAGATTAGCCGGAACTCTTTGGTGCGCGATTCCTCTACTCATTTTTATATATTTATATATATATATATTTTTTTTTGTTTTTGTTTTTGTTTTTGTTTTTGTTTTTGTTTTTTTTTTTTTCTCAGTGAATGTTGTATTGCAACGTTGCTTTTGACGATTGTATATGGTTAGCCGCCGAGATTTAATAACGAGGAGAAAATTTGCATATTGGCAATATATATAATGCAGAAAAAAAAAAAATTTTAAATTAAAAAAAAATTCGTACACTTTCCATGTTGGTGACATATACAGGAAGATACATCAATTATCATTTGATATAATTATTGTATTGTTTGTTTACAAACAAAACAAAAAAAAAAACACTTACTCATATTTTTATATATGTGTATCAATTGATCGTGATTACGACATATCTATCGATATATATGTCAAGTATATTTATATATTATATATATATATATATAAATAGGAATATTAATGATTTACTCAAATTGAATTTTATTGCCTTAACTGAATATTTTTTTCTGCATGTGGGAACTCGTGAAAGTTATTTGCATGATTCTTCAAAGTAATTTTGCAGTGATAAATTCAAATATTTTTATTAAATAAAAAAATTAAAAAATAGAAAAATAAAAAAATTATATTTATAATTAGATTTTTTTTTTTATCTCTTCTTTATGTCATTCCTCTAGACTATTATGAATTTATTCGCGACATCGATATTACTACGTCGATCGTTGAGCATAAAATGTCTTGCAGGAGGAAAGGAGGAGGAGGTGCTGGTGTTGGTGGAGTAAAGCGGGAAAGTATAAGCGCGCGCGAGTGGAGTTATACTGTGTAGAGAGGCGAGAGACAAGTCACCGTATGGATAAATTAGATAAGCCACGCGAGTCGAGTCTTGTGACGTTCCCACGAGCGAGCAAGTGTACACACGCGGAAAATTTACTGACGTGTCACCCATACCTGATCGAACTCAAGACTCTATATACATATATATATAATAATATATGTTTATATTTATTCATATAAATGTATTACAACTAATCTACCTGGCTAATTTACGCGTTTTCTATCTCCTATTCGTATAAGAAAAAAAAAAAAAATATATATATACATATTTATATATAATAATAATGATAGTAAAAATGTAATAATAAATTGAAATGAAAATAAAGAGAATTCATGAAAGAAAGAGGATAAAAAAAATTTTTTTATGAGAGTGCACCTTGCATGTCTGTTGCATATACCACACACTTGCTACATGGAAAGCACGAGTACAAGGTCAACCGTATTCTAAGTATATATATATATAAGTAAAACATGAAAGTCTCGTGACGAGAGTTGAACATAGATGCATTTGCTTTCTAGAGTTGCGCTCGAGCAACATCAGGCAACTCGCCGGGTCATCGTCGTGGTGACACGACAATCGTTTGTTTGGCATCGCACGATTCAAACTGTAACTTTACAACACTTTTTTGTATTGTCTCTTCAATTGTATCACGATCCCCTGTCGAAACACCAATCAATAATATTAAATTTATATTCATATATATATATATATTTTTTTTTTCTATTCAATGTAAGTGATGAACAGTAATATGAATAATAAAAATTGAGAAATCATAATAAGGAAAAAAAAAAAGTACCGATGAGATATAATTTTTTTTTTTTTTTGAAATTAAAAATAATATTATTGCATTTCTACATACAAATTGCATACGCAATGATATTTTATTATAAGTTAAATAAATACAATTGAATGTAGTAAGATGACTCCACCTACACCCAGTAACATTGTTGTGTATGGTAGTCACTTGACAGCTGTCACCTTCAACGTGAATACTGGACAAGACACATAAGACACGGCGACACGTTGATTCATGCGCAACGATCATGCCAAGAGGACTGTTATGTGTATATGTACGTGCGAAGGAAAGGCCTGACGACGAAAAATACAAATTGAATGTTGGTATGCGTGTGTATGTGTGTATGTATGAGAAATATGGAGAACGTTGTGCGACGACCTCCTGTCATGTTCTCTCTACCCTGTGCAGCACATTCTACAACGTGACATCCCACACTATAGAGATTTAATCACATTAACAAAATAAACGAACTCGGATTTTCAATACAATCAAATTCAACTGAGTTAAAATCTACCCCTAATAAAAAAAAAACAAGAAAAAAAAAATAATTTCAAAATAAAATATGTGGTATTTTAATGTATTATAATATTTATTTTTACTTTTGTTATTGGAGTTTAAGATTTCAATCGAATTATTTACGTTTTTTTTTTTTTTTTTTTTTTTTTCTCGTCTTTTTCATTAACTACTGCAATTAATTCAATTCGCAGTGATGTAGATAATGTCGAGGTAAATATGGTACTGATGGTGGTGTTGGTGTACGATAAAGCGTCATTGAAAATGCACATTGGTATTTGTTATGAAATAAAACGTATTAAACTCCATTTACATTTGCACATTCTCAATATAAAATTAAATAGAAAAAAGAAATTGAACTCACACTTGCTCGTGTCTTTTGCTCTTATGCTAATGGAATTATACTTTAACGCAATGACACAGCGATTACGGAATCTCCAACACACGTACATATATATATATATATATATATATGTATATATATATATACTCCTGAGACTTCTCAAGTCCCGTTGACAGGACCTTCTCTTAACCTATTTCGCTCGACTTGTTTTCTCCCTTTATTATTTCTCTTTTTCTTCCATTCTCTCTCCACCTCTCTCTCACTCATCTACTCTCATCTCTCTATTTATCTCGTTTCGTCCCACTCAAATGAACTGCTTGTGATTCTTTCTTTCTCTACTCTTTGTTCGCTCTAGCACGGAAGTTATATCGTAACTCCCCATCGATTACTCACTGTACAACATTCAAGAGATACGATATATAGACGAGGGAGAGATGAGAAAATATAGAGAGAAATAGAAGTTAAAACTCTCGTTGTCGTCTTGGATAATGTGTCAACAGAATTAAAACGAAAACGAATGAATCGTTGCACATATATACATACATATATATATATATATACTAGGCTTTATTATCATCGTTGCCGTGTCGCCGTCTCAGCGAAGAGGAACGACATTCCACTTGTATATACTTACCTTTCGTCCTGTATTCAGTTAATATATATTATCTACGAGGCGAAATTGTCGTCGTGTAATGCGTTGTATATACTTTCTATCTCTTCTTATTTTTCTCTCTTAATCTCTCTTTACATACTTTTAGTCACAAAGTGATATTCATTTTTGTTGAATTTTGCGACATGTACAAGGACCCAAAACGATTATATACACACGATATACTTTGTCACATTGGCAGAGTGTATATATATATATATATATGTATGTATATATGGGAATGGAGTTAATCACATTCACTTGGTGTGTGAATGTCCGTTGTCATTGCACTGTGTCACTATACAGTGATGTCCATGTATCAATGTTCATTAGATCAACACACGCACACTTATACTTACATTGATGTGCATATAGTAGAGCGATGGAATTTATGCGGGTCTCGTGCATACCACGACAATCAGAATGAGATTTTGCCATCACTATATCTACAAACTTTTATATATAAATATATACATAGGGAATAAGGGGTTCTTTGAAGATCTGATAAATATATATATATATATACGTATAAGTCGATTGATCGACGAGAATTATAGAGGGGACAATTTTTTTTTTTTTTTTTTTTCTTGCCCGTCATGCGGGTGAAGAGGTCATACATCAAGACGATGAATGTTTAGGGGAATTAAATAAAAACATACCCACTGACAAAGTGACGGTATTTTTTTTCTTTTTTTTTTTCTTCCTTTAATTTTTATTTTTTAAACGTGAAAAACACGAATGAAAATATTGAATAGAAGGGGTTGAAAAAGATATTATTAATTTATTTATTTATTATTATTATTATTATTTTTTATTTATATATTTTTTTTTTTGTTTCACTATCTATTTTTCCCGTGTACTTTTTCTCACAATCATTTTGTATGATGTAAAATGAGGGACTATAATAATTTTAATCCTTCACTTTTGTACGGTGATTTTCAACCCCACGGGGCGCGCAATTTTCCATCATCTC
The DNA here is from genome assembly GCA_963920625.1 of Dinocampus coccinellae. NCBI lineage: Eukaryota > Metazoa > Arthropoda > Insecta > Hymenoptera > Braconidae > Dinocampus > Dinocampus coccinellae. The sequence goes on along the minus strand of OY987185.1, from coordinate 5,381,638 downwards.
GCGTACGGCCGATTAAGACGTTTGGAGGGGCTTAAAAAATTCATGCAATTAGTCCGAGCTACTCGTGTAACGTCACGCCAACCGTTAACATATTGTGTTTCATCTTTCTTTTTTATTTTATTATTATAATTATAATTATTATTATTATTTTATTTTTTTTCATTTTTTTCTTCTTCTTCTTCTTCTCGTTCTTGTTTTGTATAAAATTTCTATGTATATATAGATGATTTGAGAGCTATTGCAACCCCTTTATATTCGTTTAAAGCGCGTGCAAGTTCACTTGGGTGGGTGACAAAACTTACGATCCACCGGGTGCCGTTAATATCTCGTTTGTGTATACAGTCGAGGGTTGAAGATGATGTGCGAGCAACTATCCAGTGTATACAACTACGTGTAACATAATTCAACGATGAATTTATACGATATTATGAATAAATAATGTCAAGTAATTTTAGTGAAAATAAATATTATGATAGAAAGGAAAAAGAAATAGAAAAAAAAAATAGAAAAAAAAAATGAATAAATGAATAAATGTATAATAAATGTAGTAATAAAAATGAAATGAACGATTCAATTGAAGAGTTTCATGACATCGTGGTATGCATATGTGGATAAGTGTGTGAAAGTAAAATGCAATATACTTGGTGTATAAAATCAAATGTGAGAGTGTTGAAAGTCGCCTAGCGTCGATATTCTCACGACGATAACGATCTGACCTCACTTGGTTCGATCGAAACCACAGGGGGAGCGACGCGTGAAGTAGGGGACACATATAAGATCCTATATCTTTTATATCTTTCCTCTCTCTTTCTCTCTCTCTACCCTCTTTCTTCTTCTTCTTCATCTTCTTCATCTTCTTATTTTTATTTTTCTTGTATTGGTGGATCCCACTCTACAACTTGATGTTATACACAATGGTACCACGATCCAAAAGACGTTGTGTATATTTACGATAACGTCAATTATCTTGCCATGAGGGTGACGATTTTTTTTTTTGTTTCATTTTTCATTTTTAAAAAAGAAATTTATGTATCATTTTTTTAGTCACATTTACTGTAATTTATATTTGAGTGATTGTCAATGGAAATGGAGGAGAGAAAATAAATTTAATAAAAACCAGAAAAAAAAAAACAAAAAAAAACAAAGAACATGAACATGAATAAATAATTGTCAAATGGTATTTCAGCTGATTTATATATATATATATATATATATATATATATATATATATATGTGTGTTGGTACAAAATTATCATCCGTTATAGTTGTAGAATCATTAGGCAGTTGACGGACGGCAAGGTAAAAGAGCGTAATTTCATCACTATATAATTTAGTTGAGTGAGTCGAAGCTCCTCTTCATATTTTTACTCTTTGATCGCGTCGCAATCGACCGCCAACGGGTAAATTGTCGTCGTGTATATAATAATGTCCACTGATGCATCAGTAGCGCGACTCCATCAGAGACACATATACTTGTATACTATATCTGTATAAATGTAAGTGTAGAAAAAACGCAGTGTGATGCAGTAACACGACAGTAATCGTGCGGGTCTCTGATCATCGTGCTCACGCTGCCACTGACATTACATCCTGTGTGACGAGAGTAAAAGACGCACGATCTCTTCTACACGTGGTTGCAACTGGTTATAAGAAGAAACTCTTTAGCCATTACAAAATGAGTTGAAAAGAAATATATATATATATATACGTATATAGTTGTGAGTGAAAGAGATAAAGGAGGATAGGATGAGATGGGGACACGTTCAACGGCTTTTTTTGTTTATTTTTTTTTTATTTTTTTATTTTTTTGTATCATTGCAACGTGCGATGGACAACGGGGATTTTACAATATATATCCTTTTTCATCTCATGTTCCATCACAATCATCATCATGTATATGATCTATACTATGAAATAAAATTTATTTTATAATGCGGAAATTGGATAATAATTATATGACATTTTTAATATAATATTATTTATATCAAATTTATATTTATAAATGTTTGAGATAAAAAAAAAAATTACAATATGATTGATCACATACAACATTGCAATTTAAAAAAATTTATATGGATGCGCATGATCACTTTGGTGTGTGTGTGTGTGTGTGTGTGTGTTATAACGTAGAATTCAAATCGGATGATAGTGTGGTCAACGGCGCGTGACGCTTACGGGTGACCACAACACAGAAAAGCCGACCAATGATTTCACGTTTGCGTTAGACGTTCCACTTTACTGCAATCCACAGTCCAATATATATATACATACCTGTATGAAAACACGGATATATTGACCAAAAGGTCATTATTATTATTTTTAAATTTATACAAGATATATATATATTTTTTTAAATCTGCGACAATTATTAAATTATAGATGACTATATATATATATATATATTTTTTAAATTTATTTATGTTTATCGAATTTCATTGGTTGATAGATAAAATAAGAGTGAAACACATAAAATAAAATCGTGAGAAAGTGTTTAAGTGAAATGTTTATAAACATGCAAAAGAAAATGCTTTGATCTTAGAATCTTGGCGGGTTAAGGCCTCGCGTGATATTGGTAATTATTCAAAAATACCTGATGGTTAAACACATGTATATATATATATATATCTGCCTATACACTTTGTACGATGTTGTTCTCACTTTTAATACAACCAACAGCATCACCCTTACAACATTGGCGCTCCCGCATTTTTAATACACACACGTGTATAAGTGTATGTATACATAAATATATTACATATATATATATATATTTGTATCGTGCAAATAAATACCTCGCGTTTCACCCACTTACGCGCTAAACACTCAGTGATTTATTGCATTCTTTGCATCTTTTTTTCATTTATTTCACTTCACAGTCTTGTAGTATATCGTCTTTATTCATTAAATTGGAAAAAGAAAAAAAAAGAAAAAAATTAAAAAAATGAAAAATATATAAATTAAATTAAATTTATTTAATTGATATAGTATGAGATGATTGAAATGATGCACGTGTTGTAAAATTATTTTATATTGAATTCATTGATGTAATAATACAAAAATATTTTCCGAGTACAAAAATGTATGAATGAAATGTTAAAATGAAAAAATGAAAAAAAAAAAATAATGATATGTTGAGAAATAAAAAAATAATAATAATAGTTGAAGATGAAATCGTGAATGAAAAAAAAAAAAAAAAAAAAAGATCGAGTTGGAAATGCATGAGTAATCGCACATCGTGTCGTTGTGGATAAAGAGGAAGGAATGAAACAAAACCCCAGGGCGCACACGGGCATTGTTCCCATTGTTAGTGGTGTCACTTTGAGGTTTGTGTACAAAAAAGAGACAAAAACTTCTCATCCTCTTGTTGTATTCTTCTATATACATATCCATGCGCGTTTGTTTTGCATGCGCACGGTGTCGGGTCGCCATCGTAGATGATGCTCGATAAAACTCTACACAACAAATTGGTACCACCCGAATGCGACTGCCGCGTCGCGCAAGATCTGTCTGATAGACATCGTCATCGTCGATAAATACGATACCGCGTGTATATATGTGCGTGTGTAAGGAGAGAGACAGTTAATTTTTTTCCATGTTTTTTTTGTTTGGTTTTTTTTTTGCAAAGAAAAAAATTTATCAAACAACACGAACGAATATTCATGAGAGTGGAACTTTGATATTGTGTAAAGCGACATGACCATTCGTCCGTTAATTTCAAGACTTTAAGTGAATCCAAGGTGACATTTTTGTTGGTCCATCGCTCATGCCAAAAATTTCAACTGCTGTTCTACAGCTCCTGATAAATAAACGAATCAAATATATACATATATATATATAAGATAAATAAGAAATAAAATATAAGAAAGATAGGAAAAGAAAAAGAATTAAGTCATTTAATGGCTGATTGAGATGTTACTGGAGATGCGTTGGGAGAAAATAATTAGATATTACTCGACATGTTTTTTATGTTGAATTTAACGTCGATGCTGTTTAAATTGCACAGATAAATTTTTCATTGAGACGTGTCCTCATCAGTGTGTAGCTCAATCAGCTTTATATACGCTCGGCGTTGGCGTTTGCTCTTGGGAAAATGTGTGTAATTTCTGGACAACTTTAGTTTTCGCCTTAAAAATTATACTGAAGACTAAAAGAGATAAAGTAAAAGGGGTTAAGGCCTTCGTTGATTCTCCTTCATTTTTTTTTTCTTTGTTTCTTCCTTTTTCATCATCTTTCATCTCACCTCCTCTCTTTTTCTCTTTCATATTATTCCCAACTCTTTTCCACTTCATCTTACATCTTGGACCTTCTGTTGGACCCTTTCTCCTTCACTCTGGTGACTAATGAAGCGTCTTTTTCCCGGGGGTGCTTTATGCGGTCAAGCCTGGAGCCTGTACCGTTTCAGTAAATTACAACCATTAGGGCCACTTATTTTTACCAGGCGATCATCAAAATGTCCATCCACGAGTATGCGCAATTTTCGTTAAATTAAACGGACCGAATCAATTACTTGATATATACTCCAATGTAAAATTCCACACTATTATTCGTAAACAAAAATCCAATGAAATATATTTAAACATATTTTTTTTCCCATTTTATTTCTTTATCAAACAATAAAATATATTATAATTATAATAATATTAATATTAATTAAATAAATAAATAAATAAAATAATTAGTATATAATTTTTATTGATATTTATTTCAGTAAATAAAAATTATTTATACTTAAATTAAATTTATATATATATAAACGAGTTTGATGTATATCATTTTGGAAATGCAATGGAATCTCGCTCGGATAATATTGACATTTAACTGGACTTGAAGAATAGCCAAGTGCTGACATTGACGTTGGTAGTTGATGTTTATTTAGGATCGTCTTTGCGAGAAAATTAAACAAAATTGAGTAGAGTTAGATGACGATGAAACACACATAGAGAAAACGAGAGAATGGAAATGGATTGAAGAAGAAAGAAAAGAATAAAAAATTATATTAAAACTTTTACTCATACACGCAGTCATATGTGTAGGAATGAAATTAAAGTGACAGGGTTGGCAAATGAATTTTAGTGACTTGAAAATATATATAACTTTCTCATCGTGTAAAAGTAACTATTGCCTTTCACGCACGTGGTCAATTGACGCACCCGTTGGTATATGCATGGCCTGAAGGCGGTGGCAATCTCTAGTCTACACTATATATATAATATAATACAACGACATGGAGAGCAGTAGAATCGTTAACCGCTTGAGAAGACGACCCGGGAGAAAATTCCGGAAATGCAGAGTGACGGGGCGCACTCAAGAAACGTCTGTGTGTTCGTGCTCTGCGTACATTACCGACCGGGTAGTCATGATTTATCGACGGTGAGCTCGTTACTGTGAAAGCTGATAATCGTCTCGTGTGTCCCGTGTACACTCTTAAAATTATTTTCTTTTTTTTTTTTTGTTTTTTTTTCTTTCTCTTTTCTATTCTCTTTTTTTTTTATTTTTCATCATTACTTTAATATTTTTCTCTATTTAAAAGCATTTAGCGATACAGCGAGAGAGTTTTCTCTAATTATAATGACAGCAAAAAAAAAAAATAAATAAAAAGAAAAAAAATATATTGTGGTGACGATGATGCTGTAGAGTTTATATATATTCAACATATTACTCGGGTAAACCGCATAGGAGAAAATAATGTTTATGATTATATCGAAAAACCCTGCATCGAGTATGAGGACAAGAAAAAAAAAAAAAAAAAAAAAAAAAAAAAACAAAGATGATGCAGATGTACAGTTGTGTATTATAAACTTGACTGGGTTATGTGGAATCGAATCGTGCTACTAAGAAAGAGAGAGAATATAAATGATTCTCTCGATTTGTTATCGTATATATATAAACATATATATGTATACACACACTCACCTGCCGTTGTCCCGTTTCAGGACAATATAACCGCTATCATCCATCTGGAGATAGGAGAATACACCAAGGGTCCTTCTTACATTTCTTGCTTGCGTTCTCGTTGGCAATGAGGGAGAAATATAATCGTGAATATTGCATTTCAGTTGAAAATGTTTCATTATCATGCCTTGGAAATAGCTTCTGTTTTATATTTTCTTCATGATCGTAATATCAAACGATGTCGTATACATTTACACATTTGTACATGTAGATGTTTTTTTTTTTTTTTTTTTTTTTTTTTTTTTTTCATTATAAATTTCATGGAAAATTCAATTCAAGTGTAATTTTATTCACGTCTCTTATAATTTATTTATATATTTTTCTAAATTTCCACCAAGTATTTTATTCATCTCTATCAATTAATAAAACATTCCGATATAGTAAAAAAAATGAAATAAAAAAAAAATTAAAAAATTAATAATTTTTGCTTTTATAGTTCATAAATAATAGAGGAATCAATAAAATGTTGAATGCATCTCGTTATTCAATTTGCTCGACGATGCAACGATGAGTTGCCTGCGGCCGCGTCCTTCGTACGCGTTTTCTTCGATGCATCTCTAACGGTTTGCCGTTAGCCAAAGCCAACATAATATCTACATATCTAAATATATATATATATATATATATATATGTAAGTATGTGAGTGTGAGTGTAAGAAAGAAAAGAGAATGCGCTGTGCCTCTGCGTAATTTACTTGTCCGGCCAGCGGCGTTGTCTCGTTAACTCGCGATCGAGAATTAAGGAGATCGATTGCGGCACACGGTTGAATCCCTATATATATATATATATACATAACATACAATATGTATAGGTACGTGATCTCAACGTCCCTATGGAGAATTTACGAAGGGGAAAAAAAAGTGAAAGCAATGAGAGGGGAAAGGGAAGAAAACATTTTCTCTTCTTAGCCCACTACTGATTGAAAGAACCGAAAAAAAAATATAAATAAAAACAAAAAAAAAAACAAACAAACAAATAAAAAAATTTATTAAAAATATTTTTCCATCAACAAAGCCCTTCTTTGGTATTTTTATTGTAAATGACTTTTAATCGATAGATGCGTTTACACCGTACACCCCCTCATTGCCATCAAGACGAAACTTAATTGGTCGATGTGCCAATATAACGATCGTAATGCCACTCAGTGTCATTGCAATGTCAGTGGTCAACAGGATCCACCGTCTATTTCCAATAACACCGTTAGAATTCTCTGTCGCGTGTATTTATTTTCTACTCTACTCTTGTGTGAACACGCACACATACACACACATATATACAAACATATATATGTACATAGAGAGCATAGACATATATTTTATACTGTTGTTCTGAGGCGAATGTCGTGTGCAGTGTCAGTTTGTGTAGCGCGTTAATTGGACGCGATAAATTCGCCGTCTCTTGAGCCAAATGAAAATATTTATATAAAGGATATGAGCATACGATTGTGTATATACATATATATATATATAATGAGTGAATGTAAAGAAGCGACTTTTAAATGACGCTTTCACTTGTATCCACACCATTGAATATGCCCATAAACGTTGCAATATTTATTATGGGCAAACATTCATTTGGAATGAATACATTAATGTTAGTATTTATGAGTCGATAAATGTCAATTTGAATATTGTATATTATTGATATAACATATGGACTGATTGTAATGACAGTGAAATAAATAATATAATTTAGTAAACAAAAATATGTGTTGATATAATTTTATAAATATTAATATAATAATTCATAATTCGATTTAACATTAATACGTGTATATACTTTATCTTGTACTCAATATATCAATTACAATTAAATAATATTTGAATTATTTAATATTAATTCAAATTATATAAATATATACGTGTGCATTTGGCAATATTATCATATTCATTAGATTGATTTATATCTAGGAGTTATGTATAATAAAATTAATTAGCCTTTTGTTTATAGTAATTTCAAATAAATTTCTTTAAATATAGATTTAATGGCAAGTCAACTGTATCGTAATCAATTCACTTTCATATCTATCTATCTATCTATATATCTATCTATATATATATATATTGATTGATATTATATATAGCAAGGTAAATAGCAATAAATAGCGCGAGTAAAATGATTTATTCAGTGTGTAGGTCGAGTGGGTCGCGCGCATTTGAGCTCAACCATTCGCAATTATCATATGACAGCCAGTTAAAATTACACCGGACATCAATTCCCGTTAATTACATGAATTTTCATGTCTATCGACATGTATATATATATATTGCGAGATCAATGTAACATGTTCAATAGCTAACTATACATACATATACGTTTATATATAGCCAATATTGTATTGGCGGTATTGAAGAATTTAATGAAAATGACGAGAAGAAATGGATAAGAAAAATAAAATAAAAAAAAATTGTGGAAAAAAAAATATGTACGTGCTCTGACCCCCACGTACACCTCTACTCCGGATGCCGTGGACGCGTGGGTAATCATTTTCTGCCATACACTGAACAAATCAACTGTAACACTCACCTGGAACACACTATTATTGGCGTTGAGCCATTGCATGTTGTTTTGTTTTTTTTTTTTCTTATTATTTATTGAAATTAAATTTTTTGTGATAAATGCACGATTTTTTTTTTCTCCCACTTTTACCACAAATCCAGATCATCTCAATCTACACAAATAAATTGAAAAAAAAAAAATTTGATGATATGTGTATTTTTCTCAACACCTTTTTTTACATTTATTGATATTAATTTGTTTATTTGTATGTATGTAGGTCGTTATAATAATCAATCTTGAAATTTAAAGATTTAATTTGCAGTAAAAAAAATGTAGATAAAAAATTTATGTGCATGGTGATGAGAAGAATCATTGAATTCGATGAGTTTTTGAACGTTTTATTATGGTAAATTGGTAGGGGATTGTGCAATTAATAACCGAAGGTGAATTTTCACGAGTTTGCTGTAGGATATAGAGGAGGGTGTGAGTGACTGTAAAGTGCTCACGGAAACCAAAATAAATTATGGCACGGTAGAAAATAAGAGCAGTGGTAAAAGCAAGAGTAAGAGAGAGAGAGAGTAAAAGACAAAGAAAGAGAAAGAAAGATAGAGTGAGAGGTGCATATTTAATTCGAGCAATTAATGCCGTCTTGTAAAACACGCCACCATGGGTAACGCAGTAGATGGAGCCAGAGTTGGAAGAAGCTCGGAAAGACGATGTTGCCCACCACCTTTTTCGCCACCCACCCACTTGAGAGTAGTAATGAGTCCGATAAATCAACTGCCTCCGTGTCTTGAAACTTTTGGATAACTCTCTGCCGGCTTGTGTGTGCTGCCGCCTTGTTGTTTGGAAAATTCCAACTATAACATCTTTCTTTTTTCTTTTTTTTTTCTTTTCCTTTCCCTTCCTTTCCCTTCCTTCCTCATCTTTGTATTCTTTATTATTTTTTTTTTATTTTTTATTATTATTAAATTGATCTGAGAGAAATTTTCTCAGCTTAAACAAATGAAAACTAATACCATTCAATTATCTGTATTATATAAATTAATTCGTCCATCATGAGTATGAAAAATTGGAGCAAAAAAAAAAAAATAAGGACAATGAATAAATGAAAAAAGAAAAAAAAAAAAATTAAGTACACTTGGTAAGGATTTCATTTTGATGGCTAATCCTCTGGCATACGCTCAAATTTATGACGATCAATGGCACGTAAGTGGTGGCTCGTTTGCGTGAAAAAAAAAAAACAAAAATACCGCAGATTGCCCCTCTTAATCCCCGAGACTAAGCGGGGCTTCCATGAGTTTATATATACGTGTTTGCTATTTTTCTTTTTTTTTCTTCTCTCTTTCTCTTCTATCCACACTCTCTCTATATATATTTCATCGCTGTTGTTGTCGTCAACGTATTCACAATACACTCATCGTAACGTGTATATATATATATACCAGAGTAAATTCATTAAAAGCTCGGCATCGCATTTGTTCACGACACTCCCCCAATTTTCCAATTAAATAACGGTAATAAATGTAGGTACTCACGCTTACAGGACTTTAAGGCAATTAAATCCTCGCGTATCTCATCTGTGTCAAAATTTCTCACTCGTTAATTGTTCAAATTGAATATATTATAATATACAAACAGAACAAACAACAGATGAAATTAAAAAAATTATAAAATACAAGATTTAATTGTTGTGCGACGTTCTTGTTGTCGTAATATGACTTATTAAAATTATAGTCTCGGGTTAGAGAAAGGGTCCACAATCCACTTGACCACATCCCCGAGGTTGAGACGAACCACCACGAACGTCCAACATAACCAACAATAAATATATATATATACATACATTTGTATATAACATATAAATGTATAACAGGGAAAGGAGATTGTGGCAAGTGGTAGCGTATGAGTGGTTTATTCGAATGCCTCGGGACCTTGACCACCGGAGATTACTCGGGGAGACGGTCCACGACGAAGATCAAACCGCGAGACGTGCACTAGGCAAATGGATAAGGTGAAACGGCAGAAGGGAGGATGATATAGGAAGCAAATACACCGTTGTCCTGGATTAATGTTATTGCTTTGCCAATTCCCTCGGTCTCGCGTGGACAAAAGCTTGATTATTAACGTATACAACTCATGAACATGTCATTCATCCATGTGGTATTAACAATTTATATTATATACACCCCTTTTATCTCAGATATATATAAATACATATGTTAATTTACGAATAATTGTGTACAATCCGATAAGACCGACATAGTCGTGTCATCAATGCTTTGGCATGGTCCATTCGTCCGTGACAAACATCCCCCCCCTCCCTGCTGCCACCCATTCTTATATGTATATTTATAATTCTTGTGTGTCCCTTCGTAATTAAAGTCAAGCTAATGAAGATGCCCATTACCGCACAATACGAACATATACACAACATAAATTACATGTAGTAGCTGATTGTCTAACTCACGCAAATGACTCTCATTATTATTGTCTTCGGTGTTTAATTTAAGTTGAATATTATTCATACATTTATTTATTTATTTATTTAATCATTTATTATTATCTGGTAGAAAGAGTGGAATTTTTTTTTTTTTTTTTTATTTCGAAATGTTCAAGAGGCCACTAGTATAGTGGATGAGAATGATGAAGAGATGAAGATGAAGAAGTAGAATAAAAAGTAAAAGAGTAGTATGAGGTGAGAGAAAAAAAAAAAATAAATAAAATAAAATAATAAAATAAAATAAAATAAAATAAAGAGGAGAAAAAGGCGCGTGCGCGAGCGCCAGTGGTCGTTAACACCTACCCGGACAAATCACTCGATTTTCTCGGGCGATTTTCCCGCGGCACGTCCGGCAAATAAGGAAACACGATGTATCACCCGGGGGAGACAAGACAGGAGGAGAATGAAGGGCGCACCAGGACGAGGTTACGAGAATATAGTGGTATAGTAGGGAAAAAAGGGAAAAATGAGAGACGAGATGAGAGGTGAGAGGAGATGGTGGTGGAGAAGTGGTTTACTACTTGCCGGTAATGACGAAACAGATGGCCTCCTACAGGATGAGAGAACGCATATTGCGACTTTTGTTTTCCGTTCATTCTCTCTCACTTACTCTTACATTTTATTATTATTATAATATATATATATATATATATATGTTTTTTTTTGGTTTTTTTTTCTCCGTCTTATTCGAAGAAACTCGTGCGCCAGTGCTGTCAATGTCCCACAGGAAGTAAAAGAGAAACACTGGAGAATAAGAAGAAATGTGAGAGCGTTGATGAAGTACGGCCATTATTGGTACGGGACAAAACCTACTTGTTCACTGGGCGACTTTATTACTCTGTGAACACATATAGGTATTACACTATTTATGTACGTATATATATATCTGTTATATAAAAAGAACTGAAGACTTGGTATGGAATGTATTTTTTTTTTTTTTTTTGAGACATGAACTTTTACTGTTTTAGTATTTGAAAAAAAAAAACAAATAAATAAATAAATAAATAGATTATGACGATAATGTGTACTTTTGAATTTGTTAGATTTGTAATTTAAAGTTACGCATTATTTTATCATATAAAAGAAAGGAAAAAAAAAAGAATAAAAAAAAAACCAAATAACAGTATAGATATAACAATGCAGAGACATGTTTAGGAATTTTTGTGGTTTATATCCAATTAATAAATCGCCTCGGCAATAACACTCCACTTATATATACTTTATACTTGTATACAATTTTAATTTTTTTTTTTTTTTTTTCTTTATTTTTCTTTATTTTACTTGAGTCACACGCGAGAAGCCGCGCGCTCGCGTGATGAGACATTGTGATAGCGCGTCGCCTCATGGCGCACGGAAGGCACTTGAGTATCAGCGGCAGCAATACAGCAATATACACCAGTAGCGACATAGAGAGACCGCAAACGAGATTCGTGCGAGAGCTTTTTCTAATTTTCTATACCACTGAGCTACACACTACATTTATATATATATATATATAAACACCATAAACATATATTCTTAAATATATATATATGTGTATATATTTCTCGTTGGCCTTTCGTGATCGCACCAATCATCAGTCACTAAGAAAGGAAGGGAGAGTTCACTTTGAGGTGGTTGATAGTGAAAAAAAAAGAGTAATAATAATAAAATAAAAAAATTATATCATATATATGTATATATATTGAATAAATAAATAAATGATATGTCCATCGTGAGAAATATATATTTCGCGTGACTTGTTAATAATTTATTGATTTATATGAGAGAATATTATTTAAATTATTTAAATTATTATTATTATTATTATTATTATTATTTTTGATTTATCATATACACGCGTCGATGCGTAAAGTGAAAGAGATGAGAAAAATGAAAATTTGTCTTAGATATTTTTTTGTTGTTGATGTAACGATGCAGTTGGTCGTCGTTGACCCGGACACGCGCGCGCGCATCTGCTACACACACTTTATAGACTTTTATCCTTCTATATATATGAACACTAGCGCTTACAGCAGTCCCGTTTTCCATCCACGGAAGGCCAGAACGATAAGCCAAGAATTTTTGCGACCAAACCGGCTTCCCAGTGGCTCGTCACGCCTTTACTCACTTCGTTTCTTTATTTATTTATTATTATTTTTTTATTTTTTCCTTTTACTTTTTTTTTATTTTTTTCAAGTCTCAGTCTTTCTTTTCCCCTCTCACAATCTCATATTGAAACAGATTATCGCGTTGATTCTTGTGAGTCATCGTGCCACAGTTACCATCGAACATTTCTCCTCTCTATATGAGATATTCTACAATAATAACCATCAAGAATAATGATGATCAGAGGACATACATCGGTCCTCTCATTTGCCACACGAGGGCATTGATCTATTGCATATATATATATATATATATATATAAAATACATATAGTTTCACTATACGAATTGAACTGCCACGCAATGTCGAGAGTCATCCGCGCATCGTTATACAGTCCTATCTGGCATGGAAATATAATCGTACATAGTCAGCGAATACATTGGTATATAAGTGCATAGAATGCATTAAGGATATCTATATATATATATATATACATATATATATACGTGTATAAGCGTTGTGGATAGAATCGAGCGATGGAATAACCGTGCAGCGATCCGCGCGTTCCGCTGTAACGAAGCATTCATGCATCGCTTCTCGATTCCGATCTGATCCGCGAGTGTGCGCGCACAGGCACATTCGCGTATGTGTATTTGTACATACGATACAAACTCTCGGGACACTTTACTGCAGATTCCATGGTACTCTTCACTCACACATAACTCGTTGCCATTATGTGGGGGTAGCGAGGAAGAGGAAAAGAAGAGTGGGAGGGAGGGAGGGAGAAAAGTGCAGGAACAGAAAAGGAAGAAAGGATGAAATATGATTTTATATTTTATTCGAAAATATATTGTTGATATGTTTTTTTTTTTTATGTTTCTTTATTTTTTTATTTTTTTTTTTTAAGTTGACAATAAAATAATAAAAATTGATAGTGTAATTTTTTTTCAGTTTTGTATTTTTATCAATTTGGATTTATTTGTGGAATGTAAGTGTAATGATTGTCGACTTGATGTTACAGTTTATCCGATGCGCTATATAAAAAAATAAAATAATAATAATAATAATAAGGAGAAATAATAAGATAGAAGTTGAAATAAAATGATAAAAAAAAAGATTTTTTTTTTTTTTTTTTTTTTTTTTTTATATGAGCGGTTTACGAGCGTTGTAATCGCCTTCGCGAGTAACACAATACAGGCTAATTATAGAGTCAGCCAAACAGAGATGCCTCTCAACGTGTATTATAAACTCTTGTGCACGAGTAAACTTTTGCGGACTCTTGCGCATAACGTTTCCCGTGTTATTCTTATGATTTTTCAAATTTTTATTTTTTGTTTTGTTTTCGAAAATTTTTTATTTTTTATTTATAAATATTTTTATTTTTACTTAAACTGTGTACATCATGATTTTTCATCTATTCGAATTTTTATTTTTAATTTATAAAAGTAACACATGTTGATTGTTGCAATTTAACAATGGATAAAAATTAAAATTTTCTTATTTATTTGTAAAATATTACACGGTATTGAGAACAAAAGATACGATTTTTTTAATTTTTGGTTGGTGACGGGGCGATTTCTTCTTCGACCCCCTCTTATTTCTCGTGTAAACTAGGCGCGAGGGAATTTCTCACTAAGAAGCGAGTGATTAATGATATCCAAACATCAAAAAAAGATCACGTTTCATATATATACCCTACATCATTCTGTTTTTTTTTTTTTTTTTTTTTTTTATCTTCTTTCTTTATTTTACCCCGAATCATTAAATGTTATACCATTGACGACAATTAAAATCAAATTAATATAATTAAAAGAAATTTCAAACCACAATTAAAATTGTGCTAAACTAAAGGAAAACATTATTTTAACAATTATTGTTATAGTAATAATAATTATTATTATATTCTCTGCAATCAATGATAATAATTTGATATATGTAGATTTTATATGTTTATGTGTATGTGTGTGTTTGTGATATTTGTAGTAAACAAGTCACTGTATGTGTAAAACTTTATGAACCAATGAGTTAAGTGTAATATTTCAAAGCAAGAATGTGTATACGATGGAAAGTCATTTCGACAAATATACGTGACAACTTTTATCCTCATTTGTTACAACGGAAATGTGTCACGCATTCACGTTAATGAGTGACATGGCTGTAATTCAAAAGATTTAAAGGAAAAAAAGAAGAAAAAAAAAAAAAAACCCAAATTTGTATATTTTTTTATTCATCTTTTTCTATTTTCAGTTAACATTTTTTTTTTGTCAAAGGGATTTTATTTATTATTATTATTATTATTTTATTTTCAAATTTCCTCTCTTATGTTTGGAACAAAAAAATGAAAAGTAGATAGTTTTTTTCTTCTCAAATTTTTTTTTTCATCACAACTTTATCCAAACATCTAAACATATGAATATGGATAATTTTTATTCCAGAATCAGCGGGAATAAAAAAAAAAAAAAAAAAAAAAGAGTTGAAAGGTAAAGTCCATTGGGATTGAGAGCGATGTTTACAAGGAGCAAACGGTGCTAATTAAAATCCCGTAGTCAAAAGAGAGACGAAGAGAGTTACGAGAAAGAGGGAGATAAAGGGAAAAAGTGGCTCAGAGAGTTGGTAATCAACGAATGCCCAGCGGCTTATTGGGAGGATGGTCAATGAAGATTGGTAGGTACAGAGAGGGAAGAGTAGGGTGGAGAGTGTGTATAAGTCTCTTTTACTTCCCTTTTGGTTGAAATCAAGCGTTGACGATATATTGCCATAGGCGTTCGTCTGTCGCGTTTGCCCAATGACTTTACCCTTCAACTAAAATTCATACGTGTGTTCTCTCAATAACATGTTTTGCTATTTCTATATGTTGAAATAATCAACTTTGGCTTTTAACATAACCGCACCACATGCTCTGCTAATTTTTTCATTATCATTTTGTGGTGAGGCGAGTGTTGTGCCTTCAGTCATGATTCATTTATATAATCTATTAAATCATTCCAGAAGACACGTTTACTATTCATTTTATTATTATTATTATTATTATTATTAAAAAAAATTGTTTTTTTCGTCATAAGTTTATAATCTGAAAAAATGTACGGGTGTTGAAAGAATTTTTTAAACGCACATGGAGGCACTCTCACCACTTGGGCGTCCTCCCTGTTTTATTTTCTTCACTGTGTTTCGCTTCAATATCTGTCTCAATGTCGAACACACTGAGCAAAGAGATTCCGTCGTCGTTTCTATTAATAATCTACGTTAAGAGCTTGCTCGTGGCGTCATGTTGACGGGTGTTGGGACTGATGGTATTCAGTTTGTTTGGCACATACGACTCTCCATCAGTTGACAAACACGCGAACACGACACTTGGAAATATGACGATGAATAAATTGAAGTTGGAAAGAGGATAAAGCGAATGACTAATAACAGTAATGATGAATATTTGGGGACAAGCGACAAAAATTACTGTTGGCGCTTGTTTATACAGGCTGTTATTCATCAGTGATTTTATATATGTATGTGGGTTTGTATATAAATCCGAAAAGTTGTTCTTGAAATAGAATTGACGATGAAAAAGAGAGGTGGAATATAAACGTACGGGATCTTACAAGATTTATCATCATTTAATGGTACTACAACATCGTAAAAAGTTATGATAAATATGGATGTAAGACATTGTCAACGACTTTGTCAAAGTTGTGTCAACAAAAATCGTCTGCCAACAGCTGGACACGAATAGTGGGGGGTGGTGATGGTTATTTTGAAATATTTAACGATCTTAAAGGGGGCCACATACGGGATTATTGTACATATGTATTTATCTATGTTTAAATTATAAATGATTGATGTAAAATATATTTATTATTTGTGTATATTGTACTTTCATCATGATTTTATGATATATTTATATTTATTTATTTATTTTTATTTTTTATTGTTTAGAATTGAGCTTTACGTTAGATAGATATTGTGGTTGGATTATTACAAAACGTCATGATGCATCAGTAAATTTTCATTTAGATTATATACCGTGAAATTATTTTACTTGTGAATATGTAAAGTTATTTTGTTAGGGTGAAATAAGTAAGTTGAGTTAAGTTGAAGACGCGATCAGCTTATTTTATCACAATGAACAACTAAGTATTAATAATACAATTATGAGATTTTTAATACTTAATTATATCAAACATATAATTATGATAGAATTTAAAATACATCAATTTATTTGAAATTTTACGATTGCGTTTAAATTTGTGAAGAAAAAAAAAACAAACAAACAAAACGAAACAATATAAGCAAAAAAAAATTGTAAAAATACAAATATCAATTGTCATAATGGAAAATATCATTAAAATAATTAGACAATTCTTATTTATACTGCGAGGCAAAGTTCAATCAGTGCTAAAAGTGTGGAAAGACGCTCGATCATCGCACAACACATTGCGTGACCTCGATCAAACATTCGTCACGGTGTAATTAATAACGAGAAAACGCCTGAGTCGTGGGTGTGGCTCGAGTTATTACGTTTTTGGAATAACGAGAAAATAATTCGAGTTCTATTCCATCGACAATATATCCTATTCAGTTATGTGTGTCTGTATTTGTGCATGTGGTTTTTTTTTTTTTTTTTTTTTTTTTTTCTTCCCTAAAATTATTATTCTTTGACAAACACTTTACTGATTGTATTATAACATTATTCTTATTATTTTCTATTACATCATTTATTATAATATAAAAGATATTGGTTTAGTGTACTCAATTGAGATTTCTATATTTTTGTATTTCAGGGTGAGTAATATTACACGATTTACATAACAATCAACGTGGTATATTCACTTCGATGAGGCAATTTTACTGTCTGTACGGTGTTCGAGGATCAAAGCGGCACAACCAAATTACCGGAACGTGCGACACGATAGTCGTGGTAGCCAATTTGTGTAAGTTGCTCCTTGGATCATCATGAAGAATCCTCTTATATGCACTACCACTTTATACAAATATATATATCCAACAGTTAGAATATCATGGGGATTAGACAGCTAATATATATATGTAAAGAAATGTCTTCTTAGTATTTTCGAAAAGTAAATGTACGACGATGTATATTTCAGTTGGTCAATTTCCCACGCGATAATTACCGCGTTTCTCCCTCAAGTCGATGGTTGAACCCTCGTTTCAGACGACTGGACCCAACGCGTCTTGGATCGGGCTTTAGCAATTACTTTTGTCCAAATTTTTTTTTGTTTTATTATTACTATTATTATTATTATATTTTTTTTTCGTTGTTCCATTTTATTATTATCATTATTATATATATATATTTTTTTTTGCTGTTTGTTACATCAGTACAAAGAAAAATCAATAGAAGTATAAAAAAAAAAAAAAAAAAAAATTATGAGAACGAAAGACGACTCGAAGATGTCGATTGTATTGGCGGGGTAGAAACACGCGCGAAGTCTGTGGTTGACGTCGATTAATCACTTGGCCGCGTGTGCTGTGGCCAACGACGCGACGCTGACTTCGCAATAACAATCGCGTACCACACTCCTGCTCTTTGCCTATATCATATCAACGGGTAATTGAAAGATATCCTGGCTGGAAAGTTTCCTGTGATTTTTTTTTTTTTTTTTTTGTATTGTCACTATTATACGCAGTGTGGCGAGTGGGCACTGCTGCGTTCAACGATTGTCGAGTGACTTGCACGACACGATAACGACACAGAAAACGAACAACAACGATGGTGAATATACGAACGTCTGTGTGTTCAAATGAATTGAACTGACATTAGCATTGCAATAGAAAGCGCACATTCACCTTGATTTTAATTCCAAGCAATTTACTATCATGGGGTATAAATATTATTTATTATTTATTATTATTATTATTATTATTATTTTCATTTCATGCATCAATTTATTTCACCGGCTGAATATACAGAGCCATGTGTACACCTAGCAAATAGCATATACGTCACTCTTCTCTCATGAATTTCTTCAACAAATTGGCCGTTATTAATAATAGCAACGATCGCGGTATTTTGCACCCACAGGGGGGTTTACTAAGTTGGTCCCACCGCTGGCCAACTTTGTAAACGAAAACATTCCAGAAGCGATTTACTTTTTAGAATGTGCCCGGGCACGTTTAAACGTTGACGTATTTAAGGGAGATCGTAAAGCATATCTATTTTCGTGTACTACTCGCGCTGCCACACGACCCCAAGTGGTTATGTATAGTCATGAAACATTACACATGCACACAAATATACATACACACATATATATATATATATATATATATATATTCACATTTGATAATAATCAATAAATAAATTAGTATACATTTATATATACGTATATAATAACAATGAATAAATCAGATGTTTATAATGAATAAAAATCAATATATAAATAGTAATACGATGATGATGATGATGATGATGATGATTTAAATTGTCAATGTAAGACACAAACTGAAGACACTTGAAATATATCTATCAAGATGTTCGATAATAAAAATGTTCATATACATATCTCATTTCTCGTTGGTTGTAGATATATATTTAACAGGGTCTCTTTGCGTAGTTGCATCCGCTGTTTGGCGTTTGCTATATCAGAATTACTATCGCCCGACTGTAAATCCAAGAGAATAAATAGAGGAAGAAAGATAAATATGATGGAATAGAAAATAAGAGAGTAAAAGAGTAAAAAAAAGTGAATATAAGTTCTCGTAGTGTAGTGGCTCGGGTTGATTCACTCTTCGAACGTGCGCTACGACAAGGAGTTATGATATCAGCGTCGATCGCTGTGCCAAGTGAAAACACGGTGGCGTGAGTAATATAGAACCACAGAGTGATCTTTTACAGTATGCTATATGTACAGCATGAGTGGTGCAAGGTGATGGTAATGGTGGTGGTGATGGTAGTGGGGAAGAGGAGACGGTGAAGAAGGAAAAGAAGAAGGCACATGAGTGAAGGCTAACTATGGATATCATGGAGTAAGAGGGGAAGAAATGATCCATGTTGTATATCCAAGATGGCTATCGTGTCTCTCTTGGCTTGTGGCAATCTTCAGGAATAGAGAAGAGAGGAGAGGAGTAAAAGATGTGAGAGGGGTCAAGGCGAGGCGCGATCCCGGAGCACTCATCCTCCCTCATCGTAAATAAAGAGTACGATGGCTACTAGTACCAATTCACTCGTTCACAAAAGTCTTTTCAGGCAACCAGTAGACAGAAAACATGCGGCAACTCACTCGATTTCTATTTTCTCTAAGTAATAAAATTCAATTTTTTATCTTTATTCATTTATTTATTATTATTTTTCTTTTTTATTTCTATTGAGATTTATATATTCACTATATTCATTTGATTTATTCTTTGAATTTATATTCGACTTCTGATTGATAGACTTATTGGTATGAATTCAATTTTCTAGTGATATTAGGTATCAATTTGCCTGGTTATAATGCCAGAAATAAGTCTGAAAATTGAGTAGCCATAATAAAACTATCGTCATCATTATCTTCATCATCCCTTGGGATTCGATTTAGACTGTGGTTTCGCTACTGTTTTCATTTTATCAGACATTGAATAAAAATATCGTGGATACACCTGCCCAACACTTTACCAAGACGATCACGCGCCAATTTAATCGGGCACAAGTTATATCAAATATGTTATTGAGAAAAATAAGTTGGTCTGTAAAAGAATGGCAGATGTTGGTCTTAACCCGTTCACGGCTGATTTTCATTCAGATTGGCACCTTCTCCTATCATCAATAGACGGTAATCAAAACCGGAACCTCCCGGCTTCATTACTAACGGTCATTATCCATCTCCTTTTCTCTTTGACCCCCTTAAAAAGCAAACTGATACATAATCAGTAGTGTGGGTTTACTTATGAATTATTATTGCTATGCTCACTTAGATACTACTATGGGTTGTTCTGTCTTCACATGCACACACGATCTGACTGCGATTTGAATGATTGGATGTTGCGTATCCGTGCGGTTTGAATTACGATGGTATATCAGGCAATAACAACCCCCCTCGATCGTGTTATAGACACGCATCTGGTTCCCGCGATCTTTTTTCACGTTAAAACACAGAACAACGTTAACCGAATAATACGTCCTATCAAATTTGCGTAGCTATTAGTGATCGAGTTTTTCATCGATATTATAGGGTGCAATCCACCGACATTCGTCGATGAGAACGAATAAGATAGTCAGCACATTCTGATATATACATTCATTATTTTATTTTTCATACATAATATTTTTTATTGAGTTGTCACGCAATCCCACGATACAAATCATTTTTTAATCATAATTTATTTCAGTTTATTCAATATTATTATATGATCCGGTTAATATTTTGGCTCTCGTGGTTGAACGTACTTGTAATTTTTCAATTCATAAATCCGAGCGATTTCCGCTTCATTGAGAACTAAATAAATAAAACAAGAATGAATTATCAGTAATTTGCCATGAAATTAATCAAGAAATTTATTTTTACTTATTGTGCATTTGGTTGTTGGAGTTTGAGGAATTTCTGATAGTTCATTTGAATTATTATTGTTTGCTTTAGTAACAAAAAATTTTTTCAAGAGTGGTGAAGTAATGAATTGACGATCTTCGATGTCTACGGTATTGATGACATTGCGCTCGGTTAAATCCACATCCGGACGGACAGTTTGGCCGCGCACTGATAGTTTTTCCGCATCGACAGTCATCACCCTCTTGGTATTATTGTGCGCCGGAGACTTCCGTTTTCCGTTCCAATCGGGCGATGACCAAGGATGATCGTATAGCTCCATTTCCTCCATTATCTCCTCGGTGTATTTCTTTCGTGTACCTGAATAAAAAAATATGAACATGGTTAATTGAAAACTACTATCAGAATTTTTTATTTTTATTTTATTCAATATGAAGATATAAATAATATTATACAGTTGTTTAATTGATTTATTTAGGGGAATATGTTTGCTTTGGAGTTTGTTGAGATGATTGATTTTGGTTGGGAGAAGTATTTGAAAATTTCTTGCTATTCACTTGATGTAAAGCTATACGAATTCCCTTTGCTGTTGGTGGTTCACTTGGATCTATATATGTATCAATTAAATTGTACAAGTCAATAGTTTTCACTGCAGCAACATCCAACTTTGGTCGTGGTGGTTCAGGTAAAATGGAAAATTTTATTTCGTCTTCTTCAACTATATTTTCCGGTGGCGTTTTTATTCCAGCTGTGGACATTCGTTCGATATGCTCTCTAGTCCTGATAATTACATTTTGCCAAGCAAGTATTTCATCCTCCTGATTCAATTCTCTTGACAGATCTTCTTCATCTTTTTCATTTGTATTTTTACTGCTCAAAAACGTTTTAGAATTATCATTTAAATTCATATTCATTCGATATTTTAATTCTTGATTTTGGAGTGACTTTAGTGCCTCATCATGTTCAGGGGTTGATGGTAGTATTGATGCATGTCCCGATGAATTAATAGTTGATGAATTCGTTTCATTTATCACTCGCATTTCTGTCTTTTGCAAAGACTTTGTTATTTTTTTATCTGATTGTATAACATTGTCGAACCTTGAGATTATATTTTTATTAGTCGCTTGTCTCTGTTCAAGCTTCATTGGTTCTAACAAATTAACGCCCCATTTTTGTTTAAGAACATATTTTGGAAAATTTTCTTCTACATTTCCTTCAAATTCAACTTGACCATCTGAATTGCTATTTTTTTTATTTTTTTGTCCATCCGGATCGTGAATTGGTAACTTTTGATTTTTTGATCCGTGGTCAGCCATTCCACGAGCTAATAAATTTTTATATTTCAATGCCAATATTTCTTCATAATTGAAATCTGTTGAAATATTATAAAAAAAAAAAAAAAAAAAAAAAAATTAACAAATTCTTGAATGTTTCTCTCACCTAATGATTGTCCAAATATATTTTTCAATCTTGAAATAATTCCAGATTTTTCACCATCTTTAATTAATCTCGAACAAGTCGTAGAAATTTTTTTTTCATTCTCTTGAAATATTTTATTTTTTATTGAACACCTCATGCAATATCTCATTAATCCAATTCGAAAATTATCCATGTTGAGAAAAAAAAAAAAATTAAAAAAATTAATAAATAATAAATTTAGTTACAATTTTTTTACAGCAGTCACATGATTATTTTTGCACGTATTCATAATTTTCTATTGTTTGTTTTTTTTTTTTTTTTTTTTTTCCCCAGATATAACCAACTTCAGCATTCACGTTATTGACAAAAGAAGTGAAATTTAATTATGAGAATGAGAGGAAAAGAGGGCGAGAATGTCCAATCTCTAGCACGATCTCTTAACTTTGGTTAATCATTGACAAAACTTTTGCCCTCCGGAGACTGTGCCACCCTCGCACTTCCAATAATAGTATAATGGACATGCTCATTCCCCTTCAATATCGATTTGTAAGTGTATGAAAGTATATAAAAGTGTTGGTTGACACCAAAAAAAAAAGAAAAAAAAAAAGATTCATCGTAATGACAACATAGCACATAGAATATTCAATATAATATCAGAGTTATATTTGATTTTTATTATTAATAATAAAACAATATCAAGTGTCGTGTAAAATAAAGAGGCTATTGAAATTGTGAAAATGGCAATGGTCATTCGGGCCACGTACTCTGATAACCATGTGAATAAAAGTTTAAGATACGTTATCGCATGAATTTGTGGGACATTAAAAAAACACACGTGCCTTTAACGGTGGTAAATCGATGTAATTTTAAAATGGGTATTTCCACTCTTTCCAATCGTTTCAAAGAGAGTGAGGTACGAGGGTGACACATGTCTCCAATGCTACTACACAGATCCCTGACTGTTCTACTCAGAATACCAAATAACCAGCACAAAAAACAAAAAAATAAAATAATAAAATAATAATAAATATATATCTTCAATTCAATGGAATTATTTATAGACATGCAAACAATCAACAAACAATATCACCATTTAATTCATCACTACACATAATATTACCATAAATAATTTTTTTTTTTTCTTTCTTTTCTTAATTATTAATATTGCCATAAATATAATTATTTGTGAAATTGAATTGGGGAATGTGTTCGTATGTTATTCCATGAGGACATTGGAAATATTTCTTGTACAAACCAACAAGCTAAGACATTAAGCAATAAATTCGTTGGTCCCCAGTGTCAAATAGCGGGGTCGTGCCCATGCCAATTGTATAAATTGGCTATGACAAAGTTACCGTGTGTTCGTCTTGCGTTCATTTCTCGCGCGCGACGCCACACACTCTTTCTCTCCTACTCACCCTTGGTATTTACTGTCTCCAAGCATCCTTATATCTTGTGGGCACATAGATTTTCTTCAGTCGCCGGGGAGAAAGAAAAAAAAAAAATGAAATAAAATAAAATAAAATAAAATAAGAACGAATAAGCGACCAATCGTAGTTTAGGAAACGCGCGCTTTGGTGCAGGTGCGTGCTAGGCATCACCGTTTGGGTCTATCCCTTGTGATCGTTTGAGACATCGTTCCCGTGAGACCATAACGGAGGTCTAGAACGTGATGTTCCACCTTTGCCTTTAGCACATATTTCTATGTTGCCATCTAGAAACGACACGTACACACATACACACAAATATATATATATATATTTAACAGATTCATCTCATAACTAATATTATTATGAATAAATATTTGAAACGAAAAAAAAAAGATATTAATTGAATAATGAAATTTTTTTTTTATTTGATTAATCTCAACGTGATATTAATCTTCAAATAAAAATTAATTGCTGTGATTGAATAGAAGTGAGTTTGGATAAATGAGGGAAAAAAAAAAAAATCATTTTTAGTATATTATCAATGTAAAAGCGCAAGTTGATGGAAAAGAGTGCTCGAGGGATCTGAGTTTACATTCACAAGCTCGCTACATTCCCCTAGCGCTTTCGCGGTGGGTCGAATGAAACCGCTCGTTTATCAGCAACCGACTACAGTGAAAGCGACACCGAGGGCGGTACGCGCGACGAATAACAAATCCTCTCTCTCCACATTGCCACGCTTTCCGCAAAGCACTTTGCCCCTGGTATAAGCTAACCATATACTCCTATATGTATGTCTATGTATAGGTATGGAAATATATGTATACTGTAAACATATATATATATATATATAAGAGGAAAAATAAAAGAAAAAAAGTTTTGACTCGTCGATATCTCGCGGAAACGATCGACCCACACTGGACCTCATTTATCCAACCGACGAATGCTAGAGTACATTTTTTTTTTTATTTTCAATCCACTCAAAGTACTAAACTTCCCTTCAACCAACGGAGACCAACCAATAGCTTATGGGAATTGCTCCAATGAACAGTACGATTTGATATATTCCCGGTATTCTGTATGGTACAATTTCATATATACTTTTTAAACTGTATTTTTTTTCCTCTTTTTTTAAATCGATATATATATATATTTATTTGTTATGAAGGTAAAATTTCATTTGAATGAAATAAAATTGAGTAGGACATACGTGAATTGATGTGTATTTGAATAGCTTTTGGCTATTTTGAATTGCACCTGATCCAATTTATTTGCGTATAGGTCAAGTGAGATTTTACCCTTGTCGATAGAATATACAGAGTAGTAGTCTCATCCCCACAAGTTCTATCCTACCAAACACAAAGTGGAAAATTCGTATATAGTACAGCCACACAGTAACTCCTTGTCGCCCCATTTTACAAGTGTCGTCATTGTGCCAGGCTAATTTGTCAGTTGTCGAGTTAGCGTCCTCAAGGGGATTGCCACGTAGAGAACCAAAAGGAGGAGAAAGGTTGCAAGAGGTGGTGACCCACCCTACTTGGCACGAGACTTCGTATAATCAACCGGTGAATATCTGAACTGTATGCCTTCGTAGTATTTATATATATATATACGCAACTTATAAAACATTCGAGAGAGGAAGAGAGAGAGAGAGAGAGAGAGAGAGAGAAAATGTATGTGAGTATCTCGTCTTGTTTCACCCTTCGCCTCTCCAATTTCCCCTCTTCACTTCGTCCTTTTACGCTCATTTATAAAGAAGACGCTCGCTGTTGGCACGCGATTGATCGTGTCAGCTTTCACTTTTCTATTGAACGTGGGGGTTGCACACTCTGTAATATCTTTATAAATATACAATTTAAAAGTTTAATTCGAAAAATCAATTTTTTTTTTTTTATAAACAAGTAGATGAAAATATCTTCAAAATTGTTTTCCGTTAGTTTTAATTAGAAAAAAAAAAGAAAAAAAAAATTTGTCACAATTGAAATATTTATTTCTATCTTGTTTTTATAATTTTATTTTTTCAAGTAGTCAAATACACTATTGAATTATTTTTCAAGTTTGTAATGTGATAAACTCTAGAAAAGTGGCCAGTTAATGCAAGACAGTTGGATGATATCTCGGTATACCAGTTGTCGTAGAGGGAGTAGAGTAGATGAGCTCTCGTTCCGGGATTTCGAGGCTTTGTAGTCATCCATTTTCAGGCTTGAACTGCTTCCCCTGCTTACATTATTTAAATAAACAAGGACCCGGCCAGGAGCGAAGATTGGCTGTTGCTCGTTTCCAGCCTGCGTCTCTCTATTTATTTCTCTTTCTATTCTCGCTTCCACCTCTCGCTTTACTTGTCTTTCTGCTTTGTAACAGTATTGCCTAAATCTCTTTCTGTCTACGTCTCTCACCCATTTCGTAGCGCTTGCGATGTGCTTCAGTGACGAACAATTACCCCCACACAACGTGACAAACGAAGGGAACGCACATTCGCCTTTTGTAATGAATTTTAAATTGGCTCGCATTCATAATGAAAACGCGATGACAGTTGAGACGAACACAGAAATGACATAAGAAAATGTTTTATTACTTTCATATATTATTTTACAGTTGATAATAATATATTATTCTCAGGATAATGTAAATTTTATGTTATATCATATTTAAAAAAAATTTTTTTTTATAGAATATAGACGAGTTTTATACGTTTATATATTTAAAAATAAATCGCCATGTGGTGAATGTCTGGTACAGATTGATATACATATTGCTCAACCCGAGCATATCTACACGCACCCTCTTATCTTTTTGTGTTTTTTTTTTTCTTTGATCTTCATTATTGCTCAATCACGAATATACATATAATTTGTTTTTTCATTGATATTACGAGGCAATTTTTACACACTTTCATCTTGACATTTTGTTACGTTACACATTCAAATAATATTTACACTAAACGATCAAATTACCCTTGTTGACTCTATTACGTATTCTACCGTAGACAATATTCTGTAAGTAAAATGACTATGATGGTCCACGTAGGGTTTATGGTAACAAGTTTGAAGCCAAACCACCAGTAGATGTATCACCAGTGATACATGCTAGAATATAGTATGGCTTTATGCCTTTAGGGGATTCGGTGAGTTTGTAACAAAGTACATCAGTATAATTATCATGCATCTCGTTTCCTTGACTTGTTTTCCATTTAAAAGCTTTCTATTTCTGTATATAGATATCAATTATCAGATAATCTTAGTCATCATATTATCAAATGAAAAAATATAATTTAGTAATAAAATATTTAAAAATCTGGAGAAAAATTAATTGTACAATATAATATTATAGAGGATGAATTTAAATTTATTTGATGAAGAGTAAGGTAAAAGGGGATGTTGTAACCCTTGCCATTGAATTTAAAAGTATCTTATAAAAGTCAACAGAGCTGTAGAATTTGTCAGCCTCTCTAAAGATGGTTTGCGGTTTTTTTAATTTTTTACTATTATCATTATTTTTTTTTTGTTTTTTTTTTTTTGTTTTTTCCCCAGTACTTTTACATTGACGAGGGTGAGTACGCGCGTCTTCTGGGCGAGATTTAAAACAATTACAAGAAGCTGGGGCGACTTGAAGGTTTGAGGTATAACATCGTGGTGGGGGAGAGTTAATCTTGAGGGTGGTTTAATTAAAAGTGGTGCCAACTGATGGGTGGCCATCGATCAACACACTTTACTAACCTGCAAGAGACATTTTATCAAATGTTATAATTCTTTGGATTTGTCTTCGATAAAAATAAAAAAAATAATTCATCATATGAAATATATTTCTATAACACGTTTTTGATTTATAATCCATCACTCAACATGACATGAGAAATCAGTAGACAGTATATATATATATATATTTGTAAGTGGATAGAGTATATTTGGAATGATCGTCTTGGAATTTGGAATGTGTCCGACGGGAAACACGCGCGTCGGATGAGAGTTGCCAGATGGCATTTAAGGAGCGCGCGGTATGTCAATGGGAATGTCCACCAGGTGACGTTTCCAACACCGCTGTCGTTGTTTCCCATCTTCTTGTAGCCACATATTCCTCTGGACTTTTCACCAAATAGCCCTTTAGATGTCTTTCAAAATTCCATCAGTTGGAAATTTAGTTCGAGTATGTAGGCGTATAATGATTTAAAGGTACATGGCATAAACGGCTTTAAGAGGATTCTCAAAACGTGAGGGAATTACGCGTCGAAGTTAAAATCATGAGCGAATTAAAAATGAAATGTCGAAAATATAAATTGAAGCAAATGCTGGTCCGAATGAATTTTTTTTTTTTTTTTCCCTCTTTTCTATTTGTGCATTTTTCATTTTGGCTTTACTAAAGGCAGACTTTGTATATATCTCAGGGTGCCTTTGAAAAAGATTGCGGGGGTTAGGGGTATGTGAAGCTTTCCCTTGAATTGGAAGGTCTTTTGATCGTCCTGCTGAGCTTCTATAGTTGGCTTTGGCAAATTTGTTTTTTCCATATAAAAGCAGCATGAAAATGCATCTACAGTAAAGTAAATCGGACGTTTCTTTCTATATTATATATTGGATGTGCTTAAAAGCATCACGGTGCAAGTCGGAAGAGAAACGAAAAAGGATCGTGGGACCTCGCGTGCACTGGGGTCATCCCTCGTTGGGAGAATTTATGCTCGTTGTCCCTAAACCATCCTAACAAGTCCACCCAGTTACTTTACTCACAAACCCTAAAGACTATGGTGGCTGCACGCGGACTGTATTCCCTTTCCATTTACTCAGAGTTGGAATAACGGGTATAAGAGGGTGCGATAGGGTGTAAGACTTGCCAACAACGGACACCCTTAAAATATCACCGCTCGTGTTTTATCACGTTCGTACTCGTAATATACAACACACTCCATAGTAGTGAGTCTCCAAACTTTTTCCTTCTTTGCAAGCGCCAATACATTTTTACTAACCCTCCATGAGTGGTGCGGAAGCCTCTACGGATATGCAGTCCAATCGATTTGAAAATCTCTTTCTTGGGCGGATATATGTAAAGCGAGGGCATTTACATATACCCAACTATTTTATCGCTCGCGACTTTCAAGAGTCTCTACCAACCCCTCGACTATACTATTGCAATATCTCGCGCAATCTTCACTCACTGTCTGGATGTTTAGTGGACATTGGTCAGGAAGTGTCGACGGATTTATGGTTATCCGTTAGTGGTGTAAATCTCCAGAGTGCACATGTTCTGATCCTCAAGAGATTTCTAACTTTTTCATTACAGATAAATTCTCAAGTTGATTTGTGTATTTGTAAATTCACCAACAATCTTACTGTAGTACGATGACAGAGTAAAGTACTTTGGCCCAATTGCTTCTATCAAAGTCAAAATATATGTATACACTTGTCGTAACGATATACCCGTGTTATTAGTGTGGGTATGTGTGTATATGTGTGTGTGTTTCTGTCTATATATATATATATACACATATATACAATAACCTTCACCCTCTTTCAGAGACTTAACGAACCGCAAATGCGTTGTTTTAACGACGCTGTTAATATTTAACCAAATATCCGGGTATACACCTTGGACATTTGTGCTCAGTAACAGTAAAACCGAGAGAGAATTTGAGTGAGGTCAAAAGGATATCACCTAATGTCGACAATATCACGTTTTACTGATAGTGAATAACAACAGAATATCATGATTTTTTTCCCGACGAATTGAATATCGTGCAATTCATCCCTTAATTCTTTTATAGTAGAAGAGTAAGTTTACGAGAGTCATCGAGTGATAGAGAAGTGATCCATAGACTTTTGCTTAGTCTTCTCAAGTCTCTTCTCTGCAAATCCCATGTCTTAATTGCCTCTATTTATGCCCCTTTGGCTTCCGATCGGCCGCGCGGAGAATTACGTGACATGTTTATAAAGAGAGTGGGCAAAGGCACTAATGCTCGATGCCCTCAATCAAGCTATCGCACTCTCTTTTTCTGCGGGCACAACTTTACTACACACACATATATATATTTCTCTCTTTTTATTTTTTCTCGCTTTTACTTTCTCTCTCTCCCTCTTTCTCCCACCGTCCACTCTTGTTCAATGGTAGTGTATTGATCTTTGGGGGCGCTTTGATCTGCCAAGGGGTCCCTGCTCTCTTTTCCTCTTCATCATTGCTATCTCGCTCGTCCTCTCTTGTTCTTGCGTCATTCCATTGCTTTTTCTACTCTCAACTCCGTTCAAATATAGATATATATTATATACTTTATATATTTAACTATAGATACACTCACATTTTTCTTATTTTCTTTTACTCGCATCTAACCTTCTTCACATTCAGCGACTAAGTTTATCAGAGACCACCCCAATCGTTCGACTTCAAGAGTGACAGAAGTCGTGGCGTCATTACAAAAATAAGTTAGTGGGAGAATTGAGCTAGTTACAAGTTGTCTGTGACTTAATTTTGTTTATTCATTAAGATAAAAAATTGAGAAAATTTTATCTCGATTCGTTTTGCAATTTTTTTTTGTTTATATTTTTTCTTTTTTACATAACTTGATATCTTGAAAAGTATGAAAAGAAAAAGGCGAGTATAAAGAGTAATATTGAAGGTGCAATGAGAAATTCTTGGGATTCACCGAGGAAAATAGTAATGGAAGAATTCACACGATCGTTTTCCAGTTGAAAAATCGACGACGTCGAGTAATTTAAGCGCCGAACCCTCTTCTCGTAGATCAGCTTCGCTTCGGTGCGAAAATATTTAGGGAAGTTAATTGCCACGATATATTTTAACAGAAATACATTGTTGCTGCGTGCCTTAACGCTCATTTCATTAATTACGTGACCCGTATGTTTATGGTGACCGTCACCAATGTATAGACTTAAATACTTGAATCTTTTATTATTATATTCATACAATGTATAGAATATACAGATACATTAGGTGTGCCAAAAAAAAAAGAAAAAAAATTGTAGTGAACCATTATTAACTCGTCGATAATTTACGTATTCGATCAATTCGCTCGAGAAAAAAATCACACTGCAATAAATTATTGAATATTTATAATTTTCAATCAATAAATTTATTCCAAAAAAATTGATAAAACATTTTTTTCACTGTGATTGAGAAAAAAAAAAGATATTTTTTTTGTTTGTTTTTCAAACTCGTGAATATTTTGTCTATCTTTTTTGTAGATATTGTAACAACGCCGAGCTCATCACAACCATTTTTCTGACAAAAAATAAGTTTCCAAAGTCGTAAGAAACTTATTATCAATATTAATTAATTATAAATTAAAGAATTTCTATAAAAAATTTAATGATCTATAAAAAAGTCATTTGATATTTTTCAATAGAGTCAATAGTTTCGCCGTAATATTGAAAAAACGATGAATTTTCATACATTTCGAACTTTGAACTTGAATATCATCTGAGTGGCTAGGTTTATCAAAAAAGTATAAGATATCTTTTTTGTAGAGCATTCGATTTTCTATAAAAATGTGTTATGCGTTTGTCTATATAATATGCCATGATCGAGGTATAAAAATCAAAACGGTAAAAATTTTTTTCCCGATGTTATATAAATGGGAAGGTGAGAAAAAAAAATTTTTTTTTTTCGACATACCCTATTATACATATATATATATATATATATTTATTTTTCATAGATATTTTTTAGCATTCACCCTCATATCACCAAACTAAACGTACAATCAAGAGAATTTCTTGTTATTCCAGTAATTAAGCTTTAAGACATCGTCATAGTAGGTCCTCGAGGCGATAGTGAAGTTTCTGTTTGTAGTTGCTAAATGCATTTGACAACGGTAATATTAAGGAATTTCTAAACAGTAGTCGTGAACCCATGAGTCATTTTCACCCTCGATAAATTGTATCTGAAGTATACGGATATTATATAGTTATTTATTTTCCCAAAATTCTCTATTTTATATTTATTAAATTGTATATTGGTTATCTATAATATAAGTACAATATTATATAAATATAAATGAAATTAATGCTATAGAAAATTCATTTTAACCGTCAAGTTTATCCTCATTGAAAGGATTTGACATCGCATTAAATCCCCCTGGGAATATTAATGGCAAATAAAAGAATAACTGGACACACGAATGACCCTTTGAGCTTTATTATCCCCCATTTTATATATATATACATATATAAAAGAGTTAGGCTTATTCTTCTTAATATTAATTTAATAATGTCAGTACGTGAACAATCGACAGGCAATAACAGACGGACAATCAAGAGACGTTCGTCCTGATGATTCGTGCAACCCTTTTTCGTCTTTAACTAAGGAAAACAAACGATATATATATAACTACAGTTATATATTTTTTGTGGAAGAAAGGGGTCATAAGATCTTATGTTGAGGGTCGAGTGATTCAACGTTCAACCCCTTTCGCATGTGTCACTCTGCGCCAAGTGGTTGCTTGTTCTTGTTGATTTCATCGCACATTTCTTTCTTACTTTTACGCCCCGTGTTTTTACCTACCCCAGACCCTTGGGAATTGCCCGAACGACATAAGGATTTTGCGGGGGCTGTTCATGGTCGTTGATATTATTTCAAGTTAGAATAAATTTAGATCTCTTCACATGAATCCTGAGGCGTGTTGTCCGTCATAACGACGGGATAAAAAATATTCTTAGAAAGAAGAAGAAGAGAGAGGAAAAAATCCAGTAAATAAAAATGTTTTGTAGAAATTAGATAAGAAAAAAATATCTATACATAAGAAAATCAAAATTATTATATATTTTTATTTTTGTATTTAATATTTTTCAATTTAATTTAACTTTCGATTTACATGTCAAAATTACTTTATAGTCGAGGGAGACAGTTACGTAGTGTGATGTGGAAAAAATAGCTCGAGTGCTTTTGGCAATGAAGAAAAAGAGGTGAAGTGACGAAAGAGGTGAAGAAGAAGAAGAAGAAGAAGAAGCAGTAGAATGAAACGCATGTCGTGAGGTCACCCTCGGCATTGGTATAAATATTTAAAGTCCCGAATTAAATCGCGATGATAAAGCGTTTCCAAGTAAGCAACACTGTACATGCTCTGGCTCGTATCACAATTTAAATGGCCACTCTATATACACTATATACACTTCCTCTTAGCTATAGATATATTTATACATAATATCTATATCAAGTCTTTTTCAAGCGTTTTGTCAATCCACTTGAGTGCATGACATCGATGCATTAAATTCAATAAAGATTAAATTCTAAATGAGAAAAGAAAAGTTATATAGTAGTCATCTATTTTGATTACTCAAGTATTTTTACACGTATACATTGGATGAGTTGAGAAGAGAAAAAAAAAAAAAAAAAGTAATAAATAATAATAATAGAAAAAAATAAAAATAAAAATAAAAAACGAAGTTCGACAAGAGCTTACAGACATAGAACTCGTAAGTTGTGCGATAATGCGCGAGTGTGCTCCTTACACCGTATAACACGTGCTCATATACCAGAAATACCCGTGGACATATATGTATGCAGATCCCAGCAGGGACGCGAGAGAAAATTTTGTACTACTTATATATATATACACGCCTGGCTTCACTCTGAGGTTGTTTGTACTTTGGAATTATCGACAGACTATATCGATATCTATCCAACAATATTATTTTGTTAACGTGTCATTTAAAATTATATTCAACACGTGTACACACAAACAAATAAATATTGGATATTTTTTTAATTTTTAATTTTAGAAATAAATTGAACGCAAAAACAACAAAAATATAATGAATAAATAAATAAATAAATAAATAAAAATGAAATGAAATATATAGAGATAAAATAATCCTGGTACATTTATCTACCAACTTTTTTTTTCCATATGGATATTTCTTGCATACCACAATCATTATATATGTATATATTGCATACATATATATCGTCATGATGATGGTTGTCTCGGGAGTTGGACGTTCGTTCTAGTCCCACGGTTGTATCGAAGTCGTCCCTGAAATCGTCGAGCTCCCGTGTATGAAGAGAAAACTACATAGATATATATAAATATATATATATATACACTTTGCCACCCCATAAGCGTCATCAGAAAGAATACACGTATACAAGTATAAATATATATATACATATATAATGAAAATGTGAGGAAGGAAGAACGAGAGATATGGTTGTTGAGCCGCAATCCAGTAGGACGTGCCTTGATGCGGCGTAGTGGCTCGAGATACGTGCGCGAAGATGCTACTTCTTCCGTGCAACTATGGGTAAAACACATTGGAGATGTGTGAGTATGAACGCGCGGGGAAAAGCAACACCGTCACGGCGGCAAGTGCATCGAGAGCACTACCGCCATCGCCATCGCTGTGGCCGGGATAATTTGCCCTGCAGAAAATAACAGGGTGGATAGCGCCGCTCGGTATAACGTATATGTGTTCAACGGCCATGGCCCCGACATTCAGTCGATGATAGAGAATGAAAGAGCGAGAGGGAGAGAAAAAGAGACAAATGGTGTATGGAATGATGATAAAGTCACGAGTGCGAACGAGAAAAACATATATGAGAAGAGATCACGAGTACGTATCGAAGATATATTTTTAAATAACTTATACGAAGGCCGCGCGACCGCACTTATTTTGTACGTGATATATCCAACACGTTGACGAACAATTTATAATTATTTTATTTTATTCATTTATTTATTTATTTATTTATTTATTATTAGTTTTTTTTTTTTATCATTTTTTATTCATCAATAATTTACACTGAAAAAAAAAAACAATATATCAAAGATTTTTTTTTTTTTTTTCTTTAATATTTTTTGTTTGTTTCTGTTTTATTGGAATAATATAAATGAATGAAGTGTATGGATTAAATTTATCGTGTATTACTGCCACAGGTTTTTATCTCTTTTATATACATACGTATAATTGTGTACAAGTCTAATAAATGTTATATATAGATGTGTATATGTGTTTAGTTAGTAGGACCCTCGACCTTTGGTTTATATAGGTCCAGTTGTGTGGCACGACCCCCGCGAGACTCGATTTGTCAACTCGTTAGTGAAACTCTCATTTAACCTGGTGTGCACATACGCGAATGGGGGAAAGTAGTGTGTGCCACGCCACGACAATCCAATATCGTCTCTTCGTTTCGCTTGGACCTCACTATCTCTCTATCTGTTTCACTAGACCATTATTCTTCCACTCAACAGCCCTCCATTCCCATAAGAATTGTTCTCACATTTACCTTCTCTTTCTGTCTTTTTTTTTTTTTTTTTTTTTTTTCTCTCTCTCCCACTCTTCTATACAGATATAAATTTATCTACACTTATATACACGAGCAATTAATCTTTACAATAATTTTTTTATTTATTTATTTATTTATTTTTATTGCTATTATTAATTATATCTTACGTGTGGATGAAAATAATTCAAGGAACGTGTATATATATCTATATAGTATTAAATAAACTTGAACAAAGTTGGACAATGTATTTGTTTGGAATGTCTTGTATAATCTTCAAGAATGACTTTTAGCACTTATTGAGAGAGGGGAATGAAACTGTCGCGAGAGAATTTCGAGTTAAGGGGAAAACATATGAAGGGTGCGATTTTGTACAATGGCTTGGTTATAATGCTTTACCACATTGAGTGAATGAGTGAGACAATGAGAATTAAGCAAGAGAGAAAACATGAGGGAGAGAGAATACAAGAGAGTCGTGAGGGAGTCTCGTGAGTGATGTAGGGCGGTTGGCCATTACGCGGAATAGAGAGCCATTGGTCACTCGCTATACGAGCGTACCTCAAATTGACGAATGGTAATGAGTTCGCCTTGTTAAACGACCACTGTATTACATACATATAGCATGCAAGTATTCCATTGGAATTAAACTTTGCAATGCGCCTTTATCTCCAATATTTCTTCTCTTTTTTTTTGTTTCGCTTTATTATTAAACTATATTTCATATATATAATTGGTAGATAAAAAGAAAAATTCTTGGATAAATTACAAATTGGTGAATAAAGAATTTTAATTAATTTTTATATTAGAATTTTTTTCTTTTTCTTTTTTTCTTTTTCTTTTTCTATCTCAATCTCCATTTCCATTTCCATTCCTATTTCCATCTCCTTTCCTCTCTTTCTCTCTCCCACCTCCTCTTTTTTTTCCTGGTTTATATTAAATATATAAATAAATATGTTGAAGATATAAGTAGATATATGTGTATGGAATATTCTCTGGAGCACTCTCGTCTGACTTTGGCAATACCTAACGGACTTTATTCGACATTGTTGAATGGCGGCAGTTGTAAAAATGATAACGGATGACCCGTGAGGCCGAGGGCTCGTGGATAATGAAGTACGGTCAGTAGTAGTGGTGGCGGGTAAGCGTAGAAATTGCCAGTACGATCCTAGAAAGCACGAATTTACACTTGGACGTCAGTAGACGTTGGAGTCCTATGGGAGTGGTATAGACTAGAAAGATTTCCAACAACAAATTTTCAAAAATACTCTATTTATTTTCCATTCTCATTATATATTTAATTTCATTATATACACACACACATATATATATATATATATATATATATTTAATCATAATAAAAAATTTCAGATGATATACTTATTTCTTTTGTGTATACAACTATAATTAAGCACCATAAAACATGACATTATTTCGTGTATTATATATATTGCTGCAATTAGCACTTGAAGATACATTAGTACTTTCAGCTTATAAAACCTTGAAAAGAAAATAACAATTGCAGTGATAGTAGTATTGTATATATAGTAGTTACTCTATATATAGTAATAAAACTGAAATGACCAGTGTTCTCTCATTTCTATAGGGGATGTGAATGGACCTACGTATATATATATATATATTGTTGCAGTATTATTTTGTTTTCTTTTCTACCGAGTTAACTACAAACTCAGTTTCTCTCTCATCTTTTCCACGCCATCTTCATACTTGTGATTATAATTTCGGTAAATTGATATTAATTATTGAAGTGTTTTAGATGGTGGAGTGTATTAAATAAAGATATGGGGAAGTTTTAACGAGCGTGGTGGCAATTATCTGGGTTCAAGGTCGATATTCTTGGCCACTGCACAACTATGGTGTTGTCGAGAATGAGATGGTGGGGAAGAAGAGAGGAGAAAAATACGGTGGAGGTTGATGCGAGAGAGGATGCCGGCTTCGCTTTGTTAATCGTGATTTGTGGCTGGCGCAGAGTTCAATTATTGAATTAATTGGTTCGCGTGGAAATATACTCGAAGAAGACCGCGAAAACCAGATTCCAATATATATATATATATATATATATATATATATATATATATATATATACAAAAACAAAAATATAAATACACGTCGTATAAGAAGAATTTAAACATAAAATTACTTTATCAAAAAAATATTAATAATTTCACTGGAAAAAATAAAAAATAAAATGTAATGAAAAATTTTTTTTAATAAATTGTATATTGAATAGAAATCTTTGTATATTATATACACAACTGTATTGAGAATATAATAATAGATGACAAGTCGATATATGTTTTATACACTTTGTATATAATCATAAATATATATCTCTATGTACGTAACTGAAGAAAAGATGAGCAAAAAAAAAAAACAAAGTTGGAAACATATGATTACTGCACAGTAGGTACGACATTGAAGTTGACGAAGTGCATACCAGCCCCGCTATGAGACCCTAACATGAGGTCAGAGTCATATCTGTCATATGTTCACATGGAGAGTCATTATAGAATACGTAGACTTCGTTTCACCAGTTACATTCTCAAATTGACGATATTTTCGTACCAACTTCGCGCCATATTTTACTCTGTCGTTATAATACCGGTTCTGCATCAACGCGCACATTCATGCAACAATCATAAAAATCCAACAGCAAAAATAAAAAATTAAAAAACAACGAAAATGACAATGACGATATTATAACGACAATATAAACCATCTCTACATTGTCATTATTATATTTTTAATATCTCTTGAATATATAGCGAGTAAAAATTTTCTCATAAAAAATAATTTAAAAAATATATATATATAATATACTCATTTTCATATAAATTAATATATTATTTTGTCATTTATAAAATCAATGTCAAAATCATCACAGTATATACTTGTATATATAAATTTATAAAGTATAAAATAGTTGTATAGATATTATGTGTTGGACAGAGGCTGCAAAATTGCTTGGTGAAGTAGAGTCCGCGTGGCACGCCTATAGCGAGAGAGATCCAGCCACAGTGTGTAAGGAAGCGTCACGTACACGTTCATGGCTACGTGTACTCGCTCCTGCTCGGAGAGTTATCCGTTTGCAACAATATATACATATATATATATGTATATATGTATATGTGTGGATGAAGGTAATCTTTCTCGTTCTTTCTCTCTGTTTCTCGCTCCTTTACGCGCGCGTTATTTCTACATATATATGTGTGTACGTAGACAGAGCAATCGACGTCTCAGCGGCAGCGTTCCGTGTCGGGAGCCGATGCACGCTCCCGGGTTAGTCTGGTGGATTTCTTTTACGTTGGGGCGTGGCTCTCAAGAGGCCGCAGAGGTCGTCCAAGCCTCTGGGAATACTTCATGAGTGTCTTTCGCGTCTTACGTGTGCCCCCTACCTATTGCTCATCGGTATATCTCATTTCACTTGTGAAAATTATTGGTAAAATGTCATTTATTCATGTTGAGATTGTTGATAATTATCGTCACTGCCGTTGTTGTTGGCGTTGGCGTTGGCATTGTTATGAATTATTTCTTTTTATTTAGTACATGAGACCTTGAATATGTCTGTGTAAGAATATTATTATGGAATCTTACCCATGATCACGAGACGGTTGGTGGATATATATGAGAAACGTTTGGGAGGCGTTGAAAGTGTACATTATCGTATGGGCAATTGGAGAGGCGTGAAAAAATTCATCAGATTCAGGGCCACAGAATTTTTGATGAAAGATTTTATCCACATATATTTATACACATATTCAATATAGTTTGTATAATATATATACATATATATATATATATATATATATATCATTCGTAAAATGTTAGACATCAATCACGATTTTTTTTTTATTTTTATATTTTTTTTTTTTTTTTTTTTTTGGTTGCGTGTTGAGGTTGTAACTCGTACATAAAGCAAGAGATAGACATACACACATGGATGTGCATATATAGCAATTAGAAACTGTAAAAAAATTATAATAAAAAATGGAGAAAAAAATTATATGGGGTGCAATTGATGTTGGATATACGAGTATATATATATGAGTTTTGTAACAATTATCGAAACAATTACAGTGCGCAGACAAGTATTCTATATAATTATAGTAAGGGTAGTTTATAGTGGCGCATGGGAAATTGTAAATGTGAATGTATAAAAATAAAAATAAAAATAAAAAAAAATAAAAACTCGAAAGATTTTCCTCCACAATATATAACGATAGTGTGAATTTATCTTGACACAATATTATTATCGGTAATTTAGAAAAGAAAAAAAAAAAATATATATATATATATATATATAATAAATAAAAATAGAATAAATTGTGAATTTATTGTACGCAGTCGTCTGTGAAAGACATCACTGCGCGCGTGGAAATCGTGAGGTCATGGATAATTCGAGAGGGCGCTACGTTCCAACGTCCTCATAAAATATATTGGTATCCACTAGCTATCTATATATAGATATTTATATATCCTATTCTCGAGGTCTCGCGGATCGGGCTAATATATAAATTTTGTCGAGTCCTATGTTGATATTGGTATACATAAATATGTATATATACTATATATACAGTGGATATATATATTTCTTGATCGCAAAGTTCCGTGATCCACCGCAAATAGCCCCAGACTCTCTTTGGTCATTATCCTTTTACTGTCAGGAGTGTTATTTAGAGGAGATCGTACGAACATTAGTCGTACGTTCGTTCAACTGGAAAACTATATGGATAAATATATGTATATATATTATTTTAACATTATTTTTTTATTCCCATATAATTCTTGATCGTGCCTTTTATTCACGTCGCGATCGTTGATTTATAATGAACTTTGATTTTCAAAAGACTTCCGTTTTCTTTCTAAATCCACGAGTTCACAATATATATTTGTCTGACCAACAGTGGACCTCTTCTACTTGTACACAAAAACTAAATTATTTATTTATTATTATCATTATTATTTTTTTTTCATCGTCTTTCTTATACAAAAACCACAGAGGAAAATTAATTCGTTGGCGTTTATTCACATCGCGCAAATGTATTGTAGTGCCATTATCGACTCTGAAATGGCGTGTAAGGGTGTGATACGTGTCGTGAGTGAAGAAAAGAAACTTGCCGCCAAATGAGAGTATGGAAGACACGTATATATATATATATATGTGTATGTGTGCGAGTATATCAGTGTATGACTATGTTTTTGTGTGTGTGTGTATGTGTATAGAGGGGTGAGTATTTCTCGCTGTCGGTTTCTTTCGATGAGTCTTGGACGTTCCCCTCTGTTGGTCTGATGCCGATGTTGGCGATAAATTTCACCCTCAGTATTATCTCTGCCACCCGGCAAATAGTAAATGCTTGTTCGCAACGCCCTGAGATCGGAAGTTGGACGGTAGAAAAGTGGTGATGGGAAGTGAAAGAAGAATTGAGAGGACGAGGGACTAAATATACAGAACAATAAAGTATTTTCATAGTACCAAAATATTGAGGGTTAACTGTTTGTTACATTTGTACAATATAAATTCTCTTGTAATCTCAAAATAAAGTCTTAAACAATAGACAACAATAAAATAAATGGTCTCATTAATTTATAAATCATTCTATGAATATTTGTAACTCTGTTTGTAATTCGTATCTCGGAAATACCAAACTCTACAATCGTTTAGTAAAGAATTTCTTGTGTGTATTCCACAATAATTATACCAAGCCCGTGCGCGCGCGGCCCCGTTTTTCTTCTAAATTCACTATACTCGTGTGACGATGTTGCTGTGTATTTCTTTACAAACTATATATTCTCACAGTGATCCCACGCGTATATAGGGTATATACTTTCTACATGTAGATTATTCGATGTATAGAATAATATAACACACACACACACACGTAAATGTGTTGCGGTATAAACGTCCTGGAGCACTTGGTGCTCTGCTAATCGTGCAAAGCCTAAATGCGAAGCGCAGGTGAAAGTATAGCACGCTTGTTGCTTCTCGCAATTAGTGGCCGCGGCCTATTATTAAGCACGGACAAACCGTAGCGATGCATAAACATACATATACATATACATGTACATGAGCCTAGTAGTTTTGCTTGTTGATATGCTTGTGCTCTGCTGCTTCACAAAAGCGTTATAATGATTTATGCGAGATTTCGCGCGTCATCAAGACACGGAAGTGCCACATGTGTGCAAATGACGATTACTCAGTACATATCCAAGGAATTTTAATAAATCGTTCATATTAAAATATTTAATTTATTACATATCATATTATAACTGATAATTAATAAATACTTGATTTGAAATTTAGTGATATTTTTTATGAAAAAAAAAAAAGAAAAAAAAATGAAATTTCAAAAGTATTGATAAAAATAAAAAATCTAAAAGTCTTTAAAAACACTTTGGGATATTTACAAAATATATATGTACAACATGAATGGTGTATCACCAAGATTATATACCGACCCTTCTTCTTCCGAGCGCTTTAAACAATTTTAAGGCTCATTTCCTCGTGCTTTCAAGCGAATATCCTGCAATGACGAAGACTGTATATACGACATCGTGAGGGTAGGAAAAGCCCCGATGAAGGAGACGCATGCCCGCGGCCACAGGCATCTCCTCTATCCCCCGTATATATCGTCCTTGCGGGCATCTAAAAGACCCCTCACTCATTCGTCTACATATATATATATATGTACATTGGCCTAGGTAACCCTCGTATTTACCAATTACCTAAGTAATCTGCGGCTGCTTACAGAAACTCTGTCGCATTTCAACTGTCCTTACTTACACTTTGCTTTTCTCATCATATATATATATATATATATATATTAAATCTTAATTTTACATTTTCAAAGCTTAATTAAACACAATTGTCATATGCAGAGTTATTTTACATATTTTAATTATAAATATACACATGTCCAATATAATTTTTGAATAATTTACGGCATTATAATAATTATTAATATATAAAAAAATAAAAATAAAATAATGTGACAATTTATTTTATTTTTTTAAAATAAATTTAATCGGGACGAATTTTATTTCATTTCATTTCATCTTATTTATTTATTTATTTATTTATTTGTTTGTTCTTTTTGTTTATATTCGTTATATATTTTTTAATTCTCGCGCAATATAGATCGTGCAATCACTATACATAAAACTCGCGGTGTACTATAGAAAAAGATGGCCGCCAGCGGTGATTATTGCGTAATCAACGCTAATTATCGTGCCGATGTTTTCTTCGGGAGTAAATCGC
Source organism: Dinocampus coccinellae (assembly GCA_963920625.1). NCBI lineage: Eukaryota > Metazoa > Arthropoda > Insecta > Hymenoptera > Braconidae > Dinocampus > Dinocampus coccinellae. The sequence continues at coordinate 5,338,790 of OY987185.1, read as the reverse complement.
ACGAGTAGAATACTATATATATATATATATAAGTATTGGATGAAGCTTGCACTGCGTTTTATAGTAGGAGGCAGGTGTATGCGCTACCATTTGTGCAGGTGATTCTCTAACATTGCTACCTTATACAATTATATTATTATTTTTATAACGTTTTTTTTTTCTTTTATTCCGATATAACATTACAATCTATATAAATATATAAATATTATCGACATTTATACTTTTGTAGACATAAAATTGAGTTGAAATACATGAATATAGATGACAATGAATGAGAATATGTGTGAGTGAGTGAGTGAGTGAGTGTGTGTGTGAGTATGAATTTATGTTGGAAAGGGGAATTTAATAGCAATCGTCGTATTGCAATTTGCATAAATTTTCATTGCGCGCGCGTGTACTAGCGCATCGTGTCTACGAACGCGCCACGACACGGGAAACTAACGTCTAGTGAATACATTTTATACATATAGATATATATATATATATATGTGTATGTGTATATGTGTATGTGTGTATTCATTTGTGCACTTTGTCCTAGCGTGGAAATTTCTCACGGAAGTCGAGTTGGACCGTGACGCCAGGGCCTTGAGACACTCTCGATCGTATCATTCTGATGTCATTGAAGTACTGGAAAATATTTATCAAATTTTTTTTTTTTTTTTTTTTTTCGTTCTCAATCTAAAAAGGAAACAAATATATTTTTTTTGTTTTTCAAATTAATAGGTATATATTTATTTATATATGTATATATATCAAGAGTGATTTGTTTATTTATGATGATATTGTTACGCAATTATAGTAAAAATAAAAAATTCATCAATTAATATTTCAGTTATTTCACCTTTCTCACAATGTGTGTGTGTATATATATACAGTCAACCAGTTGAAAATGTATAGAACTGACATTTCGAGTGACAAGTCGACATGTTTCCGTGGATAGCGTGACCGTGTCCCGCGCCCGTACATTTATTATTCAAATCTCCAATAGGTTACATCGCGTAGATGAGACTTTGAATTCATGTAGAATATTTGGCCATCATACGTCTCATTAATAATTCCATCAACATTATATTATTACATTCTCAAGTATTTCATTTCCAATTGTATCGAAAAAAAAACAAACAAACAAACAAAAAATTAGTAATAATGGTAATAATAATAATAATAATAATAATAATAAAGAAATGATAAAATGAGGAAAATAAGGAAGAGCGACAAGAGAAAAAAAAAATATATATATATTTGTTTCAAGTTTACTTAAAAAATCATTGCGCGTTTGTATACCATTTCCCAAAGCAATTTTCAAGACATATGACGGTGCACGTATATATATACAAATGTACCCCTTGACAAAACGACGTCTATAAACAGCCAAACACACACATACACACTATGGCCTATGTTTATTTTTATATTTTCTATTTTTGATAGTAAACGCGGTGTACGACATAACCGTACATTCGACCGCTCTGCATATTTGATGTCGCATGCTCTCTCATGATCGCCAGAATTTTCCCCAGTGAATCGTGTTGGGGTCATAAGAGCCCTCAGTGATTGAGGGTTAGGGGCAAGGGTATCATGCTCCAGGCGCATTAACTTTTCATCTTTATACATATAATTCCAACGCCCCGATATAATACTTCCGGTCGCGAGCCCGAAAGTGAAAGAGAGAAAAAAAAAAAAATAATAAATAAATAAATAAAAAAATATAATAATAAAGAAGAAAATGATGCAAAAAGATGATGATACTCTGGTCGTTGATTCATCGGTAATGCGTTCGACGCTTCGGGCGATTATTCGTGAGCCAACTTTTATTATTACAACATTATATACGCCGTTACTCACAGAATCAATTTCAATTTATACGTATCAGCTGTAATCAAACGGGTCATTTTTTTTTTATTATCATTTATTATTAGTTTTTTTTTTTTTTTTTTTTTTTTTTTTCTCGTTTTTTGAAAGTGTATAATTATTGGGGAGGGGAAAGTGGGGCTGAGAAATAATGAATAAAAAAATAATATCTTTGAGACAAAAGTCTTAATGGAATTTCACTATATTTTTTTTATTTTTTATTTATTTCTTATATATATATATATATATATTTTTTTTTCTTTCTTTTCTTTTCTTCCTTCATTTCTACACATGGTAAAAGTGTAATTGCAATGGCAAGTGCGAGAAGAAGGGCGGTGATACGCGCACGGAGAAAAGCACTCTGAAAGAAAATCTATTGCAATCGTTACTGTATACGAAAGACGATGTGAAGGGTAGTGGTTGAGTGTGTGGGGCGGGGTGTGGGATCAAATGACACGGAATAAAAGTAATGCCCGACGATACGACGCCCCTTCTAACATCACTGTATATATATATAATTTTGTAGCGCAAACGCCACACTAGACTTTATACTATACATGCACATACTCGTATATACGCACTCATCTATTTTTCCCCTTTTTCAAGGGAAAGCAACACACCGGCGCGCGCGTCCCTTTCCGTGTCCTATCGAGCTACTTCTCGGGACTCCGTCGTATACATTCACATACGTACGTATATATATATACGTATAAAAGGATATTGGGGAGAGTGAGAAATCGATATACGGGATATAAGGAATTTCCTATGTGTGTACTGGCGCTGCACCCTGCACTCGGACTGGTCGTGCCCCTGATACTCTCGTCAATTTACCCGCGCTATACTTTTTCCCCTCCCCCTTCACTTCGCGCGCTCCTTCCTTTTGCCATACTCTTTTCATTTCCCCACCCATACTCAATATCATCCCTTGCAACTCTTGTGTGCAATCGATTCGCAATTATCGAGGCCATTCGATAGTTCGTCCTCGGTAAAATTCCACCTCGAGAACTTCCAACATTCGCGTGATTCGCCGTACAATCGCAAAACCAATGTGAATTGATTGTAATTTTCAGCATAGTCGTCTGCGAAGTTGAAGGACGTTATTAATCGACTTGTTCGCAGTTGTACACTCAATATTATATACTCGATGCACTCTATCAATCCAAAATATATATATATATATACACTTTAATAATAATAATCAGTGAGAGTTGTGTCGTGACACGTCACAATTTGTCTTCGCATCTATACATGTGTCCTTCATATATTTATACGTAATTGAAAAGAATTGTTTTTCAATGTTGTTAATTCATTTTTTTTTTCTTATTGTTTGTTCGTTTTTTTTTTTTTTTTTTCATTTTTTTTCTTGCGGACAAAAACAAAAGATGAGTCGTCACAAAAATCGAAGACAAAAGATTTTGTCGTTGTTGTCATCATCATCATCATCATCATCATCTTTTTTGGCCTCCACATGAATTCTACGAAATCGCTACTTTTTATTATTATTATTTTTTTTTGTTTCCATTCGCCGCCCGACCTATTTACCCATTGATCATCACATATTTTTAAGCCTTCGGATCAGAGATCTATTTTTTTTTTTTTTTTTTTTTTCCTTCCGGAACCGGCTTTTTATCTTTCTACTGTAATACGGTCACAAGTTGACAGCTCTTGCACTTGGGGCTTAATCATAAACTTGACATTGTAATCGAATCTTCTCCCATGATGAAGCGCCAATACAATCACCGACATGTACGTGTCTATATATATAATTTCTTGGAACCAATGATCCACATCGGATTATATAAAATAATAATAAAAATTGTCATACAAATTGTCCTACATTTTTTCGGAATAAAAAAAAAATTATATATATATATAAAATCATTTTCACCAATTATAAGATAAACATAAATGTTTTTGTAAACAATATTTATGGAATTCGTGACAGAATGACGAGGACATATATAAGATGGGAAAAAAAAAAAATAATAATAATAATAATAGTTATAAAATTATATGAAGAAGAAATAGGGAGAGAGTGTAATGAATATGAAGAAAAGGGGTGAAACGAATTGGACCACCACGCAAGACAACTATTTATATGTACACACACAGTCGTGTTGTCATTACATTCTTTATGTATTGTCATACGCATTGTACATATATACGTATTTTTTCCTTTTATCTTCTTCTTCTCCTTCTTCTTTATTATTTTTTTAAAATACATCTACGGTTTTGTATGTGTGGTTGGTATATATGACGTGATGCGGCGCTATAAACGGATTTGTCACAGCGTGATGACCGTCCCCATGATGAGGATCACCACTTGGAGGCGTGTCGGCGGCGGCGGCGGTATTTCAATATAAAAAGACCGCCGTGAGACATGATGACCTTGAATCAAATACGACTCAACGACAGAATTAAAATTAAACACGCATACAATAATACATTAAGGAGTTTTATTAAAAATAAAATATTAATCATTTATTTCACGTTGTTACGTAAATAATACTTCGTAATCCGCACTATTATTATCTAATGTATCATTGAAATTATACATATATGAATGAATAAATTAATGAATATTGAAATTTGTTATTATTATTATTATTTTTTTTTTATTTTTCATCTTTTTGTGTTGGATATATATAAATGATTTCAACTATAGAATTAAATGTATATTAAAGCGAGGATAATTTAAAGTTATTTAGAAATGTAGTAGGGGATAGTGAGAGAATGAGGTTGAATTGTAGGCACAGTGACCTACTGAAGGGAAATATGTTGAGGTCTAACATCGCCCTACGCACATTTCTCGAGCGTTATATACGTCGTAGAATAACATGTACAAAAAGGGATGTGTTATATAGCCTTGGGGATATTGTCTGAGGGTATATATATATATGAATATACAAAGATCAATATTCTGGTCCATAGGGTACGATCTGTCTATATTTATATGTATATATACATATTATATTTGTCCATTAAAAAAAAGTACAGACAAGTCTAGATTAATGAATCATCATTCAAATATATAAAATAAATTTATTGAGTTTTTTTTTGTTTTTTTTTTGTTTTTGTTTTCCTTGTCTTCTAGATTTATATTGAAAGAAAAATATTTCTGCGTCAAGGACTAATCAAGCTGAATGGTTTCGCGTGGTTTGTCATCAAGGAAAAAAATCTGGCAGACGTCCGGTCGATTAAAACTTTTGTTTGCCCACAACGAATCATTTTATCTTGTCTCACTTTTATTCGACTGTTTCAATTCTATAATCCTAGACGTAGAAATAAATAAAAGTGACAGTGATTATTTGTCTCGATATTTCTTATTCTGATAAAATATATTTATATATAAATATATATATGTTGTTTTTTTTCTCTGTCACGATTAAAATTTCATGTAGGACAATAATCAAAGATGTGTGTAAGTAGTTAATTCTATGAATATATCAGACGACAAAGAATAATAGGAGTAATAATAATCTTTTATTCGAATATGTACGAGAATATTTATCAGTTATTTAGGTTTGAATGATTATTGAATGATTCAACGAGCGATGACCGTATCGATTCTCATTCACCTCAAGTGAAACCGCGTGGTGTCGATAATCGTTTCGACCTTTCCCGCTGTGACTATACATATACACATATAATTAATTGTTCGTCACTCATTCTCATCGTGTCCATCACACATCACTTGAGCAACAATTTATTCATATACAAAATATATTCACAATCTTCATCATCATAAAAACACATGTATCATACACATACATCACAAATGAAAAAAAAAAAAAAAAAAAAAAAAAATGTGTATATTTTTTTTTTTCTTTTTTTTTTTTCTCCTTATCCCATATTTATTATTTCAGTTCTCAAGAATAGTGTAACATCGGTATGTTTCAACGTATTTATATGAATTTTATATGATTACTTATTAACATATAAAGGGTGGATGTCAAAGCACAACGGCATGACGCGTTCATAACGTCCGGTATAGTTGCGCACACCATTACATTATCGCTCTTCAAGATCTACCGTTTGATATTCACATGCGGATTAATAATAGCGTCGTCGTCGTCGTCGCCATCGTCGTCGTTGTAACTGTCGTCGTCCTTTACTCCTCAACACAATACACTCATTTATATACACTTGTACATATTTATATATCTAATAAATATATAATATATGTGTAAATTAGTAAGTGTACTTGTGTATATGTATATATTTATATATTTATATTTGTGTATAATAGAGTTGGATGGGCGGTGTGGGCACGCGGGATCTTATTTAAAAATAATTACGCGAGCCCCGCGCGCTTCGTATCGTTTCCTGTACCTGATTACGGCTAATTGTTCGGGATTTAAAAGTATAATAATGCATAGTGTGCGCGACTTAAACGGCCTACGTAACGATCCTATATATATATATAATATACATATTGTTAGGAGTTTATATATATTGTATAGAATATTATATATACAGAAAATATGTGGATAATGTTGTATAGTTTGATAACCTCTATAACGCACATCGTTGTCCACAATTTTTTAATATACATATATATATTGTGTATGCATCATGACAGCATATAGGTAAAAAATTAGATTGACGAGGCAACGATTACTTTCTCTCATTTTCTATACGTATAATGATGGTTCTTCATAAATCACTTTATTCAATGTATATATTTATTTCATACATATATGTATATATAAATAATTTGTCATTGATGTTGAAGACGAAGAAGAAAACGATGACGAAAAGAAATATAAAAAAAAAAATGATAAAAAAAGTGTTTTTTTTTTTTTTTTTTTTTTTTTTTTTTCAATTAATTATCAAACGTGTGTGGTATATACATACACAGAGATAGTTTGCATGGTAACACAAAATTTGTTTGGACATTTTTGTATGCTGGTTAGAGCTATCAACGAAATGACCATTGATATATATATAGACATTAGAGGATTTTAGTGAAGCCATAGGTGAATTGACGGGCTAAAGAGTAGAAAGAGCCAAGGGCAGGGGAGGCCATACCGCCAATCTGTCGCTGTCTGCATTAGCCCAATGCTTTTGAATAGTCAAAAGGTTTTTGGACATGGCGTCCAACTCAACGTGTATACTGTGGATGAAATTCTCGGATACTTTTAAAGTAAATTAGCTTTTTAGTTTTATACGCCTAAAATCCCCCGAGTGTGTACAACGAGTGTGTAACAGAGTGTATAGAATAAGTATACAAGTGTATAGAGTAGATAGTGGGGATACGCTATTATATATATTTATAGTGGAGACGAGGGAAGTGCATTTGTAAAGCCGTGGGCCAAAAAAAAAAAAAGAGAAAAACAGAATAAACGTGAACTAGTCATCGGGGTAATATAATACGCGGCTCAACGGCGAAAAACACAAAACAGGTTGCGAAAAGGCAAGCAACAGCTACTACTACTACTACTACTACTACTACTACTACTACTACTACTACTACTACTTCTATCATATCAGTGGAAATAGCCGCTATAGCAGCAACACAGCGGCCAGAAACTGATCCAACAGTTACAGAAGCAGGGACAGGGGCGCTTTTGCGTTCACTCTTGTTCTCTTGCGTGTGCAATTCACCCGAGCCCTCGTTTGGATTCTTTGACCGCGTGGTTGACCCTTTGCAGTGTTCGCTCGTTTTATAAAAGAAGCTTCATATGTATGTATAAATGAGCAAAAGTTCGCTCCCACAAAAACGTCAAGAAGTGTGTATACAATATATTATGATGATTATAATATTATAGACAGTATGTATATATATATATATATATATATATATATATATATATACACTTTGATGGTGAGGAAAAAGCTGAGGGTTCATGATGTGGCTGGCGCACATACTCGTGATTGACTTTAACGAGCACGACTCGAGCAAATCATTTCTATATTATATTTCCTTTTTTTTTTTTTTCACCCTTTCCTCTTTCTTTATCCTCATGTTCTTTTCTCGTGTTGTTGAATATATATAGATATATTATTCGCAAATTTGTGATCGATACAAGACGAGTGTAACCAAAGGCTTCAACTTGCCACGTATAATACTTATCTTTGTACATATATAAATGTATATATGCAATACAGTTATACATATTATTATATGGGAAAAAAAAAGATATAGTGTGAGGAACGCAGTGTAGCCTCACGTGCGACGATAAATAATCGAAGAGGGAAGAATACACTCGCATAAATATATATATATATATATATATATATATATATATATATATATATATATATATATCGTGAAGAGTAAGCATCGAGTGAAAAAAAAAAAAAAAACAGATATAAGACGGCAGGGGAATGAAAAAAAAAGAAAAATAAATAAATAAATAAATAAATAAATAAATAAAATGTATGGAAAAAATGAAAAAGAGTGTGAGAGAGAAGAAAAATAAATGAAAATAAATAAATAAATAAATAATAATGTTGAAAGAGCTAAAGGCAAATATACCCGACGCGACTCCCCGCGAGGCGACCTCGGGTCAAACTTCTAGCGGACATTGCGGGGGGCCTCAACTAACGAGCGGAGCAATTAACATTTTTATTAGACGCATAAGCTATTGAGAAAAAAAAAAAAAAAAAAAAAAAAAATTTTGAAATTATTTTTATTCTTCTTGTTCTTATTTTTCATTTTTATCCTCGTCTATTTCTTTACAATTTAAAAAAAAATTGTTTTTTTTATCTATTATACAAAAACAGAATCGCAATCTTCAAATATTTATCAATATATATCAATATAAATATTCAATAATTGTTTATTATTATTTTCTTTGTAATACACAAGTTTTAGTTTCATGACATTATATACATATATATATATATATATATCAGAGGGTGATTATATGGGGTATGTTGAGTGGAACTTTGAACTATTACAATTGAATATACATCATCAGTTGTATAATACAGATAATGATATCACAAATATAACCAACATATATCGTATGTACATATAGACAACTTAGTATGTAGTATTTAGCAACCGCCACATACATCATTTCATATCCGTCGAGCTCATATTATCATCCTTATAATATTACATCCCCTATAATTCTCTCTACCTCACTCATCCAACGTACTTAATATATATATATATGAATGTTCTTGATGTTCGACAATGCAATGGCCATTTGTGTACATATCTACATTTATATATACATACCTATATATTGAAACTGGTGAGCATTAGGAGATTTTCCTAACCATACATTGTCGACTCATATCCACTGGTATCCACAAACATTATTCATTCACTTTGATGATACCAATTCAACAAATTTTCCATGTATATAAATATATTTCAATATATCAAACAATAAAATATCTGTAAATAAATAATATTTAAGTCGAATAATTTCATGAATTATATCAGTTTAAATGCAAAATATTCTTGGCAGTCATCGCTTTGTTTATATACAAGACAAACACTTGGTAGAGGTTCTACCTCGATCGATCGAAATGTGAGACAACCACTTTATCTATAGATTGGTGTACTCTCACTCTCTCTCCTATTCTCTATTACCGTCCACATCGTCCCCCTCATTTCTACCCTTACGGACTACCTCGCCAAGAAGACGATTATTATATATGTGTGTATATATAAAGTTGGTAAGGTGTAAAACCACTGGTGCCGCCATCAGCGAATATATATGATACCTATTGTCTTCCTCTCTTTTGCCGCGCTCCTAAAACTGTAAGTAAAACCGGTGAGGGCTTGTACTATTAAATGCAGACACGAGCAGGCACAGTCAGGAAATTGCCTAATTTCCTGAGTGCGCACGCCGATCCGTCAAGTTGACATGACATAGTTGCATGAAAATTCCCGTGACTTTTAATGTCAAATGTCGAAATTGAACGATAAATGAAAAATTTAGAATAAATTATAACTATCAAGTTTTTAATCATAATAATTGAAGAGATTTTTTATTATTATTATTATTTTTTTTTTTTCAATTTTTCACGGATACATGTGAATTATATATGTAACGTAGATATAAAAGTGGGGAATTTTTAGATGGTAATAGCGCATTTTATTTTGTATTGGGATAGGTCGTAGACAGAGCGACATCTATGATTCATTTTATTACAAAACGGTTGGAATAATTTGAAAAATAACTCAAACACACACACACACACACTCATAAATATACATAATAATTATTTTGTTATATTCAATACACAATATAAATTTGTTGAGATAAATTAAAATGTTTTGCTATCGCATCGTTTGACCCCAACACACTGAAAACGAACGGTCGAGACTTTATTTTTCTATCTCATTTTTCTTTTTTTTTTCTTCTTCCTCTTTTTTTTCTTTTTCTTTTTTTTTTTTTTTTTTTCTTCTGATCGTCTGAGGAAAAAGATTAAGTGTGGTACGTGGGTCGGTAGTGATAGACTGTCTAATCCATGAACTTAGGACTAAAGTGAAGTCGTATGGCAAGTAGGGATAAGGTGACAGTAGATAAAACGTCAAATCCACAATTAAAGGAACGTAGTTGATCTGTCAAATATATATGTAGACATACTGATATGTAATCCCTTTCAAGCTACAACAAAAATAATTTTCTCTCGCATTTCAATTCACACATTACGACAATATTTATTTCTCTAGTCAGTGATGCAAATTAAACAAAAACAAAAAATATATATATATATATATATATATAGATTAGGGTGTGCCAAAAAAAAAAAAAATTTTTTTTCCATCTTGGGAACAGGTTGTACTTTTTCAGGACAGTAAAAAAATTTTTTTTTTTTTGCATCATATAAATTATAAATATTCAATCAATAAATTTGTTCCAAAAAAATTGATAAAACATTTTTTTCACTGTGATTGAGAATAAAAAACGATACTTTTTTTTGTTTGTTTCTGAAACTCGTGAATATTTTGTTTATCATTTTTGTAGATACTGTAACAAGTCCGAGCTCATCAGAACCATTTTCCTGACAAAAATTAAGTTTCCCAAGTCGTATGAAACATACTATCAATATTCATTAATTATAAATTAAAGAATTTTTATAAAAAATTTAATGATCTATAAAAAAGTCATTTGATATTTTTCGATAGAGTCAATAGTTTCGCTGTAATATTGAAAAAACGATGAATTTTCATACATTTCGAACTTTGAACTTGAATATCATCTGAGTGGCTAAGTTTATCAAAAAAGTATACGACATCTTTTTTGTAGAGCTTTCGATTCTCTATGAAAATGTATAATGCGTTTGTCTATACAATATGCCATGATCGAGGTATGAAAATCAAAACATAAAAGATTTTTTTCCTGATGTTATTTAAATGGGAAATAGAAATTTGCGATGAAGCACTTCTAAATATTAATATCAAGAGCTCAAATTTAACAGGTCTCTTTTTTTGTTTACCTTCCTAAAAAAGTACAACCTGTTCCCAAGATGAAAAAAAAATTTTTTTTTTTTGGCACACCCTAATATACATATATGTATGTATATATTTAATTTACTTTACTCTAGACTATATAATATAAATATATAGTATTATATAATTAAACAAAACGAGAGTATATCTCTAGTTTGAAATCGTGCTTCACGATTTAATTTAATTCTTCAAGATGCCCGTGAGAAAATTAAAGTCTATCCTTCATATAAACTTCTCATCGTTGCTTATTGCGTCTTTGTGGACAAGTATTCCAACATTGCTTCATTCTGTGTATACACATAAACAATACGTTTTCAAAGGGGAATTATGATATGAGAATGAAAAAGTGATGGTGGGATGAGGGGAATGGGGAAAGTATAGAAAAAAAAAAAAGATGCGGTAGAATACGCGAGTTGGTGTATACTTACGCGATCAGTGCGCGTCATATCAAACACAAACGCGACGTCGCCTACGATACCAGATGATGCCTGGTCTTCCCTTTCCACATGGATATATACACATCTCTCTCTCCCTCGTCGTTTAGCTCTCCTCCCTCCCCACCCAATGACCTCTGGGCGTGTCGCCAACTCCCCACTATTCCTTTAACTTCCCCTCATTCTCCTACTTGAATTCTCCCACTCACGGACGTGAAGTGCTCGAGGTGCGCGACAGTGGGGCCTCGCCGACAGCAAAGTTTGACGCCGTCGGGGAATCATCTGCCTTTGCGTGTCGCTGTTCTTGTCCCAAACGCCTCCACGCCTTCTACGTTATCCCATTGGTCATGGCTGTCCCCAGATACGGACGCGACACACGCCCATTTTCACCAACTACCCTTGCGAAAAAAAAATTGGAAAAAAAAAAAAAAAAACGTTTGCTAATATAATTAATTATCTATCTGACCTCTTGTATAGAGTATTAATCCAATTGAAACAGAATATCAGAGATTTAATGCAAATGTATTTTGAAAATTATTTAATGTCGAATATATTTGAATTGAGTTTGATTGATTGTATGTTCATTTATTTTAATGAAAAACGAAAAATTTTTTAATGTAGATTAATTAAGTATAATGTATAGATTGAGGATGAAAAATTCGATGACACGATTAAAGGTCATCGCAATAGTTTACATGACAGCTTGACAAGTGAGCAATTTAAATAATTATTATGAAACATATATGTGTATCAATAATAGAGTCTTTGTTATTATCTTGTCATATATAAAATATGAATGGATATGTAGAATGCCAAAGGGGAAAGCGCGAGGGATTAAAAGCAACGGAATAGTAGTTTTGTATTTGAAACGACGTAACGAAGATGCGAGTCAAAGAATAATGATAATGACGGAAATTGAATTCTACATACCAGTTATTATTATTATTATCATTTACAATATAAATAATGATAAATTATCCCCAATCGATTCCATACATAATAATAATAATAATAATAATAATAATAATAATAATAATAATAATAATAATAATAAATGTACATATATAAATAAATATTAGTGTGACATTTTTTTGTTTTGCAAGTTTACGAAATTCATTTGTATCTTTCACTTATTGTGAAAATTTTAACACATGCGTTTATATACTTTTACATACATCTCTCTCCACAGTTATTTCACAATGTATGTATATAGACCAAGTGTAGATATACACGTCAAATATATAGATATATTGATGTACAACTTCCATCATGTGGAGATGAGTGTTTATATATATGTATATGTGTGTGTGTGTGTGTGTGTGTGTGTGTGTGTGTGTGTGTGTGTGTGTGTGTGTGTAAGAACTGTGGAAGATACAACAAAAGGTGAACCCCGTGAAGTGGCTCCGCAAGGATGGCGGTAAAGGATTATATTTGTAAATGTGCATCTCACATACATGTATTATGTTGAAAATAAATCGCACGCATAAACATATACCACGTTAGTATATTTACAGTCGGTTATAATCGGGTATGTTCGTGTAGAGTCGGTGCCGGTGGTAGCCGCGCGCAACCACTGTCGAGTGTTTCACGCCGCTGCGTGGAGCGAAACTCGTACGCGATCGAGCTCAACTCTGCCTTGGTTTTATTCTCGTGTTATAATACACGCTGTGTTTATCCGCGAATATATATGTTTGTATATTTTATTTTTATTTAAACTTTCTCAGAGGATTGTATTGACCTGTAGATAAAGTGACACATGATGTGTTATTATGTCACGTGGACGTACAAGTACAGATTATGAGTATGAGGTGAATGAGTTGCGATATACAATAAGCTATTGCCACTCATCGTGGTGTGTTCAACTTGTATATAACTGGGCGCGCGGTTATCCACGATTAATTACGAAAACGAACGAATCGACTCGTGGCTTACTAGTACAGGGCAAGAGAGTCGGTTGTGGTGCGCTCGAGGGAACGGTCGTTGAATCGTGAATCTCTCTCAGTTTTAAATATATATTTATGTTATTCATTATTTAATTTATAAAATTTTTTTAAATTCTCCTTTTGTTTTACTATCAAAATTGTGTTTTATTATTTTTTTTTAAATTTTTTTTCTTTTTTTTTTCTTTTCTTTACTGAGTTTGGTGTTGGAAACGCTTGAGTGCAACGAAGAATACGACTATGTGTGTTTTGTGATAATATACACCGATAATTAATTGTTATGAAACAATTTTTATTTTGAAAAAGTGCATTATTTATGGACAATCACGAATAAAAGACAAATTTTGTCATGAGTGAATACAATTGCGTATAAAGAGTTTGGATATGTGTGTGTGGAACGAATGTGGAGACAGTTATGAGTGGCTGGAGGCACTCGTGACAACGATTTCATAGAGGGAAAATCAGAGAGAGTCGTAGGCGGAGCCTCGACAACGAGGACACGTGACACGGAAACTGTCACGCCGCCCTTGCCTCCCCCACCTCCACCTCATTCACTTCTCTTACCACTATACATCTATCTCACTCTGACTCTTTCCCCTAATCCCCACTCTAGCCACGACCGAAAACAACCGAAGTCGAGTCATCGCAACTCTTCGGAATCGCCACCGCATCACACGGCGAATGCGACAAACACGACAAACACGACAAATGCGACGAATGTGATGATGCTGATGGTCCACACAATTCTCCAGCCAATTTTTATTCACTGATTTGACGATATTTTCATGATTCCAAAATATTTCCACTGATACTACAAAATTTTCTACTCATCATCATTATTATTGTTAATATTTTTTTTTAGTTTAATGTTTATATGAAAAAATTTTTTAATGGAAATAATAATTGGTGTAATAAAATATTGAAAAGATTTAATAATATTGGGAAGATTGGAAAATGCAGCAGACAAGTCTCGGTCTCAATTGTAGACCAAATAATTCAAACTTGCATTTGAATAATGAAAATAAATCCAAAAAAGAAATAAATATAAAACAAGAGCCACCAGTAAATCGTGAAGTAATTGATGGAATAAAAATAAAAGAAGAGTTACAAGATAAAAATATTGATAAAGTTAAAATAGAATGTTTACCCGATGTTGAATATCATCAAAATCATATTTTGGAGCGTGATAGTGTGGATAAAAAGAATGTTGATTATCATCGTGTAGATACGATAAAACAACGTGAAGAGATACCCGGGGAAGCCGTAAATTTTACCCGAATTCCTGGCCAATATCCGACAATGCAGCATCCAGCATATCGAGCCGTCGGTCCAGGACCGCCCAATACCTTTGGATTTCCTTATTTCTATCCTTTACCTACCTCATCACCTTCCTCTACTATTTCCTCAATGCCCATTGCCATTCACGATCGATCTCATCGTTCATCCGAACATGAAAAATACAAACACGACATTAAACATCAAAATAATCAAGCAAATGACGGCTCACAACAGTCTACTTATCGCAATCGTCAAGCAATGTCAAATATAACTGGCAACTTTAATGAACCATATCCACCTCGAGAATATCGATCACTTCATCATCATCAACAACAGAAACAATTGCCGTCAAATCAACATCAACAACAACGTCATAATCATAATCATAATCATATACCACACGATTTTCATCATGGAAAATTATTAAATAATATTTCTGCTGGATATTCACCGACTTATCGTACGTCACTAGAGTTGGTATATTTTAATCAACAGCAACAACAACAACAACAACAACAACAACAACAACAACAACAACAACAACACCAACAACAGAAACATCAGGCGAGTCAGCATAACATTTTGAGGAGTTTATATCCATCAGGGAGGCAGAGGAAGTGGAGCAATTCTGCACTCAGGTTTCTACAGCCAACATCAGTGAGTTTGGAAAAGCGTGAAACACACAACGTCCACATATGCACATGCATATATTCATATTCCAATAGAAAAAAAGAAAAAAAAAAAAAAAATAGAAGAGAAAAATAAAATGGATATGAAGAAGAAGAAAGAAAAGAAGGAGAAGAAAAAAAAAAAAAGAAAAATAAACATAAAGTATTGTACATTTTCTTCTTTTCCTCAATCTTTTACTTCTCATCTTCATTTTTTTTTTTTTTTTTTTTCTTTTTTAAATATTCACATTGCCATTTCTTTGTCTCGTCACATATATAAGAGAGCATATAACGACTGTGTTGTGAATTCAGTGAAGTCGAATAACGACCAAGAAAATTCTCAACTGTGAATTGCACATACCAGTTTGCAGATTTTACAATCCTAAACTTCTCTCTTATCTCTTTTCTATACTTCTTTCGTTTTAACCTTCTCCCATTGACGTTACAACGCGTGCTCGATGCTCCAATGCATACGCATAGAGCGAATAGCGGCCGCGACGTTACGTATTCCGGAATTTAAAACGTTTCTCGCGTCCTCATCGTCATATACATAAATACATATATATATATATATATGTATAATAACAATATTTCCTTTTTCATTGCATACATACATATATATATAATAGTCCTCTCGCTCTATCGCATCTACCGCATGGGAACTCGCCCGTCGAACCGAACCGTTACGTCGTTATATGCGGCCGAACGATTGCGCGCGCGCATTATTTATTCTTGGAAACAGTTTTACGGTGAAATCGCGTCCTCCGCGTGCGGAAATACTGCCATCCAGAATAGACGCGTTTTGCGTATATTCTTTGATTCGTTTATGTAAACTATCATTATGCCAACTTATAAACATGAATATATATATATATAAATGTATATAGAGATTGGTTTAGTACTTTGAGTGTATATAATATAATCGCCACCTTTTACATTTTATATCGTCACGTCCAGTGCAGATAATTTATTTATACTGTCGTAAGTACGCACCTGTATGTCAAGATAACGTTGCCAGGAGATATGTACAACACAGTACATATTTATGTTTAAAAATATATACTTATATATATATATATACATATATATTGTGGATGAGAAAGAGGATGCGACGAATAAGGCTATTGAATGGCAAAGCCGCGCAATGCATTCAAATTCTCTATCTTATTCACCCACAAACCAAAAAAAAATACATCTATACGTATTACAAGGTTTTTTTTTTTCAATTTTTATTTTACTTATTGCGCCAGTTCTTAACATGGAGAATATAAATTTACATTGCATCCTTGATGCAAGG
The DNA here is from genome assembly GCA_963920625.1 of Dinocampus coccinellae. Classification (NCBI taxonomy): domain Eukaryota; kingdom Metazoa; phylum Arthropoda; class Insecta; order Hymenoptera; family Braconidae; genus Dinocampus; species Dinocampus coccinellae. The sequence goes on along the minus strand of OY987185.1, from coordinate 5,321,901 downwards.
ATAAGTCAATGGTATCCCGTGTCCAATTTGGATGAAGGTGCAATGGAGAGAAGAAATGATTCATTTCATTTCGATGAAATCACTTATTTTTCGTTTCTTCCTCTGTGTCACACACTTCAACCGCCTGATTAATGTTTCATCGCGGGTATGGTGTCTTCGTTTATCTATCAGAATACATTATAACATATGTATATATATGAATATATGTACATGTGTATAATTTGTATGTGATTACCAACGTGTGGCACGTCAATGACCTACAACACGATCTTGAAGATCTATGCGCAGGTTATTATTTCTCGTCAAGCAAGCGTCCATCATATTTTCTTGACTATAATATTCGATGCTCTTCACCGCGAAGCAACTCATCTTACGGAATGGAATATTAGCGTGGGTATGGATCGACAGTTTCTGTATTAAAGCAAGTCCACAAGTTCCACGTGAAAGATTGTATGGAATTGTATTTTTAATGCATTCATAAATGATGGAGAAAAAAATAAAAAAATAAAAATAAATAAATAAATAAATAAAATTGTATTTGTGATGTTGACATTGAGTAGACTAGTTGTAAATATTGAAATTTTTTATGAATATATATATAATACATATAAAATATTTATTTTAATATAGAAGAAAAAAAAAAATTGTCATTCATTATTACAAAGTAAAAAATTATAAATTATAGTTTCAATATATAATTTTAAACGGTCTCGACACCCGTGAAATATCTTTTCGTTGAATATGAAGACGAAAAAAAAAAAAAAAAGGGAGGAAGGAAGAGAATATATAATCGCGGTTTTTGAAAAAAGAAAAAAAAAATACATATATATATCGAGCGAATCCATTCTAATATAAAGGGAGGACGTTTGCACGCCCTCGGCATCGGTTTGAACCGCTCGCCAGATGCGTGTCTACATATATATATATATGTGTGTATATGTTTACACGATGTATCGGCGAACGTTTTTCTACCTGAGAAACGTCCAATAGGGACAACACATGGCGTCTCGAGGGGGTGCAAGAGGCTCCCCTTAAACCGATTCGTTGTCGCCCCTACGAACGATTACAAGCGGCAATGCGACGAGTGCCGTCATTCTGGCGGCCACTGTCGGCCTAAACAGACCCGACTAATCGCCAGTTTCGTGATTAGGGTGTGTAGAGTGTGGTATTTATATCAAAAAACATATCGTACAAAAAATCGTGGTTGAAATAAATGCGTCATGGTGTTGACGTGTAAACATTATTAAATTACATTTTAAAATTGTGTCGCATTTATTTACCTATTTTACTTTTTTTTTTTTTTTTTTTTTGTTTTTCTTTTTATAAAATTATGCCATTTGAAAATAATGATTTATGTAAAATTGACAGTTAAATTTACATATATTTCATGATAATACTCAAATAGATGACTAGTTTGTTCTAAAAATTATATATTTTATTTATTATTTTTTCTCTTGAAAGTCTGACAAGATTTTTCAACGTGATCACGAGTGAATGGGAAGCGCTGTTTTCTTTCCGCACCGTAAAGTCACCTAACAGTCTCACAACAGACTTTTATAAAATACAATGCATTTTACTACTCCATACAAAAATATAAGGAGAAGACAGAATAAAAAATAAAATGAGTATTGGTAGTGTAAATACAGAAAAAGAAAAAGAGAGGAAAAAAAAAATTAAAAAAAAAAAAATAATAATAATAATAATAAAAACCAACAAAATACGATTAAAACAGAGAAAGAAAAATAATTTACATATTTACGACTGCAAATTATCTATTCTGGGACACGGACAATCATAATTATATATTTTTATTTTAATTCGCGTCCTTCACTTTAAGCCTCTGGAGAAATATTTTTTAAGCGATATTCCCAGCACAAATGATGTCTGTACACATATGTATATATTTTTATTAGATATATATATATATATGTACATAGGTATTTGTATGTATTTACATGCAACTCAATGTGTCATAATATGTCCATATATGCGAGAACGTTACAGATTGCATCGACCAGAAAATTACGCTTGCATGAATAATGATGACAGAGGATAATGAATGATAAATATGACGATTGGTGTTGGAGCCCCGGAATTCTTATTTGCGATGGCTTCATGTAAATTAGTTGTATTTACAGCTCGCTCGTTAGTCGTTTACGATTGAAAACACATCGATCACCGTTCACATTTTCAATACTTTCTCTCTCTTTCTCTATACCTGTCACCCATCCCCATCCCCATCCCTCCCCTCTCTCTCTCTCTCTCTCTTTATTTTATTTTTTCACTACATTCATACATGCATTTTCTGTTACTTATAAATAACTTCCGGTTATTGCGGTTTATGCGAGTATCAAGTGTCATATACCTCCACCAACGCGTGTCACGTGTCCAGTGGTTTTTTGCTCTAACAACTGAAAAAATATATATATACATATGTGTGTGTATGTAAAAAATATTTTTGTATGTACAAAGATATTCTTTGAGTGTGTTAACGTTGGTAGTTTATTTATTTGCTAAATCTTCATGCTACAGTATAAAAGGGAAGAAATTATTAAAAGGAAATGACATGTCAACGTAACAATGCATACAATGTATAAAATATATCTACATATGTATATAATATATGAGGAATAAAAAAAATATATATAGATATATATATATATACATATATGTACTGGCGCGTGCGCGTCAAAACCACGAACTCTCTCCCCATTACCACAGAATAATTATTTATATTCCTGAATATTTGACTCAACTTTTTTTTTCTTTTTTTTCTCTGAGTGTATAGAATATATAGCGTGACGTACACACGTTACACTCGCTGTCATCAACAAATGCTTCCTCATATCTCTCTCTCTCTCTCTCTCTCTCTCTCTGCTTTATATATATACATTCATACACATGACTATCTCGTATTGTCGATGAATATCCTGCGGTTTTACTCTAAGCACATACACATATGTATTCATCATTATTATTTCTTTTTTTTTTTTTTTAACTACACGGAGAGAATTTTCTCTTAAAAGTTACCCTGCAATTCAGGGTAGGCTCGGGCCATCCCACTATTATAGAAAATATTATTCATTTTCATTGAAATATTTAGAGGAATCAGCCAGAAAAATTCCTGTCATTGGAAATAAATTTTACTATATTGCGTGACAATTTTTAGAAAAGTTCAAAAATTGTCCAAATTATATTAGATTATATTCTCAATATGTTTTAAGTTTACTCTTATACTGATAAATTTTTGCCATGAAGCACACTATTTCTTTAATGTCGTACCATAACAACAAAAATTAATGATGCTTTCAATAAATTATCCACTGAGTTGGAGGAAATTTCACCACAATTTACATGGAAATTCATCGTTTATATTCGATAATCTTCGGAAAATTTCGGATCCGTTACAAATTGTCACATACATGGCACTCACGCGTCAAATCCATTGGTCACTCGAGACAAGTTGAGATGTGTTTTAAGTACAATTAGTATTACGCATAAGTTAAGTACACCTGTGTTATTATTCTTGTGCTTTTTATGATATAGTAATGATGGAAAAAAAAATTTATGAAGAAAAAAATATTTGCGAAATTGCGGAAAAAATGAATGACGTACCTCAACGAGCATGTACAATCGTACGAAATTATTACGAATAATTATACACGGGAAATTCTATATTTGTGTGATTTATATGAACTTGTACAAACACATGACTTGTAAGAATAAGTATAAACGAAAAATTTACAGTGAGAGATGATATTAGATCATCAATGAATAAATATTAATTATTTTTTATATTGATATCTATTTTTGTACATATTCATTTCAATCAATCCACCTTCTAATCACTACTTATTTCAGTATAATTATGAAAATTATATTTGATAATTCTTCATATATTAATCTGCATATATTTTATAAAATATCAAATAATTTTTATCATCAATTATGTGTGACAATGAAAAAATTATGACAAGATTTTGATCTACGATCGATAAAATATTTTCACTAAAAGTTTTTCTTTTATTCTATACTAGGGGTAATTTTTACCATGCAGTTTGTGTAATAATTTTTATTCAGCTGATGAGTAATATTTGCTCCCAACAAGCAGTAATAATGATCCAAATACAATAATATCCCCGACATACTCGATTGCGGGGTAATTTTTCCTCTATATTCTATGGTAATGTTTGACAGATATTTCTCTCCGTGTATACATCTTGACAATATTGAAGCTGTGCATTTGCAAAAATAAAATGAATAAGAAAAAAATACGTATTAAATTCTGGCCTGGTTGCGAACACAGGTCGATTCTTTATAGCAGCCATTAAGACTGAAGAGCGCGCGGTACAACAAATATTATTATAATCCGACTTAGCCGCGTGTCCACATTCACGATTACGTTATACAAAGCACAAATCGTGTGTGGATACGCGTGGGTTCTCCTTTCTTACTATCTCACTTTTCACCGTTTCTCTCCTCTTTCTTATGTATTCTTATTTTTATTTTTATTCTTTTCTGTTTCACTGGATGTTTTTGCGCACAACCGGTGCTTTACGATCGCTGACACCTCAACCAACCCGCGCGTTATACACCAGAGAGAACGATCAACTAGCGCACACGACTTCTTTCTTTCGCTCTCTTTCTCACTCTTTTACACTCCAAGTATTCTTGCGGCAATATTACGACCGTGAATATTAAAGTAATTGATGCCTCCATAAAACAGTGAACAGCGCCGCGTCTTCGATGTCCCTGGGAGACCAACTCGAGGGAGCGTTATATTCCTTTGCCTTATATATATATATCGTACAGACTACACCACCTTCAGAGACATTCTCACTGGCCGCTATCACCTGCCTCGTATATTCTCCATGTACATTACCCCACGCTCTCGTGTCATCGTTCTACTCGCTTTGAATATAACCGCGTATTCACCCGCAATCCCCGCCATATACCAAATCGTACAATTATTATTATTATTATTATTATTTTATTATTTTTTCCTGCTACTGTACATACAAACATTTATATACATATATATTTATACAAGTATATACATTGAAATTGTTGTCTTACTTATTTTTATTTAAATACACAGGGACTGTGTGTGATATTTGAATTAATTTATTATCATTTATATCAGTCATTGCAGTCACAAATAATTTTAATGGATCATTTTGATAAAGTCAGAGCAAACCACGTCTTGGTATATATTTATACGTGAATATATGTATTGAAAAGTGGGATATATATATAACGGCATGGCGAAGGCATATATATATATATATATATATGTATAAAGAGGGAACAGCGTGTAACGATGTATCAAGCTGTTGCGCCCCTGGCGTGTCCGGCAACAGTGGAGTAACTGAAACAGAGAATAGGATGAAGAAGAAATGAACATGAAAAAAAAAAAAAATCGAAGATGTTATATATATATATATATATATATATATATATATATATATGTAGGCTTTGAGAGGGAACCGACAATTCTGTAGTGAGTCTATAGGTGTATACCCGTGTTTCTGTGTGACTGTGTATGTGTACATGTGCACGTTAGCAATGGGCAAACGACGAGCGATGGTAATGCTAACTTGAAATTCTGTCAGAGTGTATACTGCACTCTATATCTGCACGTTTTTCTCTCAACAACCCCATGGACACTATTAATTTTCTACATATACTCAAACACTTATCGTATATAGCTAACATGATTCTGCGAGTCTCATGTTTATGTATATATATATATATATATAATATAATGTGAGCGTATGTATTTATATACGCGTGAATATCCTTTGCAAAGCTATATACACAGATTATATACACAAGACGAGTGTACACCATGGGAGGAACAGTCGACGGGTATATTTCTTCGATTGAATCGTCTTACTTGCATTATATATATATATATAATACACACATATACGAACTTTTGTGAATCAGCTACCGTGAATATTTGCCAAGCTCTTCAATTTTTCAATGAACCTCTAGAAAAAAAAAAAAATAATAATAAATAATAATAATAAAATATAAAAGAAAGAAAGAGAAAAAGAGAAAGGGAAAAAGAGAGGGAGAATAAGAAAAAAAAAAAAATGATAAACCTAGTGAGAGAAATATTATTTTTATTTTTTTATATTTTTTTCTTCTACTTTATTCCAGGGAGAAATGTATATAGGCGATGCTTTTCCACAAAGAAAAGGTATCCAGTAAAATGGAAGGGGATGAAAAAGTGTGAGTGAAGAAAATAAAGAGTGAGAGGAAACGATAGACGGAAGGAGGGAAAAGTATAGAGGGAAAAGCGATAGAATTTCGAGGAAGCGAACGGTCGTTGCGCGCGGATGTAACTTGAGACGGGGTCTGGGCGCAAGGTCGTTGTTGAGGGCATCATGTGCACGCGGCAGTGAAGCGAAGAGGTGAAAGGGATTGCTATGGGGAGTGGTAGGGGGAAGGGGGGGGGGGGTTTCCAGAGATATAGAGGTAAAGTATATGCATATATATATATATATAGCAAACGTGGATAACGGACTAGCAAGGCGGCACAACCCTTGCCCGAGGGTCCGTGAGACAGAAACCCTGGGAAAGGGTATCTGTTGTCATGGTCCCTGTGATGCTCCATTATTGATTAAAGATGGCTGGGCTTTCTCTACTCTCTCACCATCTCGCCCCACTGTCTCTCCCCCTTCCATCTCCTCATCCTTTCTCCAGTTCTCTCGTCTCTTGCTTAACTTGCTCGCCTTGCTCATACCGGATGACTGGCTTCAAGCCCACGACGCCATTTTAATATGCGCAATTATAATGTGTACCCAGGAAAACCCACCCTCAAAGAAGGGGTAGATGACTGAGGGTGAGAGACAGAGTGGATGGGAAAGAGAAAAAGACGAAGGGAACTATTGCTATTATCAATGGACATTTTTTTTTTTTTTGGGTTTTTTTTATCTCACTATCTCATCATTTATATTTTTTTTGGTTTGTCCTCCCTTTTATTTGGATTTTTTCTTTATTTACCAATGGGAACCATCGGGAATGCCACGTAATCGACGAGTAAATTAGAGATGTGTTTAGTGTTTTAATTGGCTTGACGTTATCCAAAAGTTATACATAAATTCATATATATATATACGTAGATGTCATTAAAAAATTTTAATAATATCAAAAATAATTTCATTCAAATTCATTCAATCAATTAATTATTGAGTTTCTAATTTAATTTATAAATTTTTATATCAATGCAATATTTAAAAATTTTAATTTAACCTTCTAAATACACTAATAAAATATAATAATTGGCAACTGGATAAATATATTCAGGCAATATATATCTTGACATTCTATTGTGTATGTGTATGTGTATATTTATTTAGGTTCTGCTGGTGAATATGAGCACGGGCCAACTACAAACGTGGGGGGATATTTTACATGTATACCTTTATATATATACATGTTATACAGTATATTGAGGGGGAAGACGTAAACGAGCAGTCATAGGGAGGGAAATATCGCTGACGACAGCTCGTTAGCGCTGGGCCATTATACAATGGCGTCGCGACGCCCCAATACCTATACTCAATAATGTTTGTAGGCGTTTATTCCCACTATCTTTCATCATATATGTACGTAATAAAATATATTCAGTGCTGTTCATACACTCTTTTATATCTACCTGTATTTATACATGCATTTATGTATTATATAAATGTGTACGTATAAAATTAAATGAAGTGTGTGTGCGGTCCACTGAGCTCATCCAAGAAAATTCAATATAGCAATATACATGTGAATCATCATTTTTCTTCAATAAAATTGTAATAATTTATAATTTATCAATCAATATTTATACAATATATTATTTTATTTATTAAATTTTTTTTTTTTATTTATATATCTCATAGTTTATTATTATTTTATTATTTAATGTTATTATTTTTTTTTAAATTTTTTACGGTATCTTGTTCCATTAAATAATCATTAATAGATAGTTATAAAGTGTTAATTTATTAAATTAATTATAGAGAATTAGTGAAAGGCCAATAATCCATTTTGGCGTGTTACATTAAACGAATGAATAAAGTTCATAATAATTCTTTTAGTATACATACAAATGTAAAGGCGAAAAAAAAAAAGATGGTGTACTATTTTTTTTTTTTTTTAATTTTTAATTTTTGTACTAATTGCTTCTGGTATATGACATTACCACTGACTTGACTTCACTGATGAGTAATTAAGGATGACGTCATTGACGTGAATCAAGTATCGTAGTGTGGTAGTTCTCGCACACTCGGAGGTCGATTACTTTCTAGGTAAAGACTCGTTCAAAGACAGGTTTAAAAAGTCAGACAGTAATGAACGATGTTGATCATTATACATGCGACGTACTAATCACAGATGAGACGACTCGAAAGATTCTAACTTTATATTCTATTCTATTCACTAACTATTCTCAAATATATATATGTATATGTATATTTATATTTCAGTATTTATTATCACTATTATTATTTATTATTATTTATTTTTTATTATTTTTTTTTTTTTTTTATAATCGTATTATACATGAAAAATTTTATTTATGAAATAATATTATATTGATGATCATATGTTTCGTATATACAAAAAGGAAACGGTCGTTTTTCTCACCTACACATTTATCCAAACAACAATAATTTTTATATCGAGTTTTTACATGTACATTTGTCCCAGTGTCTCACGTTTTTATTGCGTGATGCATCAATTTGCAAATATACATGGGGAATATTGAAGTGTTGAACGCACGGAAACGAGTGTTTACATCATATAAAATAAACGTGACAAAAGAAATGTATGAATATGTACATGTATATTTATACGGTGATATACCATAATAAAAAATAAAAAAACACCATCGGTATAAACATCTTGCGCTCATGACACTTGATCATATTTGTTTGTCGAAAACATTCAAGGATACATATTGAAAGAACGAGGTGTTGGTATATAAGTTACGCCATTTTTCTTCTCGTTATATTGTCTCCATTCTCTTGCAAACGTGTTATTACACAATGTTATATATGTACAATCGCTTTGTTGGTCACAATTTACCGCGTCAAAAGAACATACGATGGTGATGCCTTCTATAAATATATATATATATATATATATATATATGTATATGTGCATGATGTTATTTAGATCTACATAGATATAATAGGATAATATAGAACATGATGGCGTGTCGCACGCGTCAACTTGCCAAGTTGACGACGAATCGAGACACGGATATAATGTCACGCTCGTTGCGTGCAATTCATTATCGTCATTGTTCTGATATAATGACAAAAAATGAGAAATAAAAAAAAAATCTATACACACATATATATATATTTACACTTTATTCAATTTTTTACTATGTAATTTTGTAATTAATCTTTTTTTTTTTTTTTTTTTTTTCTCTCTATTTAACTCTTTATGGTAATTATTTATTTTTCTATTATTTTTTACTAAACGAAGATTAAATGTGTGTGTAAAGTATACATGACAAAAACAAGAGAAAAAAAAAGTAATTTTAATGTGCGACATATATTTGTACTAGCGTGTCGCTAGTAAATTGATGCCTGTCTTGGGATTGCGCGATATTATAAGTGTAACGTTCAAGCAAAATACGTATAATTACCACCCTCATTGTACATACTCTCTTATTTGTTGCGGTGTATATATATATAATATATGTATAATATACATATGGTTAAACAGTGACGTCCAAAAGTGATGAGCCGCCGGGACTTTGTTGAGTCCGCGGGAATAACGTCGGCCTGTCACGTCATCCGAGAGAGAATTACGGAATAAAACAGAAGTGCAGATGAGAGAGATGGGATGTTAGATAGGATGGACAGGGTGGAAGTGGGAAGAAGAAGAAAGAGAGAAGACAGCGGAACCAACGAAAATTTTGCTCGAGGCGATTTATATGCAGACAAATTTATTTTATTTCATTTATTATTATTATTATTATTATTATTTTTTTTTTTTACATGTATAATATTTAATAAATTTATTCTCTCATAAAAATATTTATGTTGAGAAAAATATAGATGAATGTGATTATTATACATCAGTTGGTGCAAATTAAATTGACGAAAGTGAATTAATAATGAGTTTTTTTTTTTTTTTTTTTTTTTTTTCGAAAAAAAAAAAAAAGAAACAAATAATTTATCTACTAAAAAATGAGACACTTACCAGTCATGTATAAATACATACTCATATAATATACATAATATATGTATATGTATATGGGATTGAAATACAATCTTATATGTAATTTTTTTTTCTTTATCCCCACGTTGTCACACATAATACCATTGAAATTCAATATAATTTTTCCACAATGAATGGCTTGTTTTTACTTTATAAATTCATGTGGTGAACTTCTGTGTACAAATCTCGTGTCTGATTGATGTCACTGGGATTATACAACTCAAATCCAACTACGGGTATCTCAAGTACAACCATAATATAGCCACGTATCAAAAGCTCTTTATTCACCATTAGTCCCACTATGAATATTTGTATATATGCAACTGTACATATATATATATATATACTAGTCTCTTGGATTTTTTTTTCACCCTAATTCTTTTTTTTTTTTTATTTTCTTTCTTTCTTATTTTTCTTTTAACGTCTTTCCAAGTGGAGGAAAGACTGCAGATCATGGGTAGCGAGGACCACACACGCCTCAGGCCTGTCATCCATCTTATATACGTGTCACATATTCATATTCATATATTGTATATACAGGTATATCATATACAAAAAAAATCATACTAATATTGTTGGCGTGTATTTTGACCTGTATCTCCTCGTGAATTTTTCAAATGTCCCTCTTTTTATTTTTTATTTTTTATTTTTTTTTTCACCGTGGATATTAACTGATGTATATAAAGTACTCGTTGACATGCTCACAGTGAATTTATCATCATTATTATGTCACCACAATCATATATTTATGTATAATTTCGTAAACACATATAAAAAAAGAAAATAATAATTTTTTTTTTTCTTTTTCAATATTAATATTAATTGAATATATATTTTTGTTCTGATTGTATTGTTATAGTTGCCATCGTGGTTTATTCAACCGGATGCTCCAATTAATTCATCACTGACTATCAATGCATTGTCATCATCATTGACATCGTCATCTAGGAATCACGTTGATTTGTCAAAAGCATCAGAACCACCAATCGACCGAAATAAAGTTCATGGACAAATACCAACGATTTGTACAGTAAGTGAATAATAAAATTGAAAAAAAAAAAAAAAACAAAAACAAAAAAAATTAATTGAATACTCACAGATATTAATTAATTATGTCTGTGGACAATTAAAGTTTATATTATGCTCTGTGTGTGAGTGTGTGTGTGTGTGTGATATGTTACCTTGGGAATTTATATTATATTTTATCGTTGTAGCGTGTTGTTCAGGTGACATTGTAAATTTGTGTCGCGAGCAAACCTGTCAAATTGCCGCCCCGTAAATTGTCTACTACCACACACACACACACACACACACACACATATATATATATATATATATATATACACGAATTATATACGTAGGGAGAAAAAGAAACCGAGTGGGAATCGTGAACAAGTCGTATATATATGAATGTATTTGTATTTGAGTTATGTAAGTGTATCTTTGTGTTCGTATGCACGCGCGAACCTGTAATTTTATTTCTTTATCGTCCGAACAGTCGGGACGTACGGCCTGGGCTTCACACTTTACTACCTTTCAAGCATAGAAGTCACGCCATTGCTATTCGATTTTAAATCGTCGCATAGAACAAGCATTGGAGTACTGAAGGAGCGAGAGAAAACAAAAAACAAAAAAAAAAACAATCACAAAATGGGTGTGGATATAAAGTTAATGGACCTATCCAGAAAGTTTTGCTGTACGTGTACCTATATATTATATTGAGGTTCTTTGAAAAAAAAAAATAATAATAATAAAATAGAAAAAAAAAACAAAACGCGGAAAGGTAAAGTCTTGCGTTGTTGATGTTAACTATAGGTGACACGACACGACACGACACACATTGAGTATATTCACTATACGGTCGATATTCAATTTACAATTTTGTCGCAATGAGACACAATGCGCATTTCTGAGAATGTTAAATTGATTTTCTTCGAGGTTAGTAAAAATGAATTATTACCATAACTGAAAGATTGTGACAATGATAGCTGCCACCTCATTCATTCAATTATATTACATTTACGGTGACGAAAATATTTGTATATATGTATTCATATATACATATACATATATAAATGCTCATCCCACACGTTATCTAATTCACCATGTAGATGCCGGTCGGTAGGAATTGACCGTCTCACAACTGATTTCACGCTCAACACACTTCTTTATTTTCTTTCATATATAACCTCACGCGTGTCTCTTCACTCACTTGTAAATGGATTAACCCACGTGGCATTCGCATGGATGCGGTAGGTTAACAACTCCATGCACACAAAGAATAATAATAAAAAAAAATAATAATAAAAATAAAA